>OY992876.1:408953015-409553015 GCA_963921405.1 Cepaea hortensis
TGTTGCTATGAGAGCCAAGCATAGCATCAGTGCAGCTAATATGCAGAAGACAATAACTTTGCTCCGGGAGAGGATGAGGGCGAGAGTATCTCTGCTGCAGTTGCTGTCGTCTCTAGGTGTGTATTGTTGCTGTTGTTGTTGTGATTATGCCTATTCATAACATAGTAAAAGACCCTTTGTACAAATATAATGTGTATCTGACATATGGTAGTAAGTAAAGGACCCTTATACACACTGTTCAGCATACGGTGCTGCCCCCATATTTGCATACACCACTCAGTGGGCGATGTGGCCAATATCGTGCCAGCTGCCTTTACTTCGCCAGACATATCCTGGTACCTTGTCCACCTTGTTGTGAATTTAAATCCATGACCACTGGGCAGGCAGGCATGCTAGTCACTGCTCTGCCACATCTCCCAACTATTCCTTGCTGCGGGAAAATTATTTCTTAGGTTGCAATACATTATTCTATTAACGTAATATTATTTGATTAAAATATAAATTATTCCATAGATAAAGATAAATTATTTCTTAAATTAAAAGATAAATTATTTAATTAAAATAAATATTATTCCTTAAATTTAAAGCCTTCCATTCATTTAACCAGTTAAACCAACTCACCTAACTACCATCCACTGTCTTACAGCTAGATATTGAATCATCATCATGTGCCATGATGATAAGCCATAGATTAACAGATAAATTATTTCTTAGATTAAAAGATAAATTATTTTATTGAATATAAATTATTCCTTAGATTTAAAGCCTTTGAGACAGTTCAGCAGTTAAATCAACTAACCTCCAATCCGCTGTCTTACAGCTAGACATCTAATCATCATCTTGTGCCCTGCTGGTTGGCATGGACGATCATGATTTGCCATTTCACATGATCTCCACAGTCTCAAATCAGAACTCTGTTCCTGTATCAACTATACCATTTGGCTAAGCCATCTTTGTTGATCTCATTGTCTTCTTCTGGTTTTTTTTTTCTTTTCACCATCACTTATTCCAGTTGTCACTAAGTTTACCTCATAACAGGCCCACAAAAATGTCTCGTCTGCATGTGCTTTCTCTTATCAATTTATGGCTTTCTTCTTCTTCAACTTCTTTCGTTTGCTTGAAATTTGTCTATAACTGCAATGTTGTCTCTTGTATGAATGTAACTGTCTATTTTAGTTCACTCACTGGTCTAGTGCTTATCTTCCACTGTTTTTTCTCTAGGACAGAAGGTCTGCCTAGATATGTTGTATTTTGGGCAGTCTTTGAGGATGTGCTCTGCTGTCAGCGCGCCAATCCACATGTGCACATGGCTGATTCGCTAATCTTGAATTGTGTAAACATGTGGTTGTGTAATCTATTGTGACCATCTCTAATGAGCAGAATAATGATTTGTTCTGGTCTGTCCATAAGGTGGTATTCATCTTGAGCCGGTGTTGGTGGCTTTCTTCTTCTTCTGCGTTCATCCAGAGTTTTTTTTTTTTTTTTTGGATGTGATTGCGTTGTGCCTGGTTACAGCAAAACTGCGTTCTTGCCCCGTTAGGCCGACACATCCGACTTCTGCGGGCATTTGTTGACCGGGTTAACCATCCCGGGGAGGTGGCTTTCTAATTGATTTGATCTTTCGTTTACTTTTGCTGGTATGTAATAGGCACAAATGTAACCCGCTCCATGGCGAAGGGGTTACGGATGCAGTTCATAATCCTGCATACTGCGTTCAAAACACAGCTATGTTGGTGTTTTATGAAATAGTATGAGGGGCGCAGTCATTCAGAAAGCAATGGCAAACTACTGAACGTAAACTTGCCCAGGAATCATGAACAGCCAAAACATGCTGGGGTTGGCTGCTACGTCCTGTAAAGAATATGCAACTAACTTTGTAACAGGCACATCAGGTTGTTATTCTATTGCTCCTTAGCTAGTCAATCAACTCTCTCGTTTCTGGATATTTCACAATGAGATGTACTGGCAATTTCCCAGACAGAAGCGGCTCAAGTACTGATTTTGCATCTGTCAACAGCATCACAGGCTGTGTACCATTGATGATATTCAGTAATTTTTCTGTTGCTATCTTGATTGCCTGAATTATGGCAGTACTTTTCTGTAGGTACTTTGGTATGGCTTTCTCCGTTTCTCGAAGGACTACCTCATTCGTTAGACGTCTAAAATGTTGACTCTTTTCTACTCCTACGTTAGAGAGAGGCATCATCCCACTAGCGGCAGACTCCTTGAATATGTTCCCAGTGAAGATCAACTCTCAGCTAACCTCGTGGAAGCGTTCCACTTTCCCAGACATCCAGGTCCTGCCTCATGCTGAGCGGTTCATTAAGGCTGGAGTTATCCGGGAGTCTGATCTGATTTTTACTGCTGTGATGGAACGAGGATCTGGTAAGTGGACAGATTTAGTTATTGATGGTTTACATTTACCATTTTCATCTAACTCATTTCTAGAATGTACCTAACCTGCAATATGATCATGAGCCATGTACGAGGGGGCTTCAAATAAAGACCTTACAAGTGTGATAGAAATTACAGTAACCATGCCATTGTCTTGTGACCTGTCAATATTGTTGTTAAAGATGTCATGAGTGTTTAGCATGTGACATCACGATGCAGACAAACATAGTGACATCATAAGGGTGGTTTAAGGATGGCCGCTCCACTTTTCCTGTAAAGGACATGCAATATTTTTTTTTATTTCATAAGAGACAAAACTATTTGTCAACCAAAATGTCTGAAATTGAAACACTTTGACGATATTCAAAGCGAGAGAGACTTAGAAAGGACACGACTGGAAGGCTTGGTTCCTGGGAGAAGAGGCAGGAGGAAGTGGCAACAGAAGAAGGAGAAGAAGAAGAAGTGGAGGAAAATATGGCAATAGAAGAATAAGAGGAGAGGAAGTAGCAACAGGGGAAGAATAGGAATTAGCAACAGAAGACAGACGGGAGGAAGAAGTAGCAACAGCAGAAGAAGAGGAAGAGACAGTAGCAGCAGAAGAAGAAGAGGAGGAGGAGGAAGTAGTAACAGAAGAAGGAGAGGAGGAAGTAGCAATAGAAGAAGAATAGGAGGAAGTGGCAACAGAAGAAGAGGAGGAAGTGGCAACAGAAGAAGAGGAGGAAGTGGCAACAGAAGAAGAAGAGGAAGAAGTAGCAATAGAAGAAGAAGAGGAGGAAGAAGTGCAATAGAAGAAGAAGGGGAGAAAGATGTAACAGTAGAAAAAGAGGAGGAGGACATAGCAATAGAAGGAGAGGGAAGTAGCAATAGAAGAAGAAGAGGAAGTAGCAATAGAAGAAGAAGAGGAAGTAGCAGCAGAAGAAGAAGAAGTGGAAGTAGCAGCAGAAGAAGAAGAGGAAGAGCAACAGAAGAAGAAGAAAAGTGGCAACAGAAGGTGAAAAGAAGTGACAACAGAAGGAAAAGAGGAAGTAGTAGCAATCAAAAAGTGTGGCAGAAGATGAAGGAGACAGCATGACATAATTCTGTACTGAAACCGACAGCTTTGACAGTGGACTGAGCCTGTAACTGGTTACTTTTGTTTGCCCTTCCCCAGCCAGGATGACTGTGTATGTTGTGTTGACGGCAGACTGCCCTCGGGTGCCACCACTGTTTGTTGTTGATATTATGTGGCAGGCTCTGAGAACAGCTCTTACAGATATTCACATTATGGTAAGTTCTTCTTTTGTTCACTTGAAATTGATTGTCTGTTATCTGCTTTGGTAAACTTCACTGAATATTTTGGACATGTTATGAGAAGAAATAAATTGCAGAACTTGATGACAACTGGCAAGATTGAGGGGAAAAGAACAAGGGGAAGGCAGAGAATAAATACCTAGATGGCTTGGCCACGTGGTGTGGTCGAGACAAGAACACTGAGCTGATGCACAACTCTGATGATGGAGTGAGATGCGAAACATGACAGCCCATGCTTATCAGCATGGCAGATGATTATGATGAAACTTCACTATCATTTCATTCACTGGTCCATGAAGTTTTAACTTCCACTGTTGTTTCTCTATGCCAGAAGGTTTGCCTTGATGTGTGTTATTCAGCGTAGTCTTGGGGTAGGTGATCTGCTATCTGGGGTGCCAGTCCACATGTACTCGGCTGATTTGCCAATCGTAAATTGTGCATACATATTGTATAATTGATTGCACCGACCCAACCCAACATACATATTCATACGTATAAACACACCTCTACATGTACACCTAGCACAAACCAGGTGTTTGTAGTCTCACTACACTTTGTATGTGGAATAAATTTGATAAATAAAGTACATGATGTCATCAATAAATGTGCTCTAGTCCATCATGAAGCAATATGCTGTGAATGGCTGTCATCTGCTATTGTAATTCTTTGCACTCCAAACAGAATGCTGTTATCAATGAAAGAAAGAATGTTTTTGGTTGAACAAGTGTTCTGAAATGGCGGTCGATACACACTGATAGTTGTTCACAGATTTATAGCAAGAATTTCTGATAAACACAATGCACAAAATTCTTAAACAAAGATTTCATTTTCATCCATACAGGATTTCTGTTGTGTCTGAACTAAAAAGAGTAGTAACCAGTCCAGAGTCAACTACTCCATGTGGTTTCAAACATTTTTAGCTAAAGAAAACGAGTCAATTCTCGATCTAACATTCTTCTCTGATGAGGCATGGTTTCATCTATCTTGATACGTTAATAGCCAAAATAATCGTATTTGGAGCCTTTTTAATCCCAGTGCATTTCATGAAGTGCCTCTACGCAATGAGAAAATTGGAATTTGGTGTGCCGTCAGTAAAAAACGTTTTATTGGACCAATTTTCTTCAACAACACTATAAATGCTGATCGGTACCTTACTGACATTCTGGAAACTTTTGAAGTACACCTTTATGAACTTGAAATTGAAGAAGAGTGGTTCCAGCAAGATGGTGCAACTGCGTTGTTGTTTTTTTATGGAAGAAATTTTCACAAATCACATAATAACACATGGAATTTTGCCTGCTTGTTCTCCAGATGTAACTCCTTTAGATTATTATCTATTAGGTTTCTTGAAAGGAAATGTTTATAAAAATAATGTACACACAATTGAGGACCTGAAAGAAGCAATCAGAATTACCATTCAAGAAATAACAACAGACACGTTGCAGAAATGATATGTACAGTCATGTCTTGAAGCCCGTGGTGGACATTTCCAACATCTGTTATAATGAATACTTCATTGGGCTAGTTCACCTGTCTCATGAATCACATTGAGACACTAGCATCAGCATAGCACTGGGGCACTCTTCCCAACATGATGAGGAGTCAGAGCACTTCTTATTGTCTGTGATTGCAGCAGGCGCTGTAATATTTGTGGCTTTTAACTGCAACATACAGCTTTGACAGGACAGTATTTATTACTTTCAGCTGCAACATCCAGCAGGACATTATTTGTGAGTTGGGTTTGTCACCCCTCATCAACACATACTATAAATTATTCTGTTTTGGGTCAGAAAGGCAGTCCCCAGACAGGTGATGTTGCTGTTGGAGATGTACACGGTTGTTAAGTCAAAGTAAAGGACCCTTTTGCATGCATTGAGTCACAGTGGGCATAATGGTGCTGGTCCTATATTCTGTATAGACCAATCAGCACTGGAATGGTGATGGGGTCAGTATCTCGGGGGCCGCCTTTCCTTCCCAAGACATTTACTGGTAGCCATATTAGGTGGGTCGGCCTGGGAGACCAGGTCAGTTTTAAAAATCTGCCTGGCTGGAAGTTGAACCCATGACACCTGAGCCAGCAGGCTAGCATGCTCACCACTGCTCTACTATGGTTCCCATGAAGTGTTATATCTTCACATGAAGGTCATGACTTAATGAGTGGGGGGGGGGGGGGGCAGCTTCCTTCCTCAACACCTTTCCATCCCTGTAAATTATCCAGTCCCCAATTTGTGAGGCTGGATCAATCTCAGAGACATATTTTGCGTTCATTCATTTTCAGTGCCAGCTCAATAGCTGTCACTTTTACGAGAGTCAACCTCCAATTGGCTGGTAAAAATTTAAACAAATTGACAATAAGATGTAAATACATACAAAACCAAGAGAAATTATGCTGGATGGATTGAGACGGTGGCATGGAGGAATATCAGCAGCAGAGTTGATCCAGAAAACCAGAGACCGAGATCTGTTGAGAGCTATGAACGCCTGCGCCAGCTGGCAGGGCACTTGATGATGACATACAAAATTACATACATCACTGCATTTCTTTTCCACATAATCATCATCTAAATTCAGGCACTTGTCATATTGTAGCATATTCCTCATCAAGGAACGGCGACATCAGGGTACTTAGCCAGTTGTTGACTCCATCCATGAGATCCTCAGTGGTGTCTTAGCATTAGGTAGCTGGTCAGACTTTCATCTTGCCGAAGAGATGATATTCCGGGCTGTAAGGGGTGAGGGTGGGAAAGTTGAAAATTGTTCACTTAAATTGCTTAAGTAAAGCCTTTGTGCAAGCAACAGTGTGGGGCAGTGCATTGTCACTGTACACATGATACAATTAACAATGAATCTCAGCCGTATTTTGACCTTCTGCTTGAAGAGAACGAATTACACCACGAATTTCAAAGCTGGCAGGAAGGTCAATAACAGTGTCCATGTTTATTTGTTCGTGATTCGTGAACCACTGAACAAATGCAACTGTAGGTTGATGTGTAGTGAGCTAAAGGACTAGTGAATGATGCAAGCAATGAATGGTGTCACTATGGCAACCAGTTTATTTTTAACCAGCCAATCGGCGGTTGATTTTGGAATAGCCCTTGTACTTAAGGTTTCATCCCAGATATAGCTTGCTAGCAAGGATGCCTTGGATGTTCCTGACCATTCTTGAATATTATCTATCCAGCTAATTTTTGGATGGTTCCTTTTTTTCTTTTTAAAAGGACTGAAGTATGAGAACTAAAGTAATAACAAAAATATGTTTTTTGAAAGTTTGTAAATAAAGTATTATTGCATTTGTGCATTAGGAAATGGAAGAAGAAGTGAACCTACATTTTAAGGAACTTCTGCAAGGCAAATCACATGACCAGCTCTTGGCCAATCAGCTCCAGAGACTGCTGATGTGTTTTGACGTATATCTGGAAACAGACACGCCAGCTTCCTCCTTGGTTCCAGTGGAGATCCCAAAGGAAAAAATGATGCCAAGGACTTGTAGGTAAGGAGTACTGGACAGGGATACTGTCTTTAAAACAATATGAATTTGAATAATGAAGATCCAGACAATAGATTGCACGATTTCTTGCTTGGTATATTTTGCTGCATCTCATCAGATGCAAACTGCAGACTTCATACAACATAAACTAAAGCATAAAGTTATATCACTTTATACACCACTTGATACAACACACATAATCCCACAAATTTGAATTGTTTACCACAATAGTTTTCAACTGACTATCATGTCTTTTTGCTTACACAAAGTTGGCTTGGCCATAATGAGTAGTAGTTTCAACTGGTCATGTGATTAATAGAGACAAGGCATTTTGTGTGATGTTTAACACACAAAGAGGACAAGTGTTAAGATTCACTGGTGCAGTTGTTATTCAAATGGCCAAGACAACTTTGTTGCAAACAAAAAGACGTGATAGTCAGTTTAAAATTATCATGGTAGACAATGAATATGTGTGTTGTATACTTCAGCTTGAGGGATTCTCTTTTTGTTTTGGTTTATGTTGCGTGACTTCTGCAGTATGTACCCAATTGTGATGCAGTAAATTATTACAGACAATATGCTGTGCAGCCTGTTGTCTTTGTTATTCATCCTCATGGATTTGAGTTCTTCACTCTTTTATGACCTGAAGAATTGGGAGCTGGTGATGACTGACTGACTGCCGTCTTGACAGGCGATAGTTTGTAAAATGGAGTTATACCTGTTCATAGCATAAAGGCTGGGCTGCATTTAGAGATCATGTGTTGCCCATACAACATGATCCCTCTCTCAGCCTGCCTAGTTTACTCCAGAGGAAAGGTAACACGAATACATCTGGAACAAGACAAGCTGCAGAAGCTGCCGGATCATCAAATCAATACTCTAACTGTCCGCCTGTCAGAGCTTCCATCTTACACCAGTTGCTGACCAAGGCTTAGGGCCTGGTCTGCCCTGCCATGACATTTAGTCTTTAGGTTGCATTTCCTCCCACTAGGGTAAGGCTTGAGGGGGGGCTGAGTGGCCTCGAGGTATGGTGTCCGCCTCAAGTGCTGGAGGTCCCGGGTTCAAGCCCCGGTGGGGGGCTGGGATTTTTTCACGTGGTCTTCTAGTAACAAAATTTCATCTGGTCTCTGGGTAGTGAGATCGGATGCCCGTGTGTATTGTTGCACACGTAAAAAGTCCCTTGGCAGTTTGAAATCGAAAAAGAGTAGCCTAAAGGTGCTGCTCGGGCAAAATTTTGAGTCAAAAATTTACCCAAAGTATTTCAGGTTCCTTGCTGGTGCACTGAGCTGAGATTCTCCTGACTCAGACTTAAGTTAGAAGTAGAGCGGATCACTTATGGGTTACACCTTTGCGCCGTGATGTTGATCCGTCGACTAAACTAAACTTGTACCCTCCCAATTGTAATCCTCTGCCCGAAGCCATTGGCACAATGTGGGGTGTTGGTTTTTTGTGAACGCCACCCAATATTCAGCGCTAACAGAAAGCAGGTAGTACCATCTACTGTCATACGGTAGCTCAGTCATATCTGACTAAGACCTGACACCATTTCTATCTCAGTAGGCAAGCAACACACTCATTCTGTGCATGCTCATGAGCTCTTCAAGTGGGTACAAGACATGGGTGCTGATTGTCTACCAACATCATCTTATAGTCCATGCTGTGTGGTGTTGGTGATCATGTCTGTCCACAACCTTCTGTCTCCTATACTGTCAGTCATTTCTGATACTACTGTCCCTCTATGCCTTGGTGCCAAACTGACCATCATTTCTCTTGATCACTCCTGTTGTGACATCATACTCCTGCTTTCTCCATCTCATGACATGCCCAAAGAATATGGACACTTCTGATGTGAATGACCTGTTCTATTTGTGAGTAAACTTCTTTCAAGATATCTTTATTACACTTTTTATCTATCTATTGTGTTCTCATCATTCTTCTATAAAACCACAACTCCGCAGCTTCCACATAATTCCTCACAACTCTGCTAACTGTCCATGATTCACTTCTATACATCATGATTAGCTCAGTCTAACTCTTGAACATGTGGCTTTCTCACCTCTATTTATAAAGATATATTTCTTGGGCTATTCCACATTTACTTCCTTAGCACATCTTCCATCTGTTATCATTCTGTCTGCCATCATCATGGACAATTTCTGTGACTTCTTGAAGTCTTGCAGCATGCAAAGATTGAATCCTCAGCAGGCACCCTCACATCTGGTCACAAAAATCTTCAATCATATTTCTGCCTTCTGGATGTTGATGATTCAATTAGTTCTTCTTTGTACACCTTCAAACTTAATTTTTTGTAAATTTTTTCTTTAACATCAACCTTAATAAATTTAAAGGAAGCAGCAATCAACTTGAGGAAGATTACCCTCTTTGAGCAACAATCACTTTCAAATTAATATCCTAAAAACAGGATTATTAATCTGAGCCAGTGATGGACCCTAAAATAACTTCTCTTTGAGGTTGAATGAGGTAGGGGTAATCAAATGGGGGGGGGGGGGGGGGGGGGGACCCTTCAGCTTTTTAACATCTTCATAGTGTTTGTCCTCAAATGGAGCAGGTATGAGCCAAAATTATTTTAACTGTTGTACATATGTGGGACATTCTTGCAGCACAGTTAATTCATCAGCATTTTTTATCTTTATTGAGATTCATTTAGTTGAAAGCCGGATCTGTGGCGAAGGGGTTATGGCTGCAGTTCGTAATCTCGCATACTGCGTTTGAGACACAGCTGCGGCCGATTTGGCAGCAGACCGCCTTACATTGGTTTTTTTAAAATGGGATGAGTACGGTCATTCAAAAAGTGATGGCAAACTACTAAACGTAAATTTGACAAGAAATGCAAACAACCAAAAACTATGTTGGGGTTGACTGTGATATCCTGTAAAGGATATGCAACTAACATTTTTAGTTGAAAGTCCTTGTTTCATCTGTTTGTAAATATATGGCTGTGTTTACTTTTACATTTGCTGTTTTATATTGGCTATTTACACGTAATGAAATTGTTTTTCCTCTGTTGCAGGGGACCTGCTCGTTCCAAGCCTTACAAATATGTACCCGAACTAGGGATTTTTACTCACAGATGTTAAGTTTATTAGAAATGATCAGGAAAGGAGGCTGACTGCTGAAATTGGCAACAGATGTGTATGGATTAAACAATTATTTAATGTGGCCAGTGAGAGAAGTGTTGAGACAGATAATCAGTGTGACCATTGAGAGGGGTTTTGACATGCAGATAAATTATTAATGTGACCAGTGGGAGAAATGTTAATATTGAGACACATCATCCATGTGACCAGTGAGAGGGATTTAACATTGGGCTTTTGGAATGTGGGTCTTCGGATTCTAAATGCAATCAGTTCTGCTGTATGAGGTAGGAGCATGGACCATGACTAATAGTTGGAGCATATAGTTGGGGCTTTTGGAATGTGGGTCTTCAGATTCTAAATGCAATCAGTTCTGCTGTATAGGATGGGAGTATGGACCATGACTAACAGTTGGAGCATACTACTAAGGAATTTGGTCTTCAGGAGATTGGGAGGAGTTTTGGATGAGAGAAAATACAAATAATAATGTTCTCAAACAACTCAGTATAAAATGTATTGCTGAAGGAAACAAACATGTGAAAGACAAGGTACTTTGGTACATCAAACAACACAGCAGTCTATTGAAAAACTTAATGGAGTGGAAACTGAGGGGAAAAGAGCCAGTCAAAAATTGGACAGACAACATCAAGATATTATCAGGATGTAGCCTAGCAGAGTTCGAGTCGCGCCAGTGACTTGTGAGAGTATGGAGCCGGTCACTCAGAAATTAATGGCAAACTACTGAGCATAATCTTGCCAAGAAATCAACAATCAGCTGAAAGATGCTGATGTTGACAGCGATGTCCTATAAAGGATATGCAGAACATTTTATTTAGCCTAGCAGAATCTATGTTGAAGGCTGAGGACAGAAAATGCTGGAGATCTGTTACTGCCAGCCAAGCTTCATGGGGAGATGTTGGAATGTCTTTTCTCAAAATCTCTTAACAATCTGATGGATAAATTTGGAAATAAAAATAAAATAAAAAGGTTATACTCGAGAGAATCAACTTCATTGCATCAGTTTTACCCCACTTGGCTTGGAAATCTCAGCAGAATGGCAAGTCACCTGCCAAGATTATCTGACAAGACATAAACTCCTTAGCTCCAGTGGTGACATGCAGGGATCTCTGGACAATCTGCACTTGTGGCCAGGACAAGTCAGGCTAATGAAAATAGAACATTATATACAATATGAAGGTGACAGACAGCGTTTTTAGTTGTGTAAAGAGAAAAGAGGCATTGGAAAAGATTGTGACAACTTAAATGATGCTAGATGGACTGGGATGTGACATGGAAGAACTGTCTGTCATCTACTGCCTACAGTACCTTGCAGTGTAGGACAGGGGGGGTCTTGAGCCTGAGGCTAGGGCAGTTGCTGCGAACTGTGCAGGTTAGGGTTTTCTTTTTGCCCCCGACAGAGAGAAATATCCACACCTTACCAGTGATTTGAACCTGGGTCTCCTGAAGGAGAACCCGGTATTCTTAGCCACTACTCGTGGAGGAACATCAGTGGAATTGATCCAAAACCAAGGGCCAAGCTCTGTGTAGACATCTACACCAGTTGTTAGGGCACATGATGGTGGTGAAGACAGTCTTTGTCATGTGGACATGAAACCAGCAGCTCAGGAAAATTAATAAATTTACATGGATTAGAAGTTAGTTTAGTCCATAAGAATTTTGTTGTGTGGTCCATTGTATTGTTTTAAAAGTGCATTTTCATTAATAGCAATCTGTTGTATGGTCCATTAAAATTGCTGACAGTTTTTCATGTTCTGTGTGGTCATTTTTGTAGTTTTGTAAATGATTATATTGTAGTCACATATGTGTTCTTCTTCTAACTCGTTATTCTTTTTAGTCCTTTAGCACTGTTTAAGAGTAGGGTCGTATCATCTGCATATCTAAGTTTTGGAATTGGAATTTCACCAATTGTGAATGAATCAAAATTGTCTCTGAGTTTCATCAACTTTGACATTTCTCAATACATTTTCTGCATATATGTTGAAATTGGGGAGAGAATGCAGCCCTTTCTTTCTTTCCTGGACATCTCAAACCAGTTTGATATTTCACCAGTTTTTCTGACAGCTGCTGGTTGTTCATGATAAAATGTTTCAATAAAGTGGGTCACGTGTGCTGGATACTCCATATTTCTCATGATGTTCCACAATCTCTGATGTTGAACACAGTCGAAGGTCTTACTGTAGTCTATGAAGGAAGTATGAAGATCTACTCTGTACTCTCTGAATGTTGTCAATGATGGTTCTCTTGTTGGAGACATGGTCCTGCTATGTCTGTAACCTGCTCATGCTTCTTTTAATTCATATTATAGCTTGCCCTCAGTCCTCTTCATGATGAGCTGCAGGAGAATTTTGATGGCAAGACATTTTAGTGTGGTAATTCAGAAGATAGAAAAAGAGTTTTTGCATGTTACATAGAACCAGTTTTAACATATGGCTACGAATCATGAACAATTAGTAAATATGTGAAAAAATTCCTAGAAGCCTTGGAGATGTGGTTTTCTAGAAGAATGCTGAAAATTAATTGGACACAGGTCTGCATGGCCGAATGGATAAGAACGCATGTTCTTAAACATCCGGTGTGCTGATGCGAGGTTAGCTGTTCATTCCCTACATTGGACTAAAATGTTGATCTGTCATCCTTGACTCTGGGATGTTAATTACAAGTACCTCTGAAGTCGGTGTGGGTTCACCTGATGGCGAGGGACACTGTTAATAGGGAAAGCTAACCCACATGCAAAATTCAGTCCATCACTACTATAAAAATAGTGTGTATGGACTACGCTTGAGTTCAAAGCGAGCGAGCGCAAAACAAAAAATTCATTGGACGAATGGATGAACTTTATTGTCAAAAGGCCACAAATTGGGCACTGAGGCCCTTCTTACATTCGGCCCTTCCAACCGCTCATCTTTCGTACATAAATTATCTATTGTGCATGTTGCATTCACATAGAAAGAACATTGTCACATTAATGCTGTGAACATAAACAATGCATATTGCCATATTATGATACAGGCAGGCAGGCACACACAGACACTGTGTATAAACACATACATACATACACACATTCACACATACATCATTTACACTAACACTCACAGTTGTACACCCACTCAATAACTCACAAATACACAATCCCTCACAAGCACATATACCCACTCACAATCATTGACACCTTGCCGTCTTAACAGACGATTGTTTGGTACATTGTGCTTCAAAAAGGCATAATAACTACAACCAATGGCGGTAGCGAATGTGGTTGATAAGTCCAATTTGCGCTGTAAATGTTCTTCTACAGTGGATGCATGTGAAAACATGGTCATTTCCACCATCATGCACCATCTTATGTCTCATACGCTCGGTGTGTGCTTTATCTGCAATCATTTTCTCCTTTGTCTTTATTCCATTTCTGATAGTTGCCTTCCATGCAACACGTTCAGTGGCGACTTGCTCCCAATGTGCATTATCAATGCCAGTATCAATCATGTCCCGCTTACACACATCTTTGTATCATAGTAGAGGCCAACCCTGAGATCTCTTACCCTCCTGCAATTCACCAAAAAAGATGTCCTTTGGAATTCTACCATCATCCATGCCCCCTATAGTCTGTCCCGAAAAGAATGCCGTCATTCACAATCAATTATTTTGAAAACTGTCTGTTGCATCATTATGAAATTTTTCCTGCCGTCTTATATTTACCCCCACCCAAGGAATATGTCTTTGATAGGTCCAAAAGCAACTTAAATCATCAAAAGCGGCGACATTTCTTTGATGTTTTGCTGAAAAACTAGTGATTTCTCGCTAACAAACTTAATTTTACGGTAATGAATGCCCCGCCAATTCACATGTCGACACAAGGCGTATCCGGATTCGTATGGGAGTGGGTGCAATAACAGAAGTAGCTTAAAAGTCGACAGGGTCGGCTGCATTGCACCGAGTTTTAGTCCCATATGGCTCAGTTTCTTTCTGCAGCGCGGAAAGCGTCGCACAAAGCATGAACTCCATAGCTCCATCGACGACCCTCGGGAGTCTCCGAAAAAATGCACTCGTGAAATGAAGGGCGCGGCCCGGAATCGAACACACAACCTTTGGAGCCCGAGTAAGACGGCTTGACCACTTCACCACGGAGAATTCCAAGAGGGGTGCAATGTGTAATATTAGTAAAGACAGAGAATTTACAGAGGCATGGGGTAAATAATTGTTAAATTGACAGGAAAGTAGAAGGAATATATTTCTTACCTTATTTATCATTTCCTTCTTGTTTCTTCAGCTGCTGGTTAATAATGTGTACACAAGTATTCATGTTAGCTTTTTATATTGAGTTCGTGAAAGCTTCCAAATAGCTGTGCGTTAATGTGCGTATGGAGTGACCAGAAATGATACCGCAATTTAGTCATCATGTTTCCATTTTTAAGGATCTGTTCAGCTGTCTGTGTAGTTTGTTCACACATACACATGGGTCACAGACCCGCTTTGAGTCTTCGTGAAAGATTGTCTACTCTGCTGTTTACCGTTCAGAGACGGAACATGATTACCTGTTTTGCACTATGAAAATAGTTGTCAGTGTCTCTGTAGTGGGCTTTCTTCTTAACGACCAAGATGTTGGTCCTCTTTTCATTGAAGTTTATAGATTGATTCGTATGCACGTGTGTTGTCCCCTAATTTGACAACGTGTTTGCTCTCACGTTTCTTGTTATGCCACAATATGTCAGTTTCCACCGCAATATTACTCTTCTGTTGGTATTCAATGTGTTTAGTGTGTGTGTGTGTTTTTTTTTTCAATACAGTTGTTTGTCACCGCTGAGGGCTTGCGGAATTAAAAATTCATCACTGTGGAATACAAACTGTTGCCATTGACATTATGCTGATGCTGTAATGTTTAGGGCCTGCAATTCGTCTGAATAGTTGGAGCAAAATATCCCAGTAAGTGTGTACATAGATTAAGGTCTGCGATCTGCTCAGACCTTAATCTGTGTCGGACGATTCCAGTAGGTTGATAATTGCTCTCGGTTGCATAAAATTCAATCCATCCTTTCTCCAATAGTCCTCTTCCTCTTTCAACACATGGTCCTCACATTTTTTCCAGTAACTTTTATCAATATTTAATAGCGCGGACTGGGTTAGTATCTTGACGTCAGACAATTTGAATGTAGTATTGGCAGCTGCCACCTGTCCTTTAATTTTAGCCCACACAATTTCTATAGGGTTTAAATGAGAATGATACGGCGGAAGTCTCAAGCACCTATGGCCATGCTCTTCTATCAACTTGTCGATTTGATATTTCTTGCTTTGTTGTGCCTGTTTTACAAGGGACAACAACTGTAGCTTGAAATATGTTTCTGGAAATGGTATATTTTCCCTTCGGAGCCATATCTTTATTGCTTCCTTTGTGCTCGATGCCGTAGGTATTTTGTCTTCTTGGGCAACAACATTGTGATATGATGCAATGTCCATGATTAGACAAGACGGTCTATCAAGGGATGGAAGTACTGTATTCTCGAGCCAATCTCTAAATACATTATCATTCATCTCATTATGTGTTGCCGGGACCCATAAGGGAAGCAAAGAATAGCAACACTGTAGCCTACCACGCATGTCGTAAGAGGCAACTAAGGAGGCTGTGGTTCCGTCGCCCTGCTACTGAGTGAGTGCGTGGCGCGACACTGTGAGCTGTGAGTTTCGTTTGAAATGCTTTTGAATCTGCCCGAGGTTTTTTGGAACGTGACTGCATGTTCGGAGTGATGGCAGCTGGCTATGTCCCAGAGTTGACCGGTTTTTGCCTTATGCAGAAATGCGTGGCTGCTGGGCTTCTGGTTGACTGCCACTGCCATCGACGATGAACTGTATTTTCGTGGACTGTGTGGGTGAACATCTAGGAAACATCCAGATGGGAAAATGACTGCCGATTCCATCAGAGATAAACTGGATGTTTCATGGGGGACTATTGTGTTGACATTCTGGCGGCGGCATTATGCACAGTGTATCTGTGCGGGCTGTTGTTTGTCGAGACTCCTGTCTTTTTCACTTTTCACATTGGGCAGTGGGGAGGGTTTTATGTGATATTCACTGGCACAGGAACAGAGCATAATGGGGACGACCCGTTGCTGTGAAGTTGGAACCGTGACTAACTAACTAACTCATTATGATAATCCCTATTGTCTGTATGCTTTGATACGAACACGAGCCCAGCATTCTGTAGTAAGCCATTATGAGTACTACCAGCATAGGATATGACCAAACGCTGTCCTTTACTACTGGGCACATAACGCTTTATCTTTCCATCCATTGATTGCCATTCCTTTTCACTTGTGTGGTGCGCATTGATCCACGTCTCATCCAAATACACTATGTCATAATTTTCTTTGCGCATTTCCCTTATTTCACGTAGGTATCTGCTTCTCATGGCTCCTAAATGCTGTTGCTCGCAAAGGATATTTCTATCTCCCTTGTACTTTCTAAAAGTGAAGCCTAATGTTCTTATAATTTTCCACAAAGTTGTTTTGGATAGCTCTATGTTATTGTTCTTTCTCAACAAAACCCTCAGTTTTCTTACAGTCACTGTTTCTTTGGCATCCATCATTTTTATAATAACTCGCCTGATGACATCCTTGTCAAAGCTGTCTACAATTGCCTTTCTACCTACCGTTTGCTTATCGCGTGTTGGTTTCATTCCAGATTCTTGCACCCATCGACGAAATGACCTTTTACTCAAACCCAATGCATGCACTGTTCTTTTTTCAGGATTTGTAACAGTATGAAATAGTTTCCTGCGATAAGCTTCTTGACAAAAATATGTGTACAACTTCATAGCGATGCTTTGAAGTGTACACAATTTCACTTTTAATCCCATTGAACAATATTCACACATTCAAATATTAGCTATTAATATTATATTAATTGTAAGATTTATTTATATAATCACGTTTCATGAAAGAACCCACATCGGAGACACCTCTGAAAAATCCCATATAAATGCTCGCAGTTTGTGCCAAAACGAAAATCGTGAGACAATTTTTTAAAAAGCGCGGATGTGTCTTGGTGAAGCTGTAATACTTTTGAAATTATGGATTTAATCTCTGAGCCGTAAATTATATACCGCATATAAACAAACATTGAAATCTGCTGTACAATCTCCAGAACAAAAAAATTTTTGTTGGGTGGACATAATGATAAGGTTATATGCTAAATCTCATCATTTTCCCTCAGTTGGTTACTGAGATATTGAATTTTATATTGGGGCAAAAAAAAAAGTAAACACACTATAACGTGCCCTATCCATCTAAGTCTACAAAGACAGCATGGAACACACCGTCACACAACCTGCTCTTTCCAATACTTCAGTATTTGTGATTTTGTTTTGCTACTTAATACCAAGTATTCTTCGCAGACACAGCATATGAAAGCTGTTTAAACGTTTCTCTTGGTGTGAGTAAGTTGACCAGGTTTCACTGCCATAAAGAAGAGTACTAAGGACACCGGCTTGGTAGACAAGGACTTTTGTTTTGGCAGTATGCTTCCTGTTCTCTCTCTCTCTCTCTCTTTCTCTCTCTCTCTTTCTCTCTCTCTCTTTCTCTCTCTCTCTCTCTCTCTCTCTCTCTCTATCTCTCTCTCTCTCTCTCTCTTTTACATATGACCATGTATTATCATTCATACATACAGCAAAGTACAGCCATACACATCATAGACAGCCAAAATTAGCAATCTAGACACTTTCAGGGAAGCTAAGTTGCAAAGACAACTTATCACAAACTGGCAAGATTGGTGGAAAGAGAAATAGAAAAAGACAGTGGAAGAAAATTATTGACAGCCTTGCGTCATGGCATGGAAGGGAGTCAACACATGAATTGATCCATGCCGTCAGAGATTGCAGTTTGTGGAGAAGCATAATCACCCATGCCAACCGGTAAGGCACTTGATGATGATGATGAGCAGGATAGTGCACAGTTTTAAGTTTCCTTTAGTTGGGAGAGAGATGTAGATTTCTCTTTTTGTTTGCTTGCTTTGACCTCAAGCATAGTCCATGTGCTACTGGTGTTTGTCCATCAAGAATGATGATGACCACTCATTTCATCCAGTGGGGTTGAAAGTTTGCAGCTGTCAGTTCTAAGATGGCTGGTAAGGCCTATTTTGGCTCAATATGTTCCTTGACAACGTGGGCAAAGAATGCTTGACATTCCAGGAGGAGGATCTCCTATGGCGGTTTTTCTGTCCAGTCTTTTTTTTTCACAGCTCTTGCAGTCCTGTTTGCTTGACAAGTAACTACACCCTTGCGTAATGATGTACACCACAAATTTTAGTCTGCGGCAGCATTCTCCCAAGTGTGGTGAATTCCAAAAGCTTTTAGTGAGATCTTCAGAGTATCTTTAAAGTGTTTCCTCTGGCCAGCCTTGGGAGTGTTTACCACAATCCAGCTCGTCGTAAAAAAAATTTTTAGGGGGCCTGTGATCTGGCATGCGAGTTGAGTGACCAGCCCAGCGAAGCTGATTCTTCATTAGTAGAGTATGGATACTGGGCATGGACACTCTTTCTAAGACTTCAGGGTCTGGGATCCTGTCTTGCCATTTAATCTTCAATAGCTTCCTATGGCAGACTGTGTGGAAGTGGTTTAATTTCCTGGCTTGTCGCTGGTAAACAGTCCAGGTTTCACTACTTTTAGTGCACTGGATTTATTTATTTTTCAACTTGTCTGCTCGTCTATGTTTCACATCCATAAAAAAAAGTACAAGTTCTATGTAGTACCTCAGCACTCTTTCTCGTTGCTGTTGGCATCTTTTTATTAGTGTTTTCCATTTTGCAAAAGGCTAGCTTTGCCATAGTAATGCATAGTGTTCTTATTGTGCATATTCTGTGCATTATCAGTCTAAATATTTTAAAAGAATAGAAGACTAGCCAAACAACAACGACAACAAAACAACTCAGCAAATAAAATAAAAGCAGAGACTATTGTTTTTGTGAATCGCGACATTGGCAATAAGAAAGAATATAATTCAATACTTCAAAGAGGTTGCATAAATAACAAAGATGCTTCACAAAAAAAGAAACCAAGAAAGAAATTTGCGTTTAAATAAGAGGATCTCTAATTGATACCTCAATAACTATTTATAAATTTATAATATGTTGCAATGTTGATGACACTGAGTGATTGCCCAGGTAGGGGTATCAATGGATTTATCAGACATTGCTCTCTTCTAGATTTTAACTCCCAATGGAATGTATTTACCACAAGATGGTGATCTGAATCCTCAAGCACAACTCTGAAATTGATACCACGACATTTTCTGGGAAGCTTAGGCTTTCTTTTTAATATGTATACTTTAAATTTTTGGAATGTGAGTTTTAAGAAGACTAGTATGATTTTCTTGTATGGAAAGACAGACAAATAAGAACACCATATAACATAACAGGGCGCTTCTGAAAACAAAAACAAAAAAACATAATGACAGTTGGTTAGTTAGCTAGTTAGTTATTTGGTTAGTTAGCTACTTAGTTGTTTGATTAGCTAATTAGTTATTTAGTTAGTTAGCTAGTTGGTTGGTTAGTTATTAATTTGATTAATTGGCTAGTTTGTTACTTGTTTGATTAATTAGTTAACGTTGCTAGTTTGTTAATTGGTTAGTTTATAATTAGTTACCTGGTTAGTTAGTTATTTGCCAAATTGCCCACAATGTGCACCAAACCATTCAGCCGCTAAGTTCTCGGATTCCTCTTCCCCCCCCCCCCCCCCAGAAGAAAAGAAAGGGGGGGGGGAAGATTCATCTAATAGAACACCCCCTGAAACAAGTAAACAGCTTCAAGTACTTAGGAAGTATATCAAATCAGAAGATGAGATCGAAAATAGATGCAATAAAGCAAATCAACTCAATGGACAAATGGCACCAATACTAAAGACCAAACATGTATTAATAGATATTAAAAAAGCGCTCTACAACACACTTTTCCTACCAACTCCATGCTACCAATGTCAAACCTGGACAATGACAGACAAAGAGAAAAGAAAATTACAACAACGGATATGAGATTCCTGAGAAGAATACTCAATGTATCAAGAAGAGATAAGATCAGAAATGAAGAAATCAGGACTAAAGCGGGGGTTATAGCAGCGCTAGATTTCATCAGACAATAACTAGTTAAATGGTTTGGCCAAATATCAAGGCTGCCAACTAACAGTATACCGCAACACGCAACGATGTACAGACAAAACGGATCCAGAAGAAGAGGTGGACCTTGTAAATGATGGACATAGGAAATAACAGAATCCGTGGGAATCACGATGTACGAAACCCATAAACGGGCACTCTCCCGCTGTTAATGCTTCACCTCGACACCGCAAGGTACAAGAAGAACAAGATGAGATGAAGGCTGATTCTGAAGAGCGTCAAAGATATAAACGAATAGACATCAAGGCTGTTTCTGGAGAACGTCAAATAATATATAAACGAATAAAAAAACATCAAGGCTATTTCTGGAAAACGTAAAGAACAACAAATAATAATATCAGCATCAAGAACTTTATCACAATATGAAACAGCGGAAGATTGGAGACTAGTGGTTGCCCATGCCCAGACCAAGCCCTTGGAGAAAAAGGGCCATCAAGTGTTCAAGACAAAATCGGAAGCAACGCTGAAAATTGAACCTGCAGAATATCATCAGTTATCAGTTATCAGTTGGGGTATCTTCATTGCACTCCGGACATGTCTATAGGTGCTCAGATCCTCCCCCCCCCCCCCAGCATATGCATCAGCGTCCGGTGGCTAATAGTGCCAGAAGGCTGATTCTGAAGAGCGTCAAAGATATAAACGAATAGACATCAAGGCTGTTTCTGGATTCCGATTCCGATTCCGATTTGTCGAAAAAAAAGAAACTTTCCACCTCGTTCAACCCGTCTTAATGACGTTGGTTATAGTTGTGGTGGTTCATAGTGCGGTATTGGTTTCTGGTCTTTTGTGCATTGGTCAGCTTCTATTTCTGCCTGTCTGGCCGAGTTCCTCTCTTTGCCATCCTTTTTGCTTCTGTCGCTTTGCTGGTGTGTCTGCTGTCATTATCGGTTTGCCCATCCCTCACTGTATTTTTATTTTGCTGTTGGCTTTATTTTATGTTGGTTATATTTCTTTCCCTGTTCTTGCAATGAATTGTTTTGTAAGCTTTTGTATTTCTTTGTCGCCTTCCCCCTGTAGGCATTCCTTCATCGTCATCGTAGTGTTTCTTGTTTGGAAGTATTCTACTAGGTCCCTGCGTTCCTGGACATAGGTTGTGCACGATAGTAGGTAGTGTTCTATAGTGTTTTCCTCCCGGCAATCAATGCAGTGTGGTCGGGTGATTTTATCTTTCCATTTCCCGATTCTCAATCTCCATAGTTTCTTGTACGTTGGTATTTTTGTGTTGTCTTTCACTTGACTTTTCATACTTGGCTCTCTGAGCATGTGGTAAGCGTGTCGTCCTTTATTGCGGTCTCTCCATTGTTGTTTCCATTTGTCGATTACTTGTTGTTTGATAATGCTTTTTGCCTCCAGAATGCCGAGTCCTGTGTCTACTATATTCTGGCTGCTTGTCCCGCGTTTTGGAGAGCGTCAAATAATATATAAACGAATAGAAAACATCAAGGCTATTTCTGGAAAACGTAAAGAACAACAAATAATAATATCAGCATCAAGAACTTATCCAGAATATCATATTCGCTGCCGTCAACGTTCTCCCTGGAGATAGAGGTGGGCGATGTTAAACACTGCATTACTTTTCCAACTTTCCCCCTTTCTTCCTAACCTGGCGCAAAAGGGCAAAATGCTGATAACAAATGCTGACTTTTTTTGTTTTTTTGTTTGTTTAAGAAGTCGACAACTTTCTTCTTATAGTCCATAACCCGCGTCTGTGGCTTAGAGGAAAGTGAGACTCGCAGTTTCGTATTTTCCCGACATATCGAGTCTAGGGTTCGGAATCAGCTGCGACCAGACAGCTTTGAGTTGATTTCTGAGGTAGGAGACGTCAGTCGTTCAGAAAATTACTGATCTAACATTGCCCAGTAATTTACAAACAGCCAATTAATGCAGAGGTTGATTGCAACATCACGTGAAGGACATACAATTAACATTTATTTTTAAAATAACCAATACTATATGAGTGTATGTATGGCGTTGGTGATCATCTCTGCCCACAGCCTTCTGTCTCGTGTACTACTAATCATTTTTGATACTGATGTTCCTTCATGCCTTGAATAGCACATTGTCCAGCATCTTCTCTTTTGGCCACTCCTCCCTTGTGTGAGGTAGAATTAGGAATTTGTAAACTAGAAGACGGCTAGGATTAAAACAAGTCATGCACTTCATTAAATAACATATTAAATGTTTTGGCCACCTTATAAGAATACCTTGGGATGATCTGCTACAAAGAGCCACAACGAAGAAATATAATGGATACAGAGCAAAGGGAAGACCACGTTAAAAAGCTAAATAAAAAGCATTAGAAAGAGCGCATTGAAGTTCTTTACATCCACTCCTCCCCTCCCAGGATAGGAAGTAGAAGAAGAGGAAGAAGAAGAAGGGGGGAGAGAGAGAGAGAGAGGGAGAGAGAGAGAGAGAGAGAGAGAGAGAGAGAGAGAGAGAGTTTAATTTATATTGAGAAGAAAAACGAATGAATTGAAACACTGGGATGCCCGACAAGAAGACGGAAGTTGCACTTTTGCTGGACGCGCGGCGCAAACAATACAAAAACAGGGCAGTGGCAGACGACGGGCGGCCTCTCAATCACGGGCAATGTTTATTAAGGATTTCAGGCGTGATTTTTATGATGCACTGCAGCACCAGGTTCGTGACTGTACTTGTTTGGTTAAACATCATGTAAAATTTTAATTATATTCTATAATTTTACAATATAAATAAAATCAGCTGTGAGGTTAATTAAAAATAAAATAATTAAAAACCAGTTCGAGTTCGACTTTCGATAGATTTCGCCTTCGGTCATTTCGTTAGCTGAACAAACGTTGTTCAGCTAACGAAATCTTTCGAAAGTCAAACCAATTAACCAATTTTATTTGTAATTAAGTATTAACCTCACAGCTGATTATTTATATTGTAAAATCATAGACTACATGACACAGAGATATGTAGTGAACTCTGGAAGTCCAGGGGAAAAGTGAACAAAACAACTGTCCAACAAACAGTTATGAGTTATGTAGCGAGTCCTATGACAATGTTAAATTTGATAATTTACTAATGAGACGGCCACAGAAGATAGGCCTTGAAATTCAAAATCTAATGGTACCTCAATGATGCCTGTATGTCACTTCTAAGTGAAGTTATTCACATCTTTGTGAAGTTATTCACATCTTTGTGAAGTTGAGACGAGTTGCGATTTTTCATACTATTCACCCGTAAGTGGAGCTCTCTAATGTGTCCCTTTTCCTCTACCAGCGACACCCGCTGGTGTCTGCGCGTCTATGCGTGCGAGATTGTCTCAAACGGTCATATGAAAACTGACTTCAAAAATATGTTCCGTCATGTTAAATGATTACAAAATAGTACAAGTATACAAGTAAATTATTAATAATCTTTAAACTTGTGTTCTATTTAACTTTAGTAGGTCAAATCGCACGTTTTGTGTGTTGAAAAGTGTAGCGCAATCGATATGCGGCGGCCGTCATGACCCATGGCCGTCACAAAGTCACATCTTCCCAGAAAATCTGTTTTTCAACCACAATTCGAGCTAGTTTAGCGATGAAACTATGCTGATTCGGGGGCAATATTTTATATGACAGTTAAAATTCACATTAAACAAAGACATCTATTGGATTCATCGATTCCAGTACGTGATCAATCCGTTGCCTCTGTGGGATACGCTCCCGGGAGTCGGCAGCTTGCAAAGATCCATAGAGCACACTTTATTCACAAACTTCCAGTTTCTTAGTTCTATATAATATTTTAGTTCGTAATGTTTAATAGTTTCTATTATGTCACCTAATAATTTTGTGAAAAAAAAAAGAAAAAAAAATTTGCCGAGCCGGGAAGAAAACCCCGGTCTCCCGAGCCTTTCGCGTGACAGGCGAACTGCTTATGACTCCGCTAGCAAGAACACAATGAATTTTCCACAAAGATTTTTATATAGACAAGCCGCCGTTTTGGGTTTCATGATCGTAACACATTTTCGCCTGTTTTTCAACCACAATTAAAGCAAGTTAGCGATTAAACTTTCCAAATTTCTGAAAAATCTGATGCAGAATTCGAAAAACCATCTACAATTGATGGTTTTCTATTGAAAGCGCCAAAAAACAATTATTTACGGTTCAGCTTGCCGTTTTCATTTTTCTCCACTCGCGAGGTTGGGTCTCAACCAACACGGGTCATAGACGGATTATGAAAACTGACTTCAAAAATATGTTCCGTCATGTTAAATGATTAAAAGATAGTACAAGTATACAAATAAATTACTAATAATCTTTAAACTTGTGTTCTCTTTAACTTTAGTAGGTCAAATTGCACGTTTTGAGTGTTGAAAAGTGAAAGTGTAACATGCCACTTCGATCGATTCGCGCATGCGCAGTCGCCATAGCGCATGCCACGCATTTCTCCATTCACAAAGACACGCTTCGCCGAAAATGTTGTTTTCATACACATGCTCAGCGATTACAGCGATGAAACTTTCCAGATAAATCTAAAATTGTATGCAGAATTCAAAACTACATATATAATTGAGGTAGTTCTAATTTAAGCGCCAGAATAGTGTTACAAAGTGCACATGCCCATCCGATCAATATGAAAACACATTTTCGCAGAAAATTTTGTTTTCATACATATGTTCAGCGATTACAGCGATGAAACTTTCCAGATGTATTTAAAATATGTAGAATTCAAAAATGCATATATAATTGAGGTAGTTCTAATTTAATTGTCAAAAAATAATTAATTTCGGTAAGTATGAAATATATTCTTATTTATATAAAAGGTCATGATGATTTCAACCAATCGCTGTGCATGGAATATTAGGCATACCTTTCCTGGAAAACTCCGGATGACGTGTGTTCTTGTCACGTGAGATTTGAATGAATGAATGACGTTGAAAGAATGCATGGTCTGAACTAGAGCGAACTGGGAGACACGGTGAATCATGGCCTTTATGATTCTGTATATGATTTCTGTTTTCATTTCCGGTCGCGGCACGTTGGAACTCCCTAAGTTATGTTATAGATAGATAGAGATGAATGTGTGTGCAACACATACTCGATATCTTCAAATTCAACCAATGCATGATTCATTTGGGGGACATTAATTGAAAACTATTAACCCCTTTACCGTGGAAAAAAAAATTTTCTTTTGTTATGCAAACTGTATTTTTTTTCTTTCATAATTTGATATGTTATGTTGTCCTGGCAAAATAAAATGTTTTTTTAAGTGAAAATGAGTTGTCTTTTAGAAATTGTGAGGAAAATAAGAAATGTTCTGTACTAAATGGTACTGTTCAATAACGAACTAAACTGATACGTATATTAGATGTCAATTGTTTTTAGTAATAGGTGCTAATAATAATAGGTAATAATAAGTGCATCGTAAAAGTCTTTTATTTTGAAGAAAGATTTCTCTGATGCAGATGTAGTGGGTGGTAAGTCTTCGTTATTGGTAAAATGAAGGCATTTCAAAATTAGACTGAATCGCTGTTCACTCATAACTTTCCGAACATAAGGCGTTTCCAACAGAGGTTTAGTAGACCAATACATTTCTTGTTCCGGTTTATGTATCAAACTTTGAATAAGAATTATACTATGCATAAATTATAATCATACTACAAAGTTATAAATTATAATCATAATAAAATCACAATAAAAAGTTTTTTGTTCTTTCGTACCTTTTTTTTCTTGTTTACTGTCCACTTTCACTTTTGGCATCACGTGATGACCTACTTTTATCTTCCGCTGTTGAACTGGCTGTTGGATTAGCCGCCCTATGCATTTCCTATGCTATTTTTGTATTAACACAAGTTTACTCGGGACGCACGGCACACAGAAGACTTTCACATCTGATGACGAGTTAACTCGTGATGCACGGTTAAAGCCAACAATTTTTATGACGAGTTAACTCGTGACACACGGTAAAGGGGTTAATATTAATTATTTTTAAACAATGAAATATCTAAATATTGAGCACAACCCACTACTGGCAACGCTGATCGTATTCTGGTATGAACCTATGGCCTATCCACGTCATTGTGGAAACACATTTTCCACATTGACGTGGATAGGCCTTAGGTTCATACCAGAATACAATCAGCGTTGCCAGTAGTGGGTTGTGCTCAATGTTTAAATCTTAAATCCCGAAACAACCAAATAAATCAAAATGAAATATCTCATATTCAAGCCAGAAAGTTTGGTGGTTCACATCCCCCATGCAGTGTGACTATCATAAACTCCGCACAAAACACTCCAAACTTTTAATAAGCCTCACCAGTCACTTTCATGCACACAGTCGTTGAATTTAATTAGATGACGAAGTTCTGCACAGGACCTCCTACATGATGATGATGTGAAATTGAGTGTTGCTGTTGAGGTTGAATGTTGTTTTGAGGTTGCGTGTTGTTGAAGTTGAGTGTTGCTGTTGAGTATTGTTGTTGAGTGTTGTTGTTGAGGTTGTGTGTTATTGTTGAGGTTGTTTGTTGCTGTTAAAGTTGAGTGTGCTGTTGAATGTTGTTGTTGAAGTTATGTGCTGCTGTTGCCGTTGAGTGTTTCTGATGAGGTTGAGTGTTGTGTGTTGCTGTTGAAGTTGAGTCTGCTGTTGAATGTTGTTGTTGAGGTTGAGTGATGTTGTTGAGGTTGTGTGCTAATGTTGAAGTTGAGTGTTGCTGTTGAAGTTGAGTGTTGTTGCTGTTGAAGTTGAGTGCTGCTGTTGAAGTTGAGTGTTGCTGTTAAGGTTGCCTTCTGCCATATTTGGGAGTCTGTCAGCCTTTTCTTTTGTCGGTATGTTACAAGGATAAATCATGCCTCTATAGCAGACAATTCTATATCCACAGAGAGTTCTCATCTTAGTGGCTTTTGATGTGGATGCTTTATGTGCATGTAAAATTCTTCAGGTATGTGACATTAGATTTATTTTACATGGAAATCAGTGAGAAACTGATTGTGTGAGTTTAAGAAATAATTCAATATTTTTGTTCATTTTTAATAATTTGATTTTTCAGATTTTAAATAGAAATAACATTTGTGCCCAAAATGCATTAAGCTGGGTTACAGCCCTCTTGCAAAACCAAACCAAAATATGAACACATGTACACATGCATTACAATTGTAGATATCTTGGTAATGACAGGACTTGTTGACTGGTTGGTAATCTTCTGGAAGATTGAATTTTAACTTCACTAAATCAAATGGTTTGACCATCTCGTTGTGCAACACCATCAACTACCAGTGCTGGCCCTACATCGAAGATCTGCTACGAGATCTAGAGGACGCCCATAAAGAAAATGAATTAATGATATCAAAGACATTATATAATCTCATGGAATGACACTATCCAGTGCCACCCATTGGGCGCTGGAGCACCAATTATTATTCTCCCCCCCCCCCCCCCCCCCCTCAAGGCTGGACTGCAAAAATGGAAGATGATGATGGTGACGAAATCAAAATCTTTTTCTGAACTCTGTTAAATGGATTCATACAATAGGGCGAAGTGGTCAAGTCGTCTGCCTCGTGCTCCAAAGGTTGTGAGTTTGATTTTGGGCTACGTCTTTTGGTTCACAAGTGCATTTTTCTTAGAGGCTCCTGGAGCTCATCCTTAGAGCTGCGAAGTTCGTCCTTTGTGCAATGCTTTCGCCAGGCCGCCCTTCTGAAAGAGACCGAGCCATGTGGGATAACATCTGGGGCAATGAAGTTGATCCTCTCGACTTTTAAGACTTTTTTTGGGACGCAGAGGTATTTCCAAGGCACCAGGGCTGGGTTCTATACTGGCCAAGACCTATTGACACGTCCTCGCCAAGCGTCGTGGGCAACAGATCCCTTTAGGGTCCTGGCTAAAGTCAGTAGGATCGTTGATTCCTCCGAAGTTGGAGAGTATCAACCTGCACGGCAAGGAACCACCAGTCTGCACACCAATAAGCCAGACAAGGGACAACGGATACTCACGCAAACCTCAGGTCCTGTATGACATCACACTGATGTTGAACAACAGGATGTCTTCATCCGGCATGCAGGACTTCACGCTGGAGTTCACAGCCAGCGAACACAAGCAAGCTAGACTTTTTTTATACAAGAGGGAATAGCTTGAAGTGGGGGATTTCAAAGAATAAACTAGTCCCAATCCCTCAACAAACCTGTCTACCCCACATCACACCCCTTTTACCACACACAGCCACACCCAGGAGACAGTAGCGATGTTACAGAATGCAGCCATGACAGATTTGATTGTTTTAAATGTTTCAAATGTCTATACAATTGGTTTCAGTATTTGTTCCAGTGTGACCAGGTCCTGTACACAATTGTCCCTGTGGATGGCTTGCAGTCACTTGAACATGCCTTTCTGGAAAATGCTGAAGGGGTATGTATCTAAACTGATTCAGTGCCAAAGGATAATATATCGCCAAATGCGACCTCTCATTTGGACAGGACAATATATCGCCGTACTAGGGTCAACGTGCCGGTCTCCATGGCAAAGATGTTATGGATGCGGTTTGTAATTCCGCTTACCTGCGTTCGAAACACAGCTGCGACCGATTTGGCAGCAGACTATGTCACGCTGGGTTTTAACGTTATGGTATGGGAGCCGGTCGTTCAGAAAGCAATGGCAAACTACTAAACTTAAACTTGCCATTCTCAGACATCAACAACAGCAGTGCTGGTGTTGACAGCGATGTCCTGTAAATAGGATATGCAAAAAATAAAGGGTCAACGTATTATTTGTTTTGTTTTGTGGTATCTTCGGCAATTTCAACGCTAAGTGAATGCTCATTTACATTATATTACTTATTCATTTGATTATCCACCATGTTTGGTCCAAACCTACTTGTTGTTTGGCACTGAATGAGTTAATTGAGGAATTTTGTAGTGGTTGTCGTTACTTCGACTAACTCTTGCACTGTCCTGCAAATTTAAATATGAGAAAATTTACCTACCATTTTGGGTAGGTTCTTTGATTATTTTTGTTTCTAATTTCAACTGGTGTTGTGGCTTAGGGGATAGTGAGATGTGCAGTGTCATAATGTCCTGACATAACAAGGCGAGGGTTCAAAATCAGCAATGGACGATTTGGAAGCAGACTGTTTTGGATTGATTTAGATGCTATGTGGTGTTGGCCATTCAGAAAGCAGTGACAAGCGATTATTTTTTGGACAAGTTATGAGAAGAAATAAGCTAGAGAGCTTGATGACAACTGGCACATTAAGGAGAAAAGAACAAGAGGAAGGCAAAGAAGTAAATATCTGGATGGCTTGGCAACGTGGTATGGTCAAGACAAGAACACTGAGCTGATCCATGACTCTCAATTTAGAGATCATGTGTTGCCCGTGCAGCCTGATCCCTTTCTCAGCCTGCCTAGTTTACTCCAGAGGAAAGGTAACACCAATACGTCTGGAACAAGACAAGCTGTAGAAGCTTCCAGATCAGCAAAGCAATGCTCTAACTGTCCGCCTGTCTGAGCTTCGATCCTAGACCAGTTGCCAACCAAAGCTTAGGCCTGGTCTGCCCTGCTTTGACATTTAGTATTTAGGTTACATTTCCTCGCACTAAGGTAAGACTTGTACCTTCCCATTTGCACTCCTCCGACAGAAGCCGATGGCACAATGTGGGGTGTTTGGTTTGGTGAGCACAGCCCAACATTCAGTGCTAACAGAAAGCAGGTAATACTGTCTACTGTTATACAGTAACTCAGTCATGTCTGACTAAGACTTGATGGTGATGATGATTTTGGTATATGTACATATGGATCCTCGCTAGTGCTGTGGAGTGTGTGCATTGTGTTGAGATTTATCTTGTAATATAGATGGGAGGAAACTGGAGCGCTTGTGAAAATGTCCATGTGCATTGAAAATGATGCTTTATAAACCCAGTCATGAGGATGCAATTATTCATGTTTCTTCTGCCTTTAATCCTCCATTAGAAATATGTCTTCCAACCCATTAGAGATATGTCCTCCAATCCATTAGAGACAGGACCTCCAACTCATTAGAGATATGTCCTCCAACCCATTAAAAATATGTCCTCCAACCCATTAGAAATATGTCCTCCAACCCATTAGAGATAGACCATTCATTATAGATAGGTCCTCCAACACATTAGAGATGAAAATACCTCACCAAAGGGGCAACTAATCACTCTTAAAAAGCCAGATCTGTCATCCACCTAAACTCACAAACCCATATATGGACAACTAAACACTCTAGAAAAGGTGTCATCATTAACCAGATCTGTCACCCACCTAAACCCATATATAGGCAACTAAACACTCCAGAAAAGGTGTCATCATTAACCAGATCTGTCACCCGCCTAAACCCATATATAGACATCTAAACACTCTTGAAAAGGTGTCATCATTAGCCAGAGCTGTCATCCACCTACACCCACAAACCCATATATGGACAACTAAACACTAGAAAATATGTCATCATTAGCCAGAGCTGTCATCCACCTACACCCACAAACTACATGCAATGGGCAGAATTCTCACATGTAATATTTCAGGCATTGTGTATTCTTATCCTCAGATCAGACATGTTATTCTGATCAACTGCGGGGCAACAGTGGATGTTGTGGAAATGCTGCAGCCAGAAGATCATGTCCGTTTCTACATCTGTGATAGGTATGTCTTTCCCTGTTGTATTTGGGGCAGTGAGAGTATAACAGTCTGTAGAGGAGGGTTTAAAAGACTAGAGGATTGACTTTATTCATCTTGATTATCTGTGCCTAATTTCTTAGTTTGGAGAGAGCCGTCATGGAGAAGTATATGCCTGGGAAGAGAGGAAGAGGAAGACCAAAGAGAAGATGGGTGCAGGATGTGGCAGATGATCTCCAGATGGGTGTATCGGATGCGGGACATCTTGCTTATGACCGAGAAGATTTCCAGAAGGTTGTCATGGGAGCAAGGTTCTGCAAATGAATTTCTTGAATCACTTACAATATTGAGTCAACCTAATGACACCACTGGATCCTTCCCAGAATATTCTTATGAAGTTATTTTACAATGTTAAGTGAACCTAACTGTATTGTTAGAGACTGAACTTATCATGACTGATGGTAAGTCAATAGATTGATCATATTGCTACCCGCAGTCAATGAAATTGATTAATGAGTTGAGTATTCATTGATCGACGGTCTCCGTGGCCAAAGGCTTGCGGATGCGGTTCGTGTGCCACTTACCAAGTGTTCGAAACGCAGCCGCGACCGATTTGTGCAGCAGACCGTGTCGCATAATGTTATAATGTGTTTGTATGGGTTCTGGTTCAGAAAGCAAAGGCAAATTACTGAACGTAAAAACTTGCCTAGTACATTAACAGCAGCTGAAAAATGCTGATGTTGACTGCAACGTACTGTAAGGGATATGCAACATTTAAAAAAAAAAAAAATCATTGATCACCGATAGGATCCAAGTTGTGCTAATGTCAATTGGGGCACACAAATTAATCGTGACGCACGAGTTAAATTAACAAAAGAGTTGAAAAGACTTTAAAAAAGTGTTAATCAGGGCTGAAGATGGCGACGGACGGTCGTGTTGTTTTGCGATCGTTAACTTTCTCGCGTAGGAGATGGATTTATTCATCTCTTGCGTGTAATTTGTGTGCCAGGATGTAAAACCAGGAGTTTCTACTCAAGATCTGCGCAGATGCTACGGAGTTTTGTGCATTGAGCGATGCAATCCGTGAGTGAATATTTTGCAGCGTGTGTGGTTTCTGTAGTTTTAAGGCGTTTTAGACTCAAGTGTGACCGTCTGGGATTCAGGAATATCCGTATTCTGTATTGGAACTGCGCCAGCGTAAAACAACGGGGCTCAGAGTTAACGCAAACACGCAACATCCACGGCATAGTGAAATTATGAAGGTGAAGGGCAGCAGGTTAAAAAGAGGACGGTCGTGGATGGTTCAAGCCGAAGACATTCTTCAACAGGTGTGTTCATTTGAGCACTTAGAACCTGGCGAGGAGTGGGTACAAGTGCCAACAGATTTGTGCACATCCTTTTCAGTTTGCATCCAATTAGATAGAAAATGCAGACAAGAAAATCCAGCTGCTGTGGAGGCGGAAGTACAAGCGTTGATTTTCGAGAATTCGCTAGACGGTGATGCTGTCATCTACACAGATGGGTCGGTCGTCCGACATGTGAGAAGCTCATGAGCCTTTACGGCTCGGGCTGGATGGAGAATTGTGAAGGAGTACTCTGGTGCTTTCACTGAGACCACAAGTAGCCTGACTATGGAAGTCATGGCAGTAAGTAAAGCAATAACATGGCTTGAGACACAGACATTCACTAGGGTATGTTTCCATAGCGACTCAATGAGCATGATCAAGAGGATAGAGGTGGGGTGGATCCGAATAGAATGGTTGCTGTCTCTGGAGTGGTCTCGGCTGGCAAAGATTAGTTTCTTCTTCGTGCCAGGGCATATGGGAGTACAAGGAAATGAGCGGGCTGACAAGCTCGCAGGTGCGGTACGGTGGAGGACGGACGTGCCATGGACCAGACTGACATTCTGAATGCTCTATGAGAAGTAAGACTTTTGCGAGAACCAAGTGATGACTGAATCTACAACCATGGCCAGACTGCAAAAACAACAAATTAAAAGAGGGGTTGCCATACAAGAACACTACGCAAGAAGCCAAAGAAGATTGATAAACCAACACAGAACTGGTGTCGTTAGCCGCTACACGCTGCAGGATTTGCTGAGGAGAGATTTGAGCACTTATGGACTGAATGGTTCGATGTGCAATGAGGATGATCTGTCGACTAGCTAACTAACTAGCTAATTGGGGCTAAGACACCTTGAGAGAAAGATCACGGAACAAAAGCCCAGCGTTGGCGATAGCAAGTCACATTGCCTCCAGAGTTATTGTAGATAAATACATTATGTTACAATTTTAGAACATTACTGTCAATTGAGCGGGAAGAGACCGAGCCATATGGGATAAAACCCGGTGCAATGAAGTCTACCATGTCGACTTTTAAGCGACTGTCAATTGCATTCTTGGTTGGAACGACCAGTATAGGATATGAAACATTTCAGTGTTCTGTGCAGTATTTTCGTTAGTTCACTGTGTCATTAGTCAGTGGTCTCAGAATGAGGAGGAACTAGTAGAAGGTCCATATTGTATTGGGTAGCAACTACATCTAGCCTAAACCCCTACACATTAAATAAGTAATCCTGGAGAGCTTGATACAGGTCGGAGGACTAGACCTTCAGAAGTCAGATCTCAGATCACCCGGGAAGGTTAATTCAGTCAACAAATACCCGCAGAAGTCAGATGTGTTGGTCTAACGGCGGAAGAACGCAGCTCTGCTGTAAACTGACACGACACAATCACCTCTGAAAAATCTCTCCAGATGAACACAGAAGAAGAAGATCTCAGATCATCAAAGCTAAGATAAATTCTAATGACCCCTGACAATCGCCATTCTTACTGATCTTTTCTTATTATATTTTTCTTGAAGTCACCGTCCTGTGGATGTCCACAACTTTTACAATGCAGTTCAAGTCAAACTGTTGATGAGGGAGGATGAGTTGTCATCTATGCCAACTTATGATGATCTGTTCAGAGATGACGAGGAAGAGGTAAGATTCCATTGGTGAAGAATGTTGTCAAATGCAAATGCTGCTTTCTTAATAATTTAACTTGTGAAAAGTAAAATTAGTTGAATTCTTTAATTGATGGAGCCATGGAAATTAGATCATTACAGTGTCATACAAACACGTCGTGGAGACGCTTTAGAATAAATAGAATCAAGGCAGACTAAGTCAGATCAACAAATGCCAGGAAGAAGTTGGATGTGTCAGACGAAAGACACAAATATCGCAGCTCTAGGGTAAATATGCATAACATAATTACATCCAAAGCAAAAAAATATTGGACAAATTCATTAATTCAGTCAGTAGCATGTCCTCTGTAGAACCTCGCCCCCATAACAACCTTCTGGAAAATTCTCGGCCATAAGCAAGATGTCCTGCATCCAATACACCCATCTGGAGATCATCCGCCACATCCTGCACCCATCTTCTCTTTGGCCTTCCTCTTCCTCTCTTCCCAAGCATATACCCCTCCATTATTGTTCTCTCCAAACTTTTGTGATGTTTCAAGTGACCAAAATGTTTAAATTTTCTTTGTTTTATTGTCTTTAGTAGCCACCCTTCTTCAGTATTCAGATCTTGTATGGATGCATTTATTCTTTTCTGTATCCAAGATATTCTTAGAACCCATTCTATGACATTTAAATTCAAAGGCATTTATGCACTGTTCAGCTTGTTTTGTGAGTGTCCAGGTCTCACAAGCATGTGTTGCAATGGGAAAGATACATGCTCTTAAAAATCTAATTTTTGTAGGCATCTTTTAATTTCTCTTTTTGTGTGTGTGTGTGTGTGTGTGTCTCCATTGTTGGTAATTAATGATCCAAGATATTTGAAATTGTACAAATGAAGAATAGATCAACTGGATGATGTTGGTATTTGGTTACTGTTTTAGTATTTTAAATATGTGTAACACTGGCACTGAAACTTCTTGTGTATCTACTCAGGGCTAGTGGGTTCATTCAGCACACCGATCTGTTGGACTTAAATGTAGACTTATGGGGGATGGTCTGGTTCGCAAGATCAGTCCCATGTCTGGCACTCGTCTCGGGTGGCTGTGTGAGGTGCACCCAATTGGGAACTTCCTAGCCGACGCAAGTTAGCTAGGCAGGCGTTTCGAGAATGTGATCGCAGCACAAAGTCGGAGTTGCAGTTTGAGCGGGCAAAACAGCAATTTTTGTGCGAAAGTTCGACCCAGTCTCAATAAGCGCCCACTTTCTCTCAATGAGTAATAGTCCTACCTGGCGTAGCTTGAAAGCTCGCAGATAGGCGTCCAGTGGTTTTGTTTGTATCTCCGGGTACCAAGGGGGCGTGCTGAGCATTGCTACTCTTGGCCTGCGTGTGCATGAATAGTCCATCCATGTGATAGATATCTGGTTGATCCTACCAGTAGTCATATGCTTGTCTGTCGGATGTGTCGGACTAACGGCACAAGAACGCAGCTCTGTTGTAAGCTGGCACAGCGCAGTCACGTCCGAGAAAACTCTCCGGATGAACGCAGAAGAAATGTAGACTTTTTGTTCAAAAAGCAATGGCAAACTACTGAATGTAAAAGTACCCAGAAAATCCATCTGGAGTTGATCACAGCATCATGTAAAGAATATGCAACATTAAAATAAAATGTATCTGGAATTTCTGGACATGATCATCCGGTGTCAATCCGTTGTGATCAAAATAAATTGGAGAATTTTGTGACATCTGGCAAGATTGAGGGGGAAGAAAACAGGGAGAGGACAGAAAAGTAAATATCTAGATGGCTTGGCCACATTGTATGGTCGAGACAAGAACACTGAGTTGATCCACGACTCTGGTGATCGAGTGAGTTGGCAAAACATGACCGCCAATGCTTACCGGCTTGGCACATAATGATGATGAATCCGGTGTCATCTCATAATGAAGGTAGATGATTGGATCCCCGGCAGTCTCTGTTCTCAGCCTTCATTGTACATTCTACTAGGATGTAGCACAACTATCTCTTGAGGTCTGTCTATATCTTTGATGCTCTCAAGTTTTACCCTCAACTTTCCCCTCCATCGTATCTGTGATCAACGCACCTCTTTTTAAAGGTCTATTACTTCCCTCACACCTGAGCAACACTGTCTGTCTTAGGACTGCTATTGCCTTGAATGTCTTTATACAGGGGGATGCATGTTCTCGAGGTATGGTTCCGCCTCGAGTGCTGGAGGTCCTGGGTTCAAGCCCCGGTGATGACCGGGATTTTTTCACGTGGACTTCTAGTAATAAAATGTCCCCTGGTCTCTGGGTAGTGAGATCGGACGCCCGTGTGTATTGTTGTGCATGTAAAATATCCCTTGGCAGTTGGAAATCGAAAAAGAGTAGCCTAACGGCGCTGCCCGGGCAAAATTTCGAGTTAAAAATCTACCCAAAGTATTTTCAGGATCCTCGCTGGTGCTACGGAGTTCGTGCACTGAGCTGAGTTTCTCCAGACTCAGGTTTGAGTTAGGAGGAAAACGGAGCACTTGTGGGTTGCACCCGTGTGCCATGATGTTGATCCATCAACTAAACTAAACTATTTCTTTATACAAATATTTCAAAAAGGGTTTTGTTGAAGAAAATGAGGGCAGGAAAGTACTTCGTATCTCTTGGAATATTTAGCTCTAATATTAAATCAGTGCTGTTATATGGCTCAGAAACACAGGGAATGACTCAAACAGTTACAAATAGTTAGTCGTGGTTCCAACTTCACAACAAAGGGTTGCCCCATTATGCTCCATTCCTGTGCCAGTGAATATCATACAAAATGCTCCTCGCTGCTCCATGTGATAAATGGAACAGACAGGAGTCTATAAACAAACCAACAGCCCATACAGGTATACTATGCACAATGCCTCTGCAAGAATGCGAACACAAAAGTCTGCCACGAAAAATGCAGCCACACATTATTGCATCAGGCAATCCAGTTCAGCGACCAGCCGCCCGCCATTTTTTGTGAACATGCAGTTCATGCTACAAACAACCGCAGACAGGTGTAAAAGCACTCCACACAAAATTCACAGCTCACAGTGTCGCTCCATGCACTCAACTCAGTAGCAGGGTGATGGAACCATGCACTATCAGTCCAACATGAAGTAAATGCATAAGGAAACTAGCCACAAGCATAAACACTTCAGAGGCCTTAACAGCTCAACCGCCTATCCTCCATGTTGGGGACTGAAAGTCTCAGTTACAAATAAACTACACACATTCAGTAACTGATGCCTGCACAGAATAGAAGGAATAGAATGTGGAGTTTAGGAAGAAGACTAGACTTTTGATTCTAACAAATCAAGATGTGAGGGAAAGATGCTGGTGCTGGAAAGAACATACATTGAGAATAGTATAACTAAAAGTCCTTTCTATGGAACTCTTAGGGTAAATATAATAAGGGGAGACCTAAAAACACAGGGAGAAAAGAACTACAGACAGCTGAATGATATAGGGAGGCCAGCTTGGTGTGGGTTGTTAGAAGGTCTATGTTCCTGTAGGAGATAAAGTGTCAGCAACGAAAGACAAAACCCCTTATGCCTCAAGGCATGGGAAAAGAGTCCTTTACTCTCATTTTCAATTCCTCAATGAAAGAAAAAGAAAAATTTAAAAGCTTTTTTCTTGTATACTTCATATTGTTGGTAGTAATTGAGATGCTTACATTGTCTTTTGTTCATTTCTTTAGGGCTCTTGTCTTTTTTTTTTTGGGTGGTATTTCAGCATGTTCCAGTTGTATGAGGGGGCTTCAAATGAAAACCTTATTTTTTTTTTTCTTTTGTTTTTCTTAATATATTCTGAAAAATTAAAGAACAAATGTATCATTTTTCGATGTGGCCACCACTGTGTTCAATTCAAGTGCTTCAGCGCCGATAAAGTGCTTAGATTCCTGTAAAAAAAATCAACTCTGGGGTCACTACTCTGTGTGCCTGACCCGGCCGTGAACAGGACAGAAGTTGCGCCATTTTGAAACTTCCTACTCCACTCATGCTGGACTGACAGGCATGCATCACCATACTGGACCTTCATTCACTGATGAATTTCTATAAGTTTCACCCCTTCACTGATCAAATAACGGACAATAGAACGCTGCTCCTCTTTGGTGCATGTCAAAAGTGGGGCGGCCATCTTTAAACTGTCCTTATGACATCACCGTGTTCGCTTGCACTGTAAACAATATTGACAGGTTACAAGACAATATCATGGTTGTAATTTCTAATACACTTTGAAGGTTTTCATTTGAAGTCCCCTCGTATTGTACGTAGTCTCAGCCCTGGCTTTTCTTGTTCTCTTCATGCTCAAGTCCGAGGAATCTGACAGTGAAAATGATGATCCTGAAACTGGCTACAAGAGGAAGAGGTTTGATGATGAGTCTATCATCCGCAGGCAGGACAGGCGCAGATGGAATGAGGCCAGGTAGAGTATCAATGTGTGGTAAAACTGCTGAACAGGAAGCTATAGTTGCCCACTTTAAGGGTTAGTGGTGGTTGAGAAACACGTGTAGATTTAGAGGACATTGTAGATGTACTTATGTATCTTGGGAGATTGTAGATTTTGAATCATGAAGACACAAACATTATGTTTGCACAATTATTGCCTGGCATATTTTGCTGCAACTCATCAGGTGCATACTGCAGATGTCACACAACATAAACTAAACCAAAAAGATGAATCTAGCTGAAATATCAAGTGCCCTGCCAGCTGGCGTAGGCGTTCATATTTCTCCACAGATCTTGGTCTTTGGTGTTCTGGATCAACTCTGTTGATGGTATTCCTCCATGCCACTGTCTCAATCCATCCATCATTTCTCTTGGTTGGCCTCTGCCTCTCTTCCCCTTGGTCTTTCCAGTTGTCACAATGTTGTCCAGTGCATTTTATCACATGACCAAAGAAGGCTGTTTGCCTCTTTCTTATTGTTGTATATAATTTTCTAGTTTCAGCAGCCTCTTTCAGGCAATCATTGTTAGTAACTCTATCAGTGCAAGGGATTTGCAACAATTGTCTCAGGAACCACACCTCTGTTTCTTCTAAGTAGCTGAAATATGCAACACACACATTCCCACAGTAAACAGAGCTTTTGGAAAAGTTGTAAATTCTTAAATAAAAAGATCACCCCACCATATAAACTCCAACCACGTCCTTTTCTATATCTGTAAACAAGAGTGACGTCTTTACATCCCCAAGAGTGGCATCTTTAGATCCCCAAGATGATGTTCTTCATATCCCTAACAACACATATCAAGAACCATGGTATTTGGTGCCTACTAACTATTGCTCATATGACCATGCGCACCGTTGATGTGAAGATGACATTGCTTCCATTTACTCTGTCTCTTCCATGATCCTTTTGCTCTGTTACAAATCAGTTTTGAAAAGATCACTTCAATTGCATGCTGATTCCTCTATAAGTGCCACAATCTCCTCTTATAGATCACACAAGGAGCATCTGAACACATTGCACAAGCTTCATAGCACCGGCCAAGGTCTAGATGTGTGTATACCAGAATCATGCTTGCTTTAAGTATTCTTTTCATTTATTTTTTTTTTGGCTAAGTTTTCTTTTTTCAAATTTTACCTGTACAGCAGGCTAGGTGGTTGCCTATTCGGTTCTGATTTCCAGCTGTAGATGTATATTTAGCGTGCATAAAGGTCCTTCCTCATCTCCACTTTCCTGGTACACCATTGTTTTGTTTTCCAGACATTTGTGTCTTGTCTTTTTTTTTTTTTTTTTGTGTGCATACCTTTTACCTCAGCATCAGCACACCGGATTATTAAGAACGAGCTAGCTCTCTGTTTCTCTCTCTGTCTCTCTCTCTCTCTCTCTCTCTCTCTCTCTCTCTCTCTCTCTCTCTCTCTCTCTCTCTCTCTCTCTCTCTCTCCCTCCCTCCCTCCCTCCCCCACTCCCTCTCCCTCCGCACACACACACATACCCCAACCCCCACTATTACATTTTGTTGTGTGTCTTGGGAGAATGAAAATGTCACTATTTGACATGAACTATAGTTTATGTTTATATTGATTTTACTATTTTTTATCATGTATATTCCAATTCTGTCCTCAGAGTCAAAATTCTCTTTGATTATTCCAAGTTCACATCGTACGGCACGTCTGTAAGTATCTTTTGTCAGGTTATAGTTACCGAAACCTTGGTTTGTTGCGACACTAGTGTAGTCAGCCATGACTTCTCCCTGGAACAGCTGAAGAGTGCATTCACCTTCCTAAGAAAGAATTTGGGCTGCCATGAGTAAGCACAAATTCTAGTTAATCTAGAGAATTGTCAAATGTTATATATATTCAACACTACTATATGGCGTGGAAGCCTGGACATTGAACAAGCAATTAGAAAGTCAAATAGATATGTGGATTTACAGAAGAATATGTCATATTTAATGGAAAACAATCAAATATAGAGGTTCTAGAAAAATGGTATGAGAAGAGAGTTGATGAAAGAAATCTAAAATGTAAAGGCCAGATCAGTTTGTAATCCCTCTATGGAAATACAAACACATGTCCAAGGGGCCTGCGAGTAAGCACGCTAACCACTGCGTTCTCTGAACAATTATTGTTAGAATGATTTTGCACTTATGAAATTCATAACTGAACGAGTTGATGTTGAGCTAAGAAACGACATCGCTGCACTCAGGACATTCCCACACACTCTCCATCCTCTCGTTCAACAGCCAGCAAAGAATCATACTACTAATCATTCCAACTGCCATGTGATGAAAGTTCTCCTGGACTTCCCTCTCAGGTTTGAGAGTTGTCTAGAACACCTGCCAATCCTCCGCAACTGAGCAAGTAAAGGTGATTTAAAAAAGTTATTTGCAGATAAGTAATGATCTTCAAATTCAGTCAAGTAATTATTGGTCATTAAAACTGTAGTGTAGACATTAATGATCTTTAAATTCAGTCCAACAGTTACTGGTCACTAAAATTGTAATGTAGACATTAAAAGTTAGTTGCATATCCTTTACAGGTCGACGCAGTCAGCACCAGCAAATTTTGCTGTTGTGATCTCTTGGCAAGTTTACGTTCAGTAGTTTGCCATTGCTTTCTGAATGACCTGCACCTATACCATTTTGTAAAAAAGCAATGCAAGGCAGTCTGGACTGCTGCCAAAATCGCCCACAGGTGTTTTTCAAACACGGGCATGTGGGATTACGAACTGCGTCCGTAACTCCTTCGCTGCGGAGCCGACAATGTAGACATTAATGATCTTTAAATTCAGTCCAACAGTTATTCTTCTTCTTCAGCGTTACGAGCCATTGAGGTTCTTTGCTGCAAATACAATCCGTCTCCATTCGTCTCTCTGGTGGACCCTCTCTTGCCAGTCGTTGATTCCAAGTGCTTGTAGGTCTGTACATGTATTATCTCTCCACCGCCTTCTTGGTCTACCTCGGGGTCTACGGTCATTTATTTCCTGAGTGTAAGCGAGTTTTGTTTCCCTATTATCTTCCATTCTTTCTATATGCCCCAGCCATTGTAGTCTATTAGCCTTCATGATACCAGTGATTAGCGGGGACTTAAACAGATCATAAATGTCTTTGTTACTTCTTCTTTTCCACTCTCCACTTTGTGTATCCCTAATGGGTCCAAAGATGCGTCTTAAAATTTTGTTCTCAAAGGTTTGTAACAAGGCTTCGTCTCCTTTCGTTGTACTCCAGGTTTCAGAGCCATACAGCACAACTGGTCTGATCAGTGTTTTGTATATTGTGATTTTGGTGTTACGAGATAGCGCCTTTGATTTTAGTAGATGTTGTAGTGCATAGTATATCTTATTTCCAGAGTTGATTCTAGTTTGTATTTCTTCCCTTATGATGTTGGAGCAGTTGAAGATTGTACCCAGGTATTTGTATGTTTCCGTTCTTTTAATGGTCATATTATCTATTTGTATGTGGCCAGAGTTTCTAGCCATTCCGTCTCTTGAGATTACCATATATTCTGTCTTATCTTGGTTGATAACCAGCCCCATCTGTTGGGCTTTTCCCTTTAAGTGAGTCAATATTTCCAATGTCTTTTGTTCACTTTGCCCTATAATATCTATATCATCTGCATAACCAAGCAGCTTGGATGTTCCTCCAATATCACATTCCTCCTTTACCTTCCTTACAACTTTCTCTAGAGCCAGATTGAAGAGTAGCGGCGATAGTGCATCACCCTGTTTCAAGCCAGATGTTATTTGGAAGGGGTCTGATTTCCTGCCTTTATATGTTACTATATTATAAGTATCTTCCATGCATAGTCTGGTCATGTTGATTAACTTCCTTGGTATTCCAAATTCCTGCATAGCATTCCATAGACTATTCCTATGGACACTATCATAAGCCTTTTTAAAATCCACAAAAATGTTATGGAGATCTCTTTTATATTCCCAATGTTTCTCGGCTATTTGTCGTAAAATAAATATCTGATCTATTGTTGATCTGTTTTGTCTAAAACCCGCCTGGTAGTCACCTAATATGTCTTCTGAATATGGTTTTAGTCTATTTAGTAATACTGCGGATAGTATCTTATAGCTTGTGGACAGTAGTGATATTCCTCTATAATTTCCACATTGGAACTTGTCTCCTTTCTTAAAGATAGGTATCAATAATGACTCTTTCCAGTCATGGGGTAATTCTTCTGTCCTCCAGATTTTTATTATTAGTTCGTATAGCTTTAGATGTAATGCATGGCCACCTGCCTTTATAAATTCAGCAGCAATTCCATCAGTCCCAGTTGCCTTATTGTTTTTAAGTCGTGTGATTACATATAGGATTTCTTCAAATGTAGGTTCTTCAATTTGTGGTTCGCATGTTAGAACCTCTTCCTGTGGGAAAATGTGACTTGGATCTTCACAATTTAGTAATTCAATAAAATATTCTTTCCATGTGTTGCACATTTCCTCATTGGTATTTATCATATTCCCATTTTTGTCTTTTAAACCATATGTGTTTTGTTGGTGCCCTCGTTTCATTGACTTCAGTTCTTTAAAAAATTTTCTGGATTCATTTTTCTGGTGATTAGTTTCCATATCTTTGATTATATTACTCATATATTCTCGCTTCTGCTGTCTGACTATTTTTGTAGCCTCTTTACATTCATTTCTATAATGCTCTTCCTTTTGGATGTTATTGATGTCATTTAACCATACATGTCTGGCATTCTTCTTCCTAATGACTGCTTCTTCACATTTTTGATTGAACCATCTGTTCTTTCTATGCGTGGTTAACACACCGAGACATTCTTCTGCGGTAGACTGAATTGTATTCTTGATGTTCAACCAAGTTTGGTCAACGCTTTCCTCCAAAGGGTTTTGCAGAGTTTCAAGTTTACATTTTATTTCATCTGTAAATTTCTCTTTGACTGTAATGTCTTGCAGTTTTTCTCTGTTATATGTTGGGTGTAATCTTTGTAATTTAGTATAGAAAGCTCTCTTAAGTTTTATTTTAAATTTTGCTCCAACGAGGAAGTGGTCACTGTGGCACTCAGCTCCTCTATAACTTCTGACTTGCTGTATGTTTGATGCATTTCTGTTGTTAATTAAAATGTGATCTATTTGATTATAGGTTCTCTTGTCACATGATTTCCAAGTTTGTTTGTGTATATCCTTTCTTTGTAGTCTGGTACTGCTAATCTGCAGTCCTTTGGCTTCTGCCAGGTTGATGACTCTCCATCCATTATCATTTGAAGTTGTATGTAGGCTTTCCATACCGGCCACTTTTTTATTAGTTTGCTCTCTACCTATTTTTGCATTGAAGTCTCCCAGCACAATCAGGATGTCCTGTTTGGGGGTTTCTTCTATGACATCTTCCAGATCATTATAAAAGTCTTCTTTAATATCATCTTCTTTCTCTTCAGTAGGTGCATGTACATTAATCATCGTTATATTTTTTCCATTTACCTTTTACTCGTAATTTACTAATCCTGTCATTAAAAGCTTTAAAGTTTAAAACGTTCCCCCATAACTCTTTTTTGATGACAAATCCTGTTCCTAATTCATGTTTATTTTGGGTGTTTCCTCCATATATTATAATCATTCCATTTTGCTCTAAAGTACCCTCTCCTGGCCACCTTATTTCTTGAATTGCTGTTATATCCATTTGATATTCACCCAGCTCCCGGGTTAGTTCTTCGGCCGCTCCAGCTCGATATAGTGTCCGTACATTCCATGTTCCAAATCTCAAAAGTCCTTTAACGTTCCAAGGTCGTTGTCCAGATAAGTCAGTCCGATATCGAGGCTCATGTATTTGTTTCGTAACAAAGAAAGGTTTTTACAAAGGTGGGGATGTTAACCCCACGCTTCAACCCCCAACCTGGAGGACCAGGGTGTTTCTCTTTGTCTGTTCTCTACCCTTTGACCTGTCCGGCTTGGGAGGCCCTGCTGGTAGCTACGCTACCGCCGGCATAGCTCTCAGGGTCATTGAGAAACTCAAGCTCCCCCACCACGACAAGGTGGAAACACCATCGGGGGAGCCAACAGTTATTGGTCACTAAAATTGTAATGCAATCATTATTGATCTTTAAATTCAGTCCAACAATTAATGATGACAAAAATTATTTTGCAGGCTGCATTAATGATGTTTGAACTGGCTTGGAAACTGTCAAAGGACACTAATAGTCTCTTGTGGTATGTTGGAAATCTTTGTTTTCTCATTTCCATGTTTATTTTTCTTTCTATAATTTGTATTTTGTGCTCATGTTTCACATTGTTTCCCACATGCCATCTCATATAGTTTCCCATATGTCATCTCACATTTTCCCCCAGTGTTTCCCACATGTCATCTCACATTGTTTCCCATGACATCTTACATCATATCCCACATATATTGTTTCCCACATGTCATCTCATATTGTTTCAAACATGTCATCTCACATCCAACATGTGATCTCACGTTCTTCCCCACATGTCATCTCATGTTCTCCCCCATATGTTCTTAATTATACTGAGATCTGAAGCATTTAACTACTTGGCAACATTTATGCAATATATTTCACAAAGCCATATAAAAAGGAAATTAAAATTCCTGATCATAGTGAATCATTGTAGTGAAACATTGATATATAACAAGTCAGCTAACAAGTGTGCATGCAGATCTTTTCAAGAAGAATTTGGTATTACAGAAGATCAGTTATTAAGACAAATATGTTGAGAAAAATTAAAATATTTTCAGCATCTAATGAAATAGGCTGGCCATGTGGTGACACAACGAAAGAAATTAAAAATACAAATAGTTATTGCTCTTCAAAAACTCAATCAATCAATCATGTGCCATGCCGGAAAGCGTGGGCGGTCATGATTCGCCATTTCACTCGATCACCATAGTCGTGGATCAGCTCAGTGTTCCTGTCTCTTCCATGCCATGTGGCCAAGCCATCCAGGTATTTTCCTCTCGGTCTTCCTCTTGGTCTGTTCCCTTCGATCTTGCCAGCTGTCACTAAGTTCTCCAGTCCATTTCTTCTCATAACATGTCCAAAAATTTTTGACTGTCTACGTCTAATTTCTCTAATCAATCTACGATTTTCATTTGTCTCTTGTAGTACTTGTTCATTGGTTTTTCTGTCTGTCCATGGTATTCTTTGCATTTTCCTCAGAAACCACATTTCTGCAGCCATCAGATGTTTTTCTGCTTGACTGCACATTGTCCAAGTTTCACATCCATACAAAAGAACAGGCTCTATGTATCCCCTCAAAAACTAGCAACTGAATAAATTTTGGCTTGGGACGGTTAGACCTACAAAAATTAGATTTTTAAGAGCATGCATCTTTCCCATTGCAACATACGCCTGTGAGACCTGGACACTTACTAAACAAGCTGAACAGCGCATAAATGCCTTTGAATATAAAGGTTAAAGGTGGATTCTAAGAATATCTTGGATACAGAAAAGAACGAATGCATCCATATGACAAGATCTGAATATTGAAGAAGGTTGGCTACCGAAGACCATAAAACAAAGAAAATTTAAATATTTTGGTCACTTGAAATGCCATGAAACTTTGGAGAGAACAATAATGGAGGGGTATATGCCCGGGAAGAGAGGAAGAGGAATGCCAAATAGAAGATGGGTGCAGGATGTGGCGGTTGATCTCCAGATGGTTGTGTCGGATGTAGGACATCTTGCTCATGTCCCAGAAGTTTTCAGAAAGGTTGTTATGTGAGCGAGGTTCTGCAAAGGACATGCTACTGAGTGAATGTTGTGAGGGGGTTATGAATGCAATTCAGAATCCTGCATGCGATGTTTGCAATACCGCTGCGGGCGTTTTGAAAGCTGACCACCTTGCATTGGTTTTCATACCATGGTATGAGTGCCGGTCATTCAGAAAGCAATGGCAATCTACAGAACATAAACTTGCCATGAAATCACACACAGCCAAACAATTCTAGAGTTGACTGCAACATTCTGTAAAGGATATGCAACTACCAGGTTTGTATTTTTTTAAAGAGACAATAATGTCTGGAAAGGATCATTACTGAGGAGCAAACAGGGCAAGTAGATGAGAGAAATATAACGTTATGTGTTGATTCAAGATGGGGTAGAGAATTTACACGTGACAGTTACAAAGATGAGACATCTGGCTTATGATAGCAAGTTCTTTAAGACTATTATGGGGGTTTGGTGTTTTGAATGCGGTATGCAGGATTACGAATTGCATTGGTAACCCCTATAGTACAGTTTTATAAAATAAATCTTGAGTATGGTACTACACACACAAATACACACATCCCCTCCCCCCACGCCTGCGGGTGTGTTTCAAATGCGGTATTGCATTCGTAACTCCCGTCGCCACAGAGCAGGCTACTAATGTGTAGTAGCAGACATAAAAAAATCACTCGGCAGTTGGAAATCTACAAAAAAAAAAAGGTGGGCGTTTACGGTCAAAATAGCCATCACTGTCTGTCTGCTCATCAACAGGTTGGCAGTGGTAGGGGTTACAGACCAGTTTGTTCACTTCAGAACTCCCAGAGACAAGTACATGGAAGATATCTTGTCACTTCAGTCCCATGTGTCACGTCACAATCAAAGGTAAGGCAAGCTTGTAGTGTGAATTTATTCACACGAGTTGTGAACATTGTCACTTTCTTCACACATGTAATCCGCTCTGATATTTTATTGAGACAAATAATTTACAGCCTGCATTTTCACAGTCTGTGTGCCATTGGAACAGTTAGTGCCATCACCCTGCGACAAGGCCTTGTGTTGCCGGGGTCCATAAAGGAAGCATAGAGTGGTAACACTGTAACCTACCATGTATGTCATAAGAGGAAACTATGGAGGGTTGGACAATGAACAATCAGCAAATGTTATATACACTTCTTTATGTTGCAGAAGTGTGGACAATGAACATTCATAGGATGCTATATATACTTCTATATGCTGCAGAAGTGGACAATGAACAATTATTAAATGTTATGTACACTTCTTTATGTTGCAGAAGTGTGGACAATGAGCAATCATGAAATGTTACGTACACTTCTATATGCTGCAGAAGTGTGGACAATGAGCAATCATGAAATGTTACGTACACTTCTATATGCTGCAGAAGTGGACAATGAACAATCATCAAATGTTATGTACACTTCTATATGCCGCAGAAGTGTGGACAATGAACAATCATCACATGTTATGTACACTTCTATATACTGCATAAGTTGACAATGAACAATCATCAAATGTTATGTACACTTCTATATGCTGCAGAAGTGGACAATGAACAATCATCAAATGTTATGTACACTTCTATATGCTGCAGAAGTGGACAATGAACAATCATCAAATGTTATGTACACTTCTATATGCTGCATAAGTTGACTATGAGCAATCATCAAATGTTATGTACACTTCTATATGCTGCAGAAGTGTGGACAATGAACAATCATCACATGTTATGTACACTTCTATATGCTGCAGAAGTGTGAACAATGAACAAGCACTTAGAATACTGAATTGAGAGCCAGGAAATGTGTGTATGTACAGAATAATGTGTCGTATTTCATGGACACAGTAACAAACAAATGTAGAAGTCGGGAATTAAAAGAGAACAAGTGAAAGTAATAAAAACTTCTTTTTTTTTTTGCATATCCCTTACAGGACGTTGCAGTCAACATCAGCATTTTTCAGCTGCTGTTGATGTACTAGGCACGATTACGCTCAGTAGTTTGCCATTGCTTTCTGATCGACCGGCTCACATATCCCTAAGTTACCGACGTGGCGAGAACCGCTACCGATTCTCGCGCACATCTCGTTACTCACGAGAGTATATGGGATTATGGAGAAAAATAAAAAACTAGCCACTATTAAAAGGCACAAAAAAACCACACTGATAGGAAAAATTGAAGACGGAGCAAGATATAAACGATACAATTGGGAAGCTGACATCAAGAAATGGACAAACAACAGTCTATCCAAAGTATAAAAGACAGAAAGTCTTTGTGATCTGTTTCAGCCGCCCTTCCTTGTGGAGATGGCATTTGATTGATTGATTGTTACCATCTTGCTGTCTTGATAGACAGTAGTTTCTAAAATGGAATTAATACCTCTTCATAGCACACAGCCTGGGCTGAATTTAGAGACTTTGTGTTGCTCATGCAGCATGATACCTCTCTCTGCCTGCTTAGTTTACTCCAGAGGAAAGGTAATATCAATACATTTGGAACAAGACCAGCTGCAACAAGCTGCCGGAACAGCAAAGTAATGCTCTGTCCGCCTGTTGGAGCTTCTATCATAGACCACGTGCTGACCATGGCTTAGGGCCTGGTCTGTCCTGCCTTGATATTTAGTCTTTAGGTTGCATTTCCTAGCACTAGAATAAGGCTTGTGGCCTTCCAATTTTACTCCTCCCCCCAAAGCCGCTGGCATAATGTCAGGTGTGGTGAGCGCCGTCCAACATTTTGCTCTAACTGAAAGCAGGTAGTACAGCCTACTATCATATGATAGCTCAGTCATATCTGATTAAAACCTGATTGATTATTCATAAAAGTAATGTACACTGTTAAAGGACTTAATTGTCAGACATGGCATACAATATCAACTAGAGATATAAACAACAGCACTAGAGCAGGGATTTGTCAGATGCCATATTCATGGTTCTGACTATATGGCAGGGGTCCTTGTGAATGAAAGTCACCCTTAACTGGGTCTGGCTGAAAGAACCAGCCATTGTGTGTCTGTGCGGGAAGGCTAGGGGTTAACCACTCGATAACATGAATAATAAATGGGTACTTGTGATAAGCAGTAAACAATGTGACGTGAATAAAATCATTTTAATGAGGGCAAAGACTGCATTATCTTGGTAGGTGAAATGGTTGAGGTGTGCATGCGTTCCAGTACTTGGTCTCCATTGTGAAGGCTGTTATCTGTTCAATTATACTTCATTTGGCATCACTTGGCTGTTTTGGTTGATAGCTAGCCGTCAATGGCTGTACGCCAGTTTTGAATGTCATCATTAATGTGTTTGTCCTGATGAAACCAATCAGAAGTGATAGTTGGTAATCTAATCTAACAATGATTCTAAAAATAACTTTCTAGGTTCAAAATCCCCAACCCTTATCTGGTGTGTTAACCTACCTCAGGTGGTATGGCTGTCTCAGCTTAAAAACCTCCGCCTTACAGAATTTCACACTAGAGAAACAATAACATAAGAGTGTTAGTTCTTAAACTTCTGGTGTGCTGATGCCGAGGTTGCAGGTTAAACCCTTACATAGGTCGGTTGAACTAAAATTGTGACTTCTTGTCCTTGACTTGGGGGTGTAAATTACAAGTACCTGTGAAGTCTGAGTGGGTTCACTTGATGGCGAGGGATACTGGTATTAGGGAAAGCTAATCTACGCACAAAAATCAGTCCAGTTCACTAGAAGTTTTAGCGCATATATGGACTATGCTTGAGTTCAAAGCGAATGAAAGTTTAAAAACGAAAATGATTGCTATAACATGCATCATTGAAAGACAACATCATTGCTATAACATGCATCATTGAAAGACAACATCATTGCTATAACATGCATCATTGAAAGACAACATCATTGCTATAACATGCATCATTGAAAGACAACAAGTCAAGTGTATTGGATATTTCACAAGAATGAAACCTAAGCAACTAACGATAAGACCATACAACTACATCAATCAGGATATTGATCCAGAAGAAGACCAAGAAAGTGATCGATAGTCATTATGTTGTTGGAGATCACTAGGTGTGGAGATGCATGAAAGCCCATGCCAATAAGCACGGAACTTAATGATGATTTCACGGCCAGGTCTGAATTACATAAAAAAGTTAGTTACGTATCCTATGCACGAAGTGGCAGTCAACCCCAACATTTTTGTTTTTGGTTGTTTGTCATTTCTTTGTAGTTTGCCTTTGCTTTCTGATTGGCCGGCACTCATACTTTTGTATGGGAACCAACGCAAGATGGTCTGCTTCCAAATTGCTTGCAGCTGTGTTTTGAACATTATGTGCGGGATTACGAGTTGCATTTGTAGCCTCTTCACCACAGAGCCGGTCATTATGCACTATATATTGAATGTTTAACTTTATTTTCACGCCTTTTTCAGCCTACTTTCCCAGTGTCTTTTATCCAGAGATTACAACATTTGTTTTTCTGCATCTTAATGTGGTTGCGTCTGTTGCTCATTCAAGTTTCAATTAATTTCATATTTCTACCTATTTTCTGATTGATTGCACACATGGTCCAGTACCTGGTACATGGCCTGTTTGTATCTCTCTGAATCAAATTTTTACTTTATCATTGATTGATTGATTGATTTAGGAACCGATATCACAGCATTCGGGGCATTCCCATAAGCTCTCTATCCCCATCCTCAGCAGCCAGTGAAGAGTTCCAACACCAATAGTACCAGTAGCAATCTGATTATATGTCCGTTTCACCTTTCTTCTGAGCGTCAAGCATCGGCCAGATCCCCTCGTCACTCCTCGCTGTCTCATTCTTGCCAGACCATGGTGATCCATTTGCTCCTATGAGGTGTGCACGTGCTCCCACAAGGCTGCAACCATGTCTGCCCTGTCATGCATCAATACTCAGCCAAGTTTTGCAGAGCCAGCCAATCTGTCCGCCTTTTCATTCTCTAGCACACCAGCATGCCCCGGAAAAAAGATCCAGGCGATGCTTGTCACCCGTGACTTCCGAATCGAAGCAAGCCACTCTGCATGAAGCTTGATTGTCCGCACCTTCCTCAGCATGCTTTCTGAGTCAGTTACAATCACGATGTGTGTGTGTATCGTATTCTCCATCCAGCGGAAAGCTGCACTGACCGCCTCCACCTCCATTCTTAAGCTAGATGTGGTATCATACGCCAGGCTCTCCTGCACCAAACGTCGACCATTAGCTTTTGCTAAGAACCCCCAGGCACTTCTCCTACCTCTCAACACTGAACCATCTGTGTAGATAATCACATCACCTGAGCGAGCATTATCCTGAATTAGTTGCTGGATTTCCACTTCCGTGGCCCCTGCTGGCCACTCCCTGCACTCCCGGCTCAATGTGATTATAACTCTGCACAAGTCTGACTGCTCCGCTGGCACTTTGACCCACTCCTCTCCTCGCCTAATGTTCTCCAAGATGCACACCTGTCTGATTGTATCCTCCGTCTGAGCCATCCATGATTTCCCTCTTATCAGTCGCTGACCCTTAACTGCGCCCAACGCCTCATGAAACTGGTGATCTGTGTCTGCAGCTACTCTGAGGTATGCCTTCGCCTGCATCACCTTGAGTCTACCAGCAACAGTCAGAAACCAAGGATGTAACGCATGCACACTACTGGGGTGTCTCTGGTGCATCCCAGAACGACCCGCATAGCTTCGTTCTATATGTACTTTAATTTCACCAGCTGACTCTTTGAGACAGTGAGCAGTCCTCGTCCATAATCAATCACTGAGAGGATCAAGTGCTGGTATAGTGTAAAAAGCATTCTCTGCTCTGTGTCCATTGCAGCAATAGTTTTAAGTGCATTGAGTCCCTTTTGAGACCTTGTCACAACCTTCTCCACATGGTCCTTAAAGAACAGGCTCCTGTCAAATGTGATCCCCAGATACTTCAGTTTGTTCTCTCTGTTGACACTTCTACCACCTATCGCGAGGCTTGGGACATCAGCTCTCACAATCCTGTGTCCAGAGAGCACCAGAAAACAGCCACCTTTTCTGGGTGGATGACAGCACTCATTTCAGTGCACCAGTCAATCACTTATTTTTTTTTTTTTTTTTTTTACTTTATTTAACAGCCTAATCTTCATAATCAAAATACTGAAAAATCCAGTGCTGTAAATTGTTTCATTTTCCTTAAACAAATATTTAGAGGTGCTGATGATGAGAATATCATGTCCGTCAACTGCCTGCGTATATCATTTGAAGAAGAACTCTACCTGCCCCTGTATCGCCACTGGAACTTGTTTGACAGCATCTGTCATTCTATGCCGATAGCCTGCAAGCTGCGCCTGTGGTCCTTGAAGGGTCAGAAGAGACTGCACGAATTTCTGGCTGAAATGGGGTCAGTCTGTTCTCTGTTTCATGTTTAACTGACATTGGTTGTAATGTAAACTGTTTACAGGTTATTCGACATTGTCGTGACCTGTTGTCAAAGTGCGTTTAGTGTGACTCTGTCAAACACCAGTATGTGTTAGTGCGACTCGGTCAGACACCTCTGTGTGTTAATTAGTGTGACTGTCAAACACCTGTGTGTGTTAATTAGTGTGACTGTCAAACACCTGTGTGTGTTAATTAGTGTGACTGTCAAACACCTGTGTATGTTAATTAGTGTGACTGTCAAACACCTGTGTGTATTAATTAGTGTGACTGTCAAACACCTGTGTGTGTGTTAATGTGACTGTCAAACACCAGTGTGTGTTAATTAGTGTGACTGTCAAACACCTGTGTGTGTTAATTAGTGTGACTGTCAAACACCTGTGTGTGTGTTAATGTGACTGTCAAACACCAGTGTGTGTTAATTAGTGTGACTGTCAAACACCTGTGTGTATTAATTAGTGTGACTGTCAAACACCTGTGTGTGTGTTAATGTGACTGTCAAACACCAGTGTGTGTTAATTAGTGTGACTGTCAAACACCTGTGTGTTAATTAGTGTGACTGTCAAACACCAGTGTGTGTTAATTAGTGTGACTGTCAAACACCAGTGTGTGTTAATTAGTGTGACTGTCAAACACCAGAGTGTGTTAATTAGTGTGGCTGTCAGACACCTGTGTGTGTTAATTAGTGTGAATGTCAAACACCAGTGTGTGTTAATTAGTGTGACTGTCAAACACCAGTGTGTGTTAATTAGTGTGACTCTGTCAAACACCTTTGTTTATGTGTTAGTGTGACTGTCAAGCACCTGTGTGTGTGTGTTAGTGCGACTCATTCAAACACCTTGGTGTGTGTTAATTAGTATGACTAGGTCAAACACCTGTGTGTGTTAGTGTGACTCTGTCAAACACCTGTGTGTGTTAGTGTAACTCAGTCAAACACCTGTGTGTGTTAGTGTAACTCAGTCAAACACCTGTGTGTGTTAGTGTGACTGTCAAACACTTGGTGCACCACATGATGAGAACAAATGCAAGTTACAGCATTGCCAACGCTGAACTGATTTTGACAAACAATCATAGGCACCTTGATACTTTATCTGCCAGATTACAGACTCAATCAGACATCTCAAATTTGTGGTTCACAACCCCAGCTACACAAGAGCTGGTATGTATATTTAAATCAGTATCATCTGTCCAGCTGTCACACCTTGGGTCAAGAGTACAGGACACACATCTGTGACTGTCACAACACTGAGTGGACACACAATGGGGCTGACAACACTGAGTGGACACATCTGGCTGTCACAGCATTGAGTGGTCAAGTGCTGTCCTGTCCTCTTTTCTATGATTGTCTTGTAGAACAAGGCACTCTCTCCTCGGTGCAAGCTCAGCATGGCTAGCCTGTTGCATGGGTACGGGTATCATCTCTCAGCACAGTGTGATATGTCTGAAGGGCTCTCAGGATTTGCTCTGGTTTGTAACTTGTGGTCTGGCATCCACTGTCTTAGAAGGCTGAATGTGATGTTTCCAAAAATTGATTACTTTTGACTTGGAACATGTAATCATTATGTGAGGCAGGATCAATTTCCATGAGAATCATGCTAGTCAATTTAACGAACCATTCTGTGTTGAGGATTAAGCTCTGTGCATGTTAGTCATTGAGTCTGTGATCTAATAACTGCCAGAGAGAGAGAGAGTGTGTAGCATTGTGCTTGTGGCAGAGAATGTAGCTTTCAAATGACTAATATTACCAATGATGGCCTGAAATTTACTCCTAAAATTTAGCTTGTAAAAGTTGGGGTTTGAGCAAGTTCACTAAGAGTTAATGTTTGTGATTCTCCCCCCTCCCAGTCTACCATTGACACAGTGCAAGCAGCAATACAGTGCCATGGACACAGCCATGAGGTCAGAGGTGAAAGGAAAAATCCAGGAGTATATGAATAAGTATGGGTAAGTGTCTTTTTTTCAACATATAGTTGCATCCTATAGGGGGTTGGCTATCAATGAGCAATAAAGGTTCTTTAAGGCAGATGTATGTTGCTGTCATGTGTAAATTATCTGTCACATCTTGCATCCATCTATTATAAACTAGATGTCTTGCCACTGTTGCTGTTGTGTGTACATCTTGCATCCATCTATTATAAACTAGATGTCTTGTTAGTGTAGTTGATAGGGTGCTATGCCGATAATGTCCTGAGTGCAGTGATGTTGGTTCTTAGCTCAACTCAACTCAATGATTTTTGTGTATCATATAACTGGGCGTGTTAGTGTAGTTGACAGGGTGCTATGCCGTAATGTCCTAAATGCAGTCAGCCGATAGGTTCAACGCCTGAAATCATCATCTGCCAACAGTGTTGTTCCAGCAAGATAGTGATTGTTGGTTGAGTTTTCTAAGAGATTTAACACCAGTCTTCTTTTAATGAGAGGCAATTTATTGTTTTGTTTGGTCTTGCTGTGCTCCTTCTTTAGCTAACATATCTGTGCTTTAAAACTGGATCATGTTGTGACAAATAGAACAATATATGGATAGAGAGATAGAGGAGGACAGTAAAAGCAGGTTCTTAACAGCCTCATATGACACTGAAAGATTTCAATGCTCAAATTGATATAGGCAGGATATCGCAGATATTGCAAGATGTGTAGAAGCTCCATCTCCCATGCCAGTCTAATGATGTGATTCTTGTGTCCACAGACTGGAGATTCAAGATGTGATCATCCCATCATTCACCATGCAGTACGGCTACAAACACCTCCTGTGTGCCACAGACTTTGTGTATGCCTGTGCAGCTTCACTAGAATCTGTGGTCAGTTGTATTGCTTATTTTATCACAGAAGTTGTTGCCATATAAGAGTTAGTTGCATATCCTTTGCAGGGCGTCGCAGTCATTCCTAGCATTTGGGGGGGGGGGGGGGGGGGGGGGGGGCTGTTTGCACATTTTGGCAAGTTTACGTTCAGTAGTTTGCCATTGCTTTCTGAACGTCTGACACTTATACCATTGTATGAAACTGCGCTAGGCAGTTTGCATCCAAATTGCCCGCAGTGGTGATTGGACTGGTATACGGGACTATGAGCCACATTCGTAAGCCCTTCACCACAGCGCCGGCTTGCCATATAAGACGGTTAAGAAATGCACTGCTAGTTAGTCCTAGTTATTTGGGCATAATTTCACACACAGGCAGGCACACGCGCACACACAAACTTGGTTTTCCCAGTCATGGCAAGTAAGTAGTACACCTCATAGGGGTTGGAACCAGCACTTCCATGCTAGTAGAGTCAATGCTCTACTGATCTTACCATACTGAGATCTACCATATATACTCAAGCCCTTCCTACAAATGACCGTGTGATATTCTGTTCTGTTATATTTTCTTGCCCCCCTCACCACAACTCACCATGTGATATTCTGCTCTGTTATATTTTCTTGCCCTCCCCTCACTACAAATCACCGTGTTATTCTTCTCTGTTATATTTTCTTGCCTACCTCACCACATATCACCTTGTGATATTCTGCTTTGTTATATTATCTTGCCCCCTTCACCACAAATCACCTTGTGATATTCTGCTCTGTTATATTTTTTTGCCCCTCACCACAAATCATCATGTGATATTCTGCTCTGTTATATTTTTTTGCCCCTCACCACAAATCACCTTGTGATATTCTGCTCTGTTATATTTTTTGCCCCTCACCACAAATCATCATGTGATATTCTGCTCTTATATTTTCTTGTCCCCTCGCCACAAATCACCATGTGATATTCTGCTGTTATATTTTCTCGCCCCCTCACTACAAATCACCATGTGATATTCTGCTGTTATATTTTCTTGCCCCCTCACCATAAATCACCATGTGATATTCTGCTGTTATATTTTCTTGCCCCCTCACCATATATCACCATGTGATATTCTGCTCTTATATTTTCTTGCCCCCTCACCATAAATTACTGAGTGATATACTTCTAATTTTACTGTTAACTTTATACTGTTATATACATGACTAACCTAGGCTATGTGCTGTGCTTACTCATGACCTGGTGACTTCCTGACATGTCAAACCTAAGATGAGAAGTTCCAGTACCAGTCTTGCATACCCCACTTTCTATGTGGGGAAGGATAGCTCTGCAAAAGTCCTCAAGGTGTGGTACTTTGGTACTGAGTCAGGAGGAAAGTCTCTACAAGAGAGTCCTTATGGTGTGGTACTTTGGTACTGAGTCAGGAAGAAAGTCTCTACAAGAGAATCCTTATGGTGTGCTACTTTGGTACTGAGTCAGGAAGAAAGTCTCTACAAGAGAATCCTTATGGTGTGCTACTTTGGTACTGAGTCAGGAGGAAAGTCTCTACAAGAGAGTCCTTATGGTGTGGTACTTTGGTACTGAATCAGGAAGAAAGTCTCTACAAGAGAATCCTTATGGTGTGGTACTTTGGTACTGAATCAGGAAGAAAGTCTCTACAAGAGAATCCTTATGGTGTGGTACTTTGGTACTGAGTCAGGAAGAAAGTCTCTACAAGAGAGTCCTTATGGTGTGCTACTTTGGTACTGAGTCAGGAGGAAAGTCTCAGCACCAACCTCACTCTGATAGACGAAAGCCCTTTTCAGGGCTCCAATGTTAACACCAATACATTGGCCTGAAGAGTTCAAACTGGCAGTCATCCTGGGGATTCCAGGCCACTTGCCTGGCACATCCTTAGAGCCGCAGAGGGTGAGAAAACAAGTATCCACAAATGGTCATGTGTGTGTGTGAGAGAGATAATAAAAGTGTGTGTGTAAGAGAGATTATAAGAGTGTGTGAGTGAGTGTGTGTGTAAGTATCCAGGTCATGAATGTGTGAGTTTGTGCAAGTAACCAGGTCAGAGAGTATGTGTGTGCAAGCACACACACTCCTCCCCCCTCTCCCAGAGTGTTTGTGTGTGGATGTGTTTGTTTGTGTGCTCACCAGACCAGGCTTGTTGAAATGCCTAACTGGAAATAATAAGTTCATGAACTGTGAGCATCCTGTCATTTTACCCCCAAGAAGCCAGAGTTTGTTCTACTGCTGATAAATGAACAACATATTTTCTGTTCATCCAGGATAGACTGCGATCACCAACGGACAATTTTTTGGAAGCATCAGAGGTCCTGCAGAGGTAATCCTGGTTTTTTTTTCGTTTTGATAGATTACATGACGTCAATGATAGATTACATGACGCCAATGTCCACCCGGGGCCCGTAAGGGAAGCCAGTAGCACTGTAACTTGCCATGCATGTTTTTATAGGTGACTAACAAGACCTAATGTGATGATATACAGGCTACCTTAACAACCAATCATGAACAAGTCTACAAAAGGCTTGGCATGAGTTGATTGAGGGCCTGTGCTGTACAAGGGGATGAAAGGCAGCACCAGAAGTAGATTACATGGAAAATAATATAAATTTACTGAAGTTCTAGAAAGAACGTCCATGCCCAGTATCCACACTCTACTAATGAAGAATCAGATTCGCTGGGCTGTTCACTTAACTTGCATATGCCAGATCACAGGGTCTCTAAACAAATTTTTCACGGCGAGCTGCGTTGGGGTAAACGCTCCCATGGCAGCCAGAGGAAACACTTTAAAGACACTGAAAATCTCACTGAAAGTTTTTGGAATTCATCATGACACTTGGGAGACTGCTGCCAAAGACCGAAATTCATGGTGTACATCATTACAAAAGGGTGCAGTCACTTGTGAAGCAACCAGGATTGCAAGAGCTGTGAAGAAAAGGATGGACAGGAAAACCACTGCAGGAAATCCTCCTCCTGGAACATCAAGCATTCTTTGCCCACATTGTCAAAGAACATTTTGAGCCAAAATAGGCCTTATCAGCCATCTTGGAACTCACGGCTCCATACTTTCAACCCCACTGGATGAAATGCATGGTCATCATCATTCTTGATGGACAAACAACAATATAGGTTTAAAGAGGAGCTATTTCAAAGATTACCTCTCTTGGCCCAAAATAGCGCTTGATGTGTGATAGGCTTACCCCACATTCCAGCCATGATGTAACTGTCTTGTGTTCTCTTTTTCAGCAACCATGCCAAGTCATGTGAATGTACTATATCATGTGTGAATGTGCTATATTGTATGTGAACATACTATATCATATGTGAATGTGCTATATTGTATGTGAATGTACTATATCATATGTGAATGTGCTATATTGTATGTGAATGTACTATATCATATGTGAATGTGCTATATTGTATGTGAATGTACTATATCATATGTGAATGTACCATATCATGCGTGAATGTGCTATATTGTATGTGAATGTACTATATCATATGTGAATGTGCTATATTGTATGTGAATGTACTATATCATATGTGAATATGCTATATTGTATGTGAATGTGCTATATTGTATGTGAATGTACTATATCATATGTGAATGTGCTATATTGTATGTGAATGTACTATATCATATGTGAATGTGCTATATTGTATGTGAATGTACTATATCATGTGTGAATTTGCTTTATTGTATGTGAATGTTCTATTTCATATGTGAATGTACTGTTAAATGTGTGTGTGTACTATATCACTTGGGAATGTGCTATATCATGTGTGAATGTGCTATGTTGAGTATAAACATGCCATCCATCCATCATGTGGCATGCCGGTAATCGTGGGCGGTCATGTTCTGCCATCTCACTCGATCACCAGAGTCGTGGATCAGCTCTGTGTTTCTGTCTCGACCATGCCACAAGGCCAAGCCATCCAGGTATTTGCTTCTAGGTCTTCCCCTTGGTTTGTTCTCCTCGATCTTACCAGTTGTCACCAAGTTCTCCAAATCATTTCTTCTCATAACATGCCAAAAAAATTGTGACTGTCTTCTAATGTCTCTAATCAGTTTACGATCTTCATTTGTCTCTTGAAGGACTTGTTCATTGGTCTTTCTTTCATGCCATATCATGTGTAAATGTGCTATATAATGTTATCATGCTATATTGTGTGTGAACATGGTATATTGTGTGTAAACATGCTATATAATATGTGAATATGCTATATCTCTATGAATATACTAAATCACTGAATGTGTAATATCATATGTGAACATGCTATACATTTTCTTTTGGTGGGTTATTTTTCTAATGTTTGAAATGAGGCCTGAGCAGCAGACTGTTTTCAATTTGCCATGCTTAGCCTCTAGTACAGTAGTTCTCAACCTTTTTTTGGCCCGTGCCCCCCCCTCCCTTTCACAATGTTCTCAGACCGTCATTCCCCCCTTCACAATAATTTCAGACCGTCATTCTTCCCCCCCCCCCCCCCCCCCCCATTTCGTATTTCCTCCATAAAAATTCCCCCCTCCACACACATACACACACACACACACAGTATACGTAATAATGGAAGCTAAATTTAATAGCACATACTAAAACAAATAGGCGTCTATATAAAACATGATTTGCGGGTCTACTTACGTTATAAAATGAATTTCAGAAGGGTGAGACGTACAGAACCGTAAAGTATGAAGGGATAAACAATATCAAGTCATCGGTTCTTGCATTAACGCGATCTTGAAATAATCATAAATCCCCCCCCGAATATTAGGGGGGGGGGGGGGGGAATTCCCCACCGGTTGATAACCACTGCTCTAGTATTTCAAGCTTTTCCAAGAAGACTGCATGTTTATTCTACTACCCCAGGATCATAGGGGGCTATACCATCTTCAGGTATCTTATTGGGTACAGACCTCACTGTACACATTGAATCATACTCAAGTTGGAGATGGATGTCATATCACTTAGCTGCTCTGCTTGATAGTTTAAAATATAAGATTTTTTAGTGTTTATTTGTGCACACAAACAAATAAACACACACAGGATCACACATACACATACAAATAAATACATGTGTAAATATACACACACAGAAACATTCATGCATACACAAACATGCACACAAGCATATTAACAAAAGACGCACAAAAGCACATACATGTACATGCACACACATAAATATACTGCCTTCACATGCCCAGAATGTTTTCCATCATCATGTTGTCAGTTGAAGAAGTTTGTGTCTACAGAACGGTTTCACGTAAGATAGAAGCCAGTCTGGAAGCTGCCAGGCTACAGCTGCGAGGTGTGGTCAACCAGGTGCAGAGTTTCCTGGACATGCACCAAATCATCTCTGCTGGCCCGTTCCTCTATGTCTTTGTTCAGGAGGTAATGGTGACATTTTTTCTGTGTATGTGTTTTTAAGTTTGTGACTTCATCCCAATATACAGAAATGAATCATGTACAGGTAGCAGAATCATGCGGAAATGTGGTTTTAGAGAAGAATAATGATAACATCGTGGACAAATAAAAGGCATAATGAAGACGTCTTGAGAAAAGTAAATTCACAAAGAGAACTGGCTATCTGCATCAAAAGAAGACATTTGACATTCTTTGAGCACATCATGAGGAGGGGAATGCTGAGGTACATCGTGACAATGGAAATTTGGAGGGAAAGCGAGGTAGGAAGAGTCAAGAGGCTTGACGGTTTGACATAATGTCATGGAGAAACACAGAAGGTTGTGGACAGACATGGTCTCTAATGCCACATGGCATGGACTATAAAAAGATAATCATAAAGTCAATTGCTTTGTACTGTTTTGTCAGTTCTGTGTCTAGTGGGTATTTATGTAGGATCTGCTTCCACAGCTGTAAGTTACTTAAAGGCAGCAGTTTAGCTTCTTTCTCTTAGTCTAGTCCTTACAGTCTGACCCGCCAACTTGGAAAACCCTGCTAGTAGTTACACTACAGCAGCATATCTTGGTCTGATGGACACACCAGCTCCTCTATTCAAACCTGGTGATTGGAAATATCTGTTAAAAACTTTCAGCTTGAGATGATACAAATATGCATGTGTATACAGGATACTTTTGTAATAGCTCGTGGTTGACTATCATTTCTCACACCTCATGCCAAGTGTTTGTTGTTACGACTTATTTCAGGGTACCGCAGACTCTCGGTTTTTCTCACACCCCCAGTGCCTGCTTCGACTGGCCAGGTACACCCTTCAAGCTCATTGCTCAATTGTAAGTTTTGTTTTCCATTTATTCTTTGGCTTTTTTTTTATTTACACAAAAATAATAACTAGATAAGAAAGAGCAAAGTTAACATCTGTCTGGGTAAAGTTTACAACTATATGAGTAAATTTAACAACTATCTGAGTACAGTTAGCTCAGAATGTACTGAAATAAAACTTGTGCAGAAATTTGAAATAAATACCAGGTATTTATTTATTGTAAAACATTTTTTCCAGAGTCGAAACAAAAGAGTCAGAAGTCTGCCCCTAGTGTTGGGAGCTCCGTTGAGTATGGAAGAAGGCAGATCTATTATGGTTGGCATTCCTCCTCTAGATACGGATGATGAACGGAAAAAGTATGTACATGTTTAGGCAGTCTTTTTCTCTTCACAAGTTAATGATTTTATGATAAAAGTGTGTTTGTTATAACCCGATTCACCTTCAAGTGGTGGGATTATAAACCTATTTAATTAGCAATATAGACAAAGATGGTAGAGATACTAAAATAAGAATACCAAAGGCAAAAGTTCTTTTCTTAGCACTAGGAAACTTGCGGAAGTCATAGGAAATTAAAACTAGTGCCAAACTGAGAATATTTAACTAAATTTAAATCAGCTGCTATGTGGATCAGGGACATGGAGAATGGCTAAAGCAATTATAAATAAATTACAAACATTCATTAAATAGTGCCAATGCAGTATAGAAACAAAATGGTATGACAGAATAACAATTCAGAGCTTAAGGAGATGATAACTAAACAGATTTCAGTAAATCAAGAGGTGATTGGAGGATGCTGGCTCTGCATTGAGGAAACACAGAATAGTATAACAAGAAAGTCCTTTCACTGGAACTCACAGGACAAATGAAAAATAGAGGGAAAGCTGAAAACAACACTGTGATGAGATTTGCTGTGAATAGTATGGGAAGCACATGGAGGAAGCTGCTGAGGTTAAGATGGCTTGGCCTGAATTAATTGAGGATCTACGATGCAATGTGGGACAAAAGTCAGAAGAAGATAGAGATGTTTGTCAGCTCATTAATTGCTTATGTCACAAATTCCAATAGATTACAATGATGGGAACGTAGCTTAGAGGTACAGTATTAAATTCTGTAAACTGTCAGAATTTGGACTGTTATCCGGTAGAAAAATATGAGAGGCTTCAAATGAAAACCTTAAAAGTGTGCTAGAAATTACAATAACCATGCCATTGACCTGTAACCTCTCAATATTGTTGTTAAGGATGTCAAAAGTGCTAAACATGTGACATAACAGTGCAGACAAACATTGTGACATCATAAGGACAATTTAAAGATGACCATCCCACTTTTGACATGCATCAAAGAGGAGCAGCGTTCTGTTATTTGTTTGTTTTTTTTTTTTTTTTGATAAGTGAAAAATCAAAAACCTATCGAAATGCATCGGCAAATGAAGGTCCAGCATGGTGATGCGTGTCTGTTAGTCCAGCAAGTGTATAAGTTGAGTAGGAAGTTTTAAAACAGCGTGACTTCTGTGAAGAGGTACATCAGGTGGTGCATGAGTCGTTATACACGCGACCAAGATAATTTTTTTTTTCTACAGGAATCTAAGCACTTTATCAGCATTGGAGAACTTGAAGTGACTACATCGAAAAATAATACATTTGTTCTTTACTTTTTCAGAATATATTCACCCAAAATAACAACAACATTTAAGATTTTCAGCCCCCTCATAATTATAATTTCAGCCACCAGTCAGTACAGTATTGAACGCCACAGTGATTTGAAAAGAGCGGTGATGGAAGTTAGTTTCTGGAAGAAGAGACAGGGACACACCACAACGAACCTGAACACAGGACATTGCAGACAGCTTGAGCATACAAATGTACGAGACAAGAACACAGGACATTGCAGACAGCTTGAGCATACAAATGTACGAGACAAGAACCAGCAAAGTAGTGAGGATCTATTTAGTGGGCCAAGAAGATTTTCATGATGAATCGGTACAATGAGAAGATAAGACAACTTACGACAGTATGCAAAATGACTTCTTTCTGTAGTGACACAAGAGAGAGAGGCACGTGTGGTTATTTCAGAGGGAATGAAGAACATTTCTGCTGGACATAAATCATCATCATGTGTCATCTGACATGATTGCCAGTCTTGGATCAGGCCTGTGTTCTTGTCCAAATTTTGCCATGAGATTTTTTTTATTTTTTGTGCTCGCTCTCTTTGAACTCAAGTGTAGTCCAAAAACTATTTCTAGTTGCACTGGACTGAATTTTGTATAAGGATTAGCTTTCTCTATTACCAGTGTCCTTTGTCATCAGGTGAACCCAATTGTAAATTTACGTCCGCAAGTCAAGGACGAGAAGTCAACATTTTAGTCCAACTGTCTGGTGTAGAGGTTGAACCCCTTACCTTGGCATCAGCACACCGGGTGTTTAAGAACACACGTTCCTATCCATTCGGTCATGCTGACCACCCAATGAGATATAAATAGAGGACACTAAAAGCAAGCCACATTTCCCAGTAGAATTATTTTGGCGGACTTTCTGTACAGCTGGTTTGGTTTTGCAAGATTTTGCTCCCGTGTGTTAGCAGGGTCCATAAGGGAAGCAAAGCATAGTAATACTGTACAGGAAGGCCCCGCTATACGTCTCTTCGTTTATGTCGTTTCGCTATAACGTCGTCGTCACAATGTGATGTAACTTCACTTTACGCCGCTATGTTCCGCCATAACATTGTCACCTGCGTTGCTATGCCGTGCCCTTGCGGAGGAACTTGCTAGCTTGTGGAGGAACTACGTAATGCCGCGTAATGTTACTGCTGTGGAACGTCTCCTTACTCTGTTGTTGTTGTCAGTTTTGCATTAACTTCACCATGTTACATTTTGTGCAGTGTGTTTTTCCAGGGTTTTATCGTGCAATCCCCCATAATTATGAGGTTACAGTTTCATCCTCAGATGAAGAGGCAGAATTTAATGCCTCTACGTCCCAATAACTCTATCACTCACCCTCCAACCCACCTCTATTTAGCTAATCAACAGTCATCAAAATAAACATTACATAATACACTCTATTTCAATTAATTCTATTGAAATAGTGTTTTGCTATACGTCGTTTCACTTAAAGTCGCGTTTTCCAAAAACGTAACCCCGACGTTAACCTGGGCCTTTCAGTATTCACTCATTCATCATGTGCATGTCAATAAGCGTGGGTGGTTATGATTCGACATCTCACTCGATCACCAAAGTCATGGATCAGCTCAGTCTTCTTGTCTCGACCATACCACGTGGCCAAGCCATCCAGGTATTTACTTCTCTACCTTCTCCTTGTTCTCTTCCCCTCGATCTTTCATTTGTCCCCTGTAGTACTTGGTCATTGGTTTTTCTGTGTGTCCATGGTATTCTTTGCATTTTCTTCAGAAACCACATTTCCACAGACATCAGAAGTTTTTCAGCTTGTGTGCTCATTGTCTATGACTAACATCCATACAAAAGTACAGGTTCTATGTAGCACCTCAACACTCTTTCTTGTTGCAATTGATATCTTTTTATTGGTCATTATGTTTTTCATCTTGCAAAAGGCTATCTTGGCCATGGCAATTCTTGTTCTAATCTCTTCAAGGTATCTCCCATCAGATGTTATGACTGTTCCGAGATAATTGTACCGATTCACTTGTTTAAGAATATTGAATAATAATACTGTAACCTACCTTTTATACTAAAGGAGTTGAGCATGAAGGGTTGGCATGCGACTGGCTACCTTATCCGGTAGAAAAACTGTAGCTGTCAAATCCATCCAGTAATGGACGTGTCTACAAAGCTTGGCTTGAGTACCCATACTCCATGGTGAGATGAAAGGCAGCAGTGAAGACAAATCATTTGTGAACTGAATATATTATGTTAATTTGTTCCCCTCACCCTCTCTTTGAACTCAAGCATAGTCCCCATGTCAAGGACGATAAGTCAACATTGTAGCCCAAGAGACCAATGTTGGGGTTGAACGCGCAGCCTCGACTTCAGCATGCTGGATGTTTTCAGAATGGGTGTTCTTATCTATTCAGCCATGCCATGACTGCTAGTAATTTATATTTTATTTAACCTCTCTTGAATGTATTTTCAATTGGCATATTATTTATTTATTTTACAGCTTCTTTGGAAAGGCTTTTGAACAAGCAGCCGAGTCCACGAACACAGTAGTCAAGTTGAACAGCTTTGATTCCCACAGTGAGTCATCTGCTACATTTCTTGTTTCAACCTCTTAACCTCATTGGATCTTGATATATTTTGTCATGTTTTGGCTGTACCCCAGTTTTTTTCTTTTGTTTGCCGGCTCTGTGGCAAAGGACTTACAAATGCAATTCATAATCCCGCATATCGCATTCGAAACAGCTGAGGGCTATTTGGAAGCAGACTGCCTTGTGTTGGTTTCCATACAGTGGTATAAGTGCCGGTCATTCAGAAAGCATTGGCAAACTACTGAATGTAAACTTGCCCAGAAAATACAAATTTCTTTGTGTGGGTCAACCCCCATGAAACAGCTGAGGGCTATTTGGAAGCAGACTGCCTTGCGTTGGTTTCCATACAGTGGTATAAGTGCCGGTCATTCAGAAAGCATTGGCAAACTACTGAATGTAAACTTGCCCAGAAAATACAAATTTCTTTGTGTGGGTCAACCCCCATGAAACAGCTGAGGGCTATTTGGAAGCAGACTGCCTTGCGTTGGTTTCCATACAGTGGTATAAGTGCCGGTCATTCAGAAAGCATTGGCAAACTACTGAATGTAAACTTGCCCAGAAAATACAAATTTCTTTGTGTGGGTCAACCCCCGCATCTTATGTCCATCTTCATGTAGGTCAATCCCACGTCTTATGTCCATCTTCATGTAGGTCAGTCCCACATCTTATGTCCATCTTTGTGTAGGTCAGTCCCACTCTTATGTCCATCTTCATGTAGGTCAGTCCCACATCTTATGTCCATCTTCATGTAGGTCAGTCCCACATCTTATGTCCATCTTTGTGTAGGTCAGTCCCACATCTTATGTCCATCTTCATGTAGGTCAGTCCCACATCTTATGTCCATCTTCATGTAGGTCAGTCCCACATCTTATGTCCATCTTTGTGTAGGTCAGTCCCACGTCTTATGTCCATCTTTGTGTAGGTCAGTCCCACGTCTTATGTCCATTTTCATGTAGGTCAGTCCCACGTCTTATGTCCATCTTTGTGTAGGTCAGTCCCACGTCTTATGTCCATTTTCATGTAGGTCAGTCCCACGTCTTATGTCCATCTTTGTGTAGGTCAGTCCCACATCTTATGTCCATCTTCATGTAGGTCAGTCCCACATCTTATGTCCATCTTCATGTAGGTCAGTCTCACATCTTATGTCCATCTTCATGTAGGTCAGTCCCACATCTTATGTCCATCATCGTGTAGGTCAGTCCCACATCTTATGTCCATTTTCATGTAGGTCAGTCCCACGTCTTATGTCCATCTTTGTGTAGGTCAGTCCCACATCTTATGTCCATCTTTGTGTAGGTCAGTCCCACATCTTATGTCCATCTTCATGTAGGTCAGTCCCACATCTTATGTCCATCTTTGTGTAGGTCAGTCCCACATCTTATGTCCATCTTTGTGTAGGTCAGTCCCACATATTATGTCCATCTTTGTGTAGGTCAGTCCCACATCTTATGTCCATCTTCATGTAGGTCAGTCCCACATCTTATTTCCATCTTTGTGTAGGTCAGTCCCACATCTTATGTCCATCTTTGTGTAGGTCAGTCCCACATCTTATGTCCATCTTTGTGTAGGTCAGTCCCACATCTTATGTCCATCTTTGTGTAGGTCAGTCCCACGTCTTATGTCCATCTTCATGTAGGTCAATCCCACGTCTTATGTCCATCTTTGTGTAGGTCAGTCCCACATCTTATGTCCATCTTTGTGTAGGTCAGTCCCACATCTTATGTCCATCTTTGTGTAGGTCAGTCCCACATCTTATGTCCATCTTTGTGTAGGTCAGTCCCACATCTTATGTCCATCTTTGTGTAGGTCAGTCCCACATCTTATGTCCATCTTCATGTAGGTCAGTCTCACATCTTATGTCCATCTTCATGTAGGTCAGTCCCACATCTTATGTCCATCATCGTGTAGGTCAGTCCCACATCTTATGTCCATCTTTGTGTAGGTCAGTCCCACATCTTATATCCATCATCGTGTAGGTCAGTCCCACATCTTATGTCCATCATCGTGTAGGTCAGTTCCACGTCTTATGTCCATTTTCATGTAGGTCAGTCCCACGTCTTATGTCCATCTTTATGTAGGTCAGTCCCACATCTTATGTCCATCTTTGTGTAGGTCAGTCCCACGTCTTATGTCCATCTTCGTGTAGGTCAGTCCCACGTCTTATGTCCATCTTTGTGTAGGTCAGTCCCACATCTTATGTCCATCTTTGTGTAGGTCAGTCCCACATCTTATGTCCATCTTTGTGTAGGTCAGTCCCACATCTTATGTCCATCTTCATGTAGGTCAGTCCCACATCTTATGTCCATCTTTGTGTAGGTCAGTCCCACATCTTATGTCCGTCTTTGTGTAGGTCAGTCCCACATCTTATGTCCATCTTTGTGTAGGTCAGTCCCACCTCTTATGTCCATCTTCATGTAGGTCAATCCCACGTCTTATGTCCATCTTTGTGTAGGTCAGTCCCACATCTTATGTCCATCTTTGTGTAGGTCAGTCCCACATCTTATGTCCATCTTTGTGTAGGTCAGTCCCACATCTTATGTCCATCTTTGTGTAGGTCAGTCCCACATCTTATGTCCATCTTTGTGTAGGTCAGTCCCACATCTTATGTCCATCTTTGTGTAGGTCAGTCCCACGTCTTATGTCCATCTTTGTGTAGGTCAACCTCGTGTCTTCTTCTTTCGTTTGCTTGAAATATGTCTATAACTGCAATGTTGTCTCTTTTATGAATTTAACTGTCTCTTTTAATTCACTCAGTGGTCCATATAGTTTATCTTCCACTGTTATCTCTCTAGACCAGAAAGTTTATCTAGACATGTCGTATTTTGGGCAGTTTTAGAGTATGTGATCTGCTGTCTGCGGCACCAATCCACATGTGCACATGGCTGATTTGCCAATCTTGAATTTTGTATACATGTAGTTGCGTAATCTATTATGTCTTGTTTCTAGGCGCAGAATAATGATTTGTTCTGGTCTGTCCATAAGGTGGTAGTCATCTTGAGCAGGTTTTGGTGACGTTCAGACGGATTTGATCATTCTTTTCTTTTGGTGGTATTAATGTCTACATCAGGTTGTTCTTCTATTGCTCCTTTCTTAGCCAATAAATCAGCTCTCTCATTTCCGGGTACTCCACAGTGAGATGGTATCCACTGTATGGTGAACTTACATTGGCTGCCAAGTTCAGAAAGTAGTGTCCGTAGTACTGGCAATTTCCCAGACATCTACATAGACTGGTTCATCGTGGAGTAAGCAGTCTGGGCGCACACAACCTCTAGCAGGGAAATGCAGGAGGACATTGATCAGATCGCCACTGGTACCATCAGTATAGGAACTCTTCATTGGCTGCTGAAGGTGATGGAGCATGCATGGGAATGTCCTGACGGCTTTTCTTGAATTCATACTCAAAGAGTTTCCTTCAAGTGCAGTGATATAAGTTCTTCATGCTGTATCATCATTTGCTTGGCAGGTCAGCATGGCCCAATAGATCAGAGCGCTCGTTCTTTACATCCCACATGCTGATGCCGAAGGTGGCGGGTTCATCCCCTACACCGGCCAATTGAACTAAAATGTTGACTTTTTGTCTTTGACTTGGGGATGTAAATTACAAGCACCTCTAAAGTCAGAGTGGGTTGGCCTGATGGCGTGGGACACTAGTAATAGGAAAAGCTAATCCACACACAAAAATCTGTCCAGTACACTAGGAGCAGTAGCACGAGGATGGACTACACTTGAGTTCAAAATGAGCAGCCAGATACCGAAACAAAACACACACAAATGTATCAGATAGTCAAGTAGGATGGACTACACTTGAGTTCAAAATGAGCGACCAGATACCAAAACAAAACACACACAAATGTATCAGATAGTCAAGTAGGATGGACTACACTTGAGTTCAAAATGAGCGACCAGATACCAAAACAAAACACACACAAATGTATCAGATAGTCAAGTAGGATGGACTACACTTGAGTTCAAAATGAGCGACCAGATACCAAAACAAAACACACACAAATGTATCAGATAGTCAAGTAGGATGGACTACACTTGAGTTCAAAATGAGCGACCAGATACCGAAACAAAACACACACAAATGTATCAGATAGTCAAGTAGGATGGACTACACTTGAGTTCAAAATGAGCGACCAGATACCAAAACAAAACACACACAAATGTATCAGATAGTCAAGTAGGATGGACTACACTTGAGTTCAAAATGAGCGACCAGATACCAAAACAAAACACACACAAATGTATCAGATAGTCAAGTAGGATGGACTACACTTGAGTTCAAAATGAGCGACCAGATACCAAAACAAAACACACACAAATGTATCAGATAGTCAAGTAGGATGGACTACACTTGAGTTCAAAATGAGCGACCAGATACCGAAACAAAACACACACAAATGTATCAGATAGTCAAGTAGGATGGACTACACTTGAGTTCAAAATGAGCGACCAGATACCAAAACAAAACACACACAAATGTATCAGATAGTCAAGTAGGATGGACTACACTTGAGTTCAAAATGAGCGACCAGATACCAAAACAAAACACACACAAATGTATCAGATAGTCAAGTAGGATGGACTACACTTGAGTTCAAAATGAGCGACCAGATACCAAAACAAAACACACACAAATGTATCAGATAGTCAAGTAGGATGGACTACACTTGAGTTCAAAATGAGCGACCAGATACCAAAACAAAACACACACAAATGTATCAGATAGTCAAGTAGGATGGACTACACTTGAGTTCAAAATGAGCGACCAGATACCAAAACAAAACACACACAAATGTATCAGATAGTCAAGTAGGATGGACTACACTTGAGTTCAAAATGAGCGACCAGATACCAAAACAAAACACACACAAATGTATCAGATAGTCAAGTAGGATGGACTACACTTGAGTTCAAAATGAGCGACCAGATACCAAAACAAAACACACACAAATGTATCAGATAGTCAAGTAGGATGGACTACACTTGAGTTCAAAATGAGCGACCAGATACCAAAACAAAACACACACAAATGTATCAGATAGTCAAGTAGGATGGACTACACTTGAGTTCAAAATGAGCGACCAGATACCAAAACAAAACACACACAAATGTATCAGATAGTCAAGTAGGATGGACTACACTTGAGTTCAAAATGAGCAGCCAGATACCGAAACAAAACACACACAAATGTATCAGATAGTCAAGTAGGATGGACTACACTTGAGTTCAAAATGAGCGACCAGATACCAAAACAAAACACACACAAATGTATCAGATAGTCAAGTAGGATGGACTACACTTGAGTTCAAAATGAGCGACCAGATACCAAAACAAAACACACACAAATGTATCAGATAGTCAAATAGGATGGACTACACTTGAGTTCAAAATGAGCAGCCAGATACCGAAACAAAACACACACAAATGTATCAGATAGTCAAGTAGGATGGACTACACTTGAGTTCAAAATGAGCAGCCAGATACCGAAACAAAACACACACAAATGTATCAGATAGTCAAGTAGGATGGACTACACTTGAGTTCAAAATGAGCGACCAGATACCGAAACAAAACACACACAAATGTATCAGATAGTCAAGTAGGATGGACTACACTTGAGTTCAAAATGAGCGACCAGATACCAAAACAAAACACACACAAATGTATCAGATAGTCAAGTAGGATGGACTACACTTGAGTTCAAAATGAGCAGCCAGATACCAAAACAAAACACACACAAATGTATCAGATAGTCAAGTAGGATGGACTACACTTGAGTTCAAAATGAGCAGCCAGATACCGAAACAAAACACACACAAATGTATCAGATAGTCAAGTCAAGCATGTTTATCACATATACAATGTTATCTTGGTTTGTTTCATTGCAGTCATTGAGATCAAATCTGAAGACAGGAGCAAGTTTTTTGATGCACTGATCAGCATACTGCAGTGATGGACTGACAGGACACCAGAATCCCCGGGTTCTTTTTCTTTTGTATGTATGCGTATTGATCAGATCAGCCATGTTGGCATCGAATGTCATCTAAAATGGATCTCCAGCATTAGCAGTCTCTTGCCAGGAGAGTGTGGTCTTTCTGGTGGTCTCCTGTCCCTCTCTTGCATTGTCCTCACACCTAAACATTGTCTTATGATTACATGCCCCCCCCCCCCCCCCCCCCTGCTATGTTCCCCTTCGTTGTGGTTTCTCAGTAAGATGCTACATGTGTACCCATAATGTTTTGACTAATGTTGATCTTCTCCTCCCCCTCCTTTTCATCATCATCATCTTCTTTCTTCTTATTCTACTACTCCTTCTTCCTCCCCCCCCTTCTTATTCCTTCTGCTCCGTCTTCTTTTCTTCTTTCTTCCCTTCTTATTCTTTTTTCTCTTCTTCCTTCTTCTTCTTCTTCCTTCTTCTTCTTAATCCTTCTCTTCTTACTTATTCTTTCTTCCTCATGTGCTTGATCTGGAGCAAACATTGGCCATCATGACTATCCAATTCCCCCTCCCCCCCTCCCTCTCTCTCTCTCTCTCTCTCTCTCTCTCTCTCTCTCTCTCTCTCTCTCTCTCTCTCTCTCTCTCTCTCTCTCTCTCTCTCTCTCTCTCTCTCTCTCTCTCTCTCTTTCTTTTGTTCGTTCGTTCGTTGATTCATTCGTTGATTCATTCATTCATTCATTGAATGATTGCTCAAATTATTTGTTGCCCAACTATTGAAACCTTCCACAAATATCATTCTTCAGTCCTCCCCTACCTCTCTTGCGCAGTATTTCCTCCCACAGAAAGCTATAGTCTCTATTCCACCTGTTCTGTCGATACACCCCATACATTTCATGTATCTTTATTGTGTTATTGATGAGCAATCAAGTGACATCTGCAGATGGTTAATACCTCATTGTTTTTTAGCCTTTCTAAAATATTGTCAGCCCTCTTCTCAAAAACCACATCTCCGCTAAACATTCATTAAATTAGTTACAATAGTCACTGCAATGGTCAAACGCTGTTTTGGGGAAGTTGGAAAGTACCAATGAAGTATTCATTATAACAAGTGTTGGAAATTTCTAACCGTAATGCGACTGGGGTCAATCTCCCTGGTCTAGGGGTTACATGACTTTCTCCGTAATCCCGTATACTCTCATGAGTAACGTGACGTGCATGAGAATCGGCAGCGGTTCTCTCCGCGTCGGTAACTTAGAGGTATGTCAGCCGATCGCTAAGAAAGTTATGGCAAACTACTGAGTGTAATCTTGCCAAGAAATCAACAATCAGCTGAAAGATGCTGATGTTGACAGCGATGTCCTGTAAAGGATATGCGAACACACACACACACACAAAAAAACCAAGAAATGCGATGGGGAGGTTGTTTATCAGGAAATCTGGCTATAAATCTTTGAATAACCATCTGTGTGTGTATTGATTGCCATTTCGAAATACTTGTTCAACCAAAAATATTCTTTCTTCCATTGATAACACCATTCTATTTGGAGTGAAGAATTAATCCAGCAGACAACAGCCATTCGCTGCGTATTGCTTCATGATGGTTTGATGGTTTAAGGAGCACATTGTTTGATGACATCATTTTTCAAATTTGTTCTACATACAAAGTGTAGTGAAACTTTCAAACACCCGGTAGTTTGTTGAGGTCTTCTTCATTTGACATGTTGCCTTTCTATACTTGCCCCAACCTTCTGTATAATGCAAATCTCAAGAATATTCAATCTTACGTCTTTTAGGAAATAAAAACAGTTAGGTGTGTGTAACACCTGTGAAATAGGGAGAGATACTAAACACAGACATAGTGTACATACTTTACAACCATCTTCACTATGGCAAGTCTCTTAACTACAGAAAAATAACTGACAATGTAGTTATTTGACTCCTCAACATTCCAGCAACTCGGTCACTCATACAGTGTTCTTTCTTCTCTTCTGCCTTTCATCTCCCAGTAGAGCCTAAGTCCTCAACCAACTCGCGTCAGGCACTTCATAGGCTTGTTTGTGATCTGTTCAATTTTGCCGCTGCAGATTGAGGCGTTATAGTGTTCTTATATGTATATAATTGTATGATATGTGTGTCATTAAGTGCCATAAAACTCCTTTCCAACAAATGTTTTTAATGTTATGTTGGATTTGTATGTGTAAAAATACTTGTTTGTTACATTTATTGTACATACTGGCACATAGTAACCTTCATTTGTATTATTGTAACCATTGCTTATGTTTAATCATCATCATCATCTAATGCTTAGTCCCTTGGACGATCGTTAAACTTTCTTATCATTATATTCCGTAGTCATCTCTCCTGTGCTGCCCTTTAACAACTCCATGAATGTCTACATTGGTGCATGATGCCAGCTTTATATGTTGTCCTTGGTCTGCCTCTTCCTATCTTGCCCAGGAGTTTACTTTCTAGTACTCCCTTTGGTGTTTCTTCAATGTCTTACAACGTAACCACATCTTGAAAACCTTTGGTTATTGCTTATATCATCACGTGCCTTGCAGAATGTTATGTCAAACGGCGTCAGTGCACATTGGGCACTCCCATACATGGTCAATCATCCGATGTAGCAGCCATCTAAAGTATTTATTCTCACTGTTCCCATGAGAACTTGATTATGGTATCTCCTCTCTTTCCCACGAATGCGGCATTGATGTGCTTGACCAGGCCTTACTTCCAGGTCGTGCAGTTGGACTAGTGTCTTGTAGGTATGCACCAAATAAGTCCGTACTGTACTGATTATATCAACCCTGTCCATGCTTCTTCCTGTTTGTATTGGTGCAAAATGGCAGAGGCATTCATGTCATCTCCATCCAGGGTACCCTGGATCATTCTAGTGATGATGTTCCTTCATACAATAGTCTGTAATCATTATATGAGCTAAGAACACTGTTTGTCTCTGTCTTATAGTTGTGATAAATGTCCTTCTTTCTGTTAGCCACATCCAGGCAGTTGATGCTGTTGGTTTCTCTGACCATTGAAGGTGTTCGCAACAATTGTCTCAGATGTGTGGCAGGGATAAAGAGCAGAAGAGGCTAAGCAAAATGTGCATTTCAGAAGATGAAAAATATCTCATAGAATATGTCACTTCCATTAAATGTGGAAAGAGTACTGAAATGTTTTATCTAACCCAGTGTTTCCCAACTTTTTTTGTACTATGCCCCACTTAAGCCTTTCTAAAAGTCATATTGCCCCCCTCCCCCGCCCCATGCCCTCCCCCGCCCCCCCTCAACATATACATTATTTTTAATATTCAAAAATTGAAATGTTCATTAAAGAAACTTCAATGATAGGTTTTAGGAAGAAATCACTAGGTAATTATTGAGCAAACACAGTAAGTAAATTTTCAAAACATATAATGGAGAACTGAAATTCAAGTACAAAATAATTTTAATGAAAGATTTTTCTATATTATTTTAATTATTAGTAATTATTTATTATTTAAATTTAGTGAGATCCTTGCGCTTGATGCTTGCTGCAAAGAGATCTTATGTCAGGTTCCAATTTAGTTAACTTCAGTCTCAAGTCTCCCTGTTTTGTTATATTCAGCCGATTTCTTCCATTTTCGAATTGCCCCACTTAACAGTCAAATTGCCCCCCTGTGGGGCGTGGGCCCCACGTTGGGAAACACTGATCTAACCTGTTCTTCTGCAGGGTTATGAATCTTTGAATGAATTGCTTGCATAATGCCTCATATCTTCAAGTATGAATAAAATTAGTGGAACTGTGGTAAAGCTGTGGAAATGTAAACAGTATAAAATAGCATTAAGCAGTGCAGCTTTACATAACATAATTACGGAAAATATAGAACGTTGTGGTGACTAGCCTTCATCAGCAAACAAATACATAAAACATGACATATAAATATGTTCACTGTAGTGTCTTCCCCATGTTTATATGTTGTTGTTTTTTTGTTTTATTTATTTGCTGATGTAGGCTAGTTGCCACAATATCCTGTGTTTTCCGTCATTGTGTTCTGTAAAGTTGCATTGCTTTGTGTTATTTTATATTCTTCTCTTATCTTAAAGACCTTTAGGTAGGTCCACCACACTGGCCTGTGGTCATCAAAGAGCTGTAGGTCTCATATCTTAAAGACCTTTAGGCAGGTCTGCCATGTTAAAGAGCTGGAGTTCTGACTTTGAGAGTACCATTGATTTGCCTCTTGGAGATGGACACAGGACAGATAGTATAGACCATGTTAGTTAGTTAGTTAGTTATCAGTTGGGGTATCTTCGTTGCACTCCGGACATGTCCATAGGTGCTCAGATCCTCCCCCCAGCATATGCATCAGCGTCCGGTGGCTAATAGTGCCAGTTCTGTGTTGTATAGACCATGTATGACTGCATACCGGGGCAGAGGAAGATCAATCATGTCTCAGGCTCTTGAAGTGTGGTATTATCTTGGCAATGTTCACAAGATGGGACAACATTGGTGTATTGACGGTAAATGTGCCGTGAGAGAAATCAGCCAGTGGGAACATATGGAAATGTCTCAGGTACTGGGGTGTAGATTCTACACAATCATTGAATCGTCTTTGAGCTGAGGGAATCATCTCTGGCTGACCATAGTAAATATCAGCAAAGGAAGACAGAGTTCCTGGAAGACAGAAGCAGAGGTTTACCAGCATGAAGTTGGATACAGGACATTGATGACGCTTGGACATGAAGATGGATACAGGACATTGATGACACTTGGCATAAAAATGGATACAAGCCATATATCTCACTTGGGCATGAAGGTGGATATAGGAGAGTGATGACACTTGGGCATGAAGATGGATATTGGACATTGATGACACTTGGGCATGAAAATGGATACAGGACATTGATGACTCTTGGGCATGAAGATGGATGCAGGACCTTAATGACACTTGGTCATGAAGATGAATACAGGAGATTGATGACAGTGGGCTTGTGATAGTCTTGGTACATAGCCGAATCATGTAGATTTGCTGCTGCTATATGTAGTCAAAGACGGTGTTGTTTCAGCTTGTTTCCTGATATCATCCTGACCTTGCTTCTTCCTTTGTACTTTGTCTTTGACTGATGTCATTCTTTGTTTTAGACTGATGTCATTCTTATAATTCACAGGATCGCTAATTTTGTAAATAAAAATAATATTGTGAACAGAAAAGATTGAAGTTGGTTGTATAAAGGAAGATTGATGTAATCTTTATAAGTTAACAGATTGATATTGATGTAGACCTTATAAATGAAATAATTGGTGTAATTTTTATAAAAGAAATATGTCATTGTATGTTGCAAGATTAATGACAATTTTGTTCTTAATTTACTTATTTCCTGTATCCTTAAACATGATTTATCTTTATTAGACACATTGATGTAATAATTGTATAACCATGTAATGTAATGTTTATATGTGACAAGATTAACACAATATTTATTCATGAAGATATCAAATTGATATACTTCTTATTCTTCACTCCACTTTTGAGGGGTGTGCAAAACATCTAGATATACATCTGTCTAACACAGTGGGCCAGTGCAACTGACTTCAGCATGCATTTGTGTAGGGTTTACTTCCTCTGGTGCTGTGGTGAAGAGGTTTATGGGCGCAGTTCATAGTCCCGCATACCGAGTTCAGGACACAGCTGCGGGCGATCTGTCTTGTGTTGGTTTTCATACAATGATATGAGTGCCGGTCGTTCAGAAATTAATGGCAAACTACTGAGTGTAAATTTGTCAATAAGTCACAAGCGGCCAAAAATTCTGGGGTTGACTGCGACATCCTGTAAAGGATATGGAACAACACTTGTTTTTACTTCCTCTAAGCCAGTGGTTCTCAAACCAGTTGGGAATTTGGGGGGGGGGGGTGATTAAGATTATTTCAAGGTCGTGTTAATACAAGAACCGATTACTTGATATTGTTTTTCCCTCCATACTTTATGGTTCTGTACTTCTCGCTCTTCTGAAATTCATTTTATAACGTAAGTAGACCCGCAAATTATGTTTTATGTAGACGTTTAGACTTGTTCTAGTATGTGTTATTAAAATTAGCTTCCATTTTTATGTATACTGTGTAGGAGGGGGGTGGGGTTATAGGGAAGAAATACGAAAGGGGGAGGGGGGATGACATTCTGAACATAAGGTGAAGGAGTGCATGGGCCAAAAAGGTTGGGAACCACTGCTCTAAGCAGATTCCATTCATGGTAACGCATGCTGTCTACCCTGCTGGGTTCATTCCTCCAAACCCCAACAATTTTGACAGGGCAGAAACCCTATGGCCCACAATTTAACATTTCCAGCTGTCTTAGTATTTTTAACATGGGCATCTTGCACACAACACTTCCTGTTTTTTGCCCTTGTCCTAGAAGACTAGAGCTTCCATAACAATACACAACAGATTTAAGGGGGGGGGGGGGGGGGGGGTTGAGAGCTGATATTAGAAACTTATGGTGTTTGTAAACATTCTATGTCAATTTCTGGGAGCAACCCTAACTTCTGAGCCTGGTATGGGCACTGAAAGATCTCCACCACATCTCCCTCCATGCTCATTCGAATGACTTTCTTGTGTTGTATATAGAAAGGTGTCGGCAATATTTTTCTCTGACTTTTTTCTTGTACGTAATAAAATCAGTTTGCATGAGAATGAATCCTAATTTAAGCATCTAACGTGTCTCGCATTTTGATTTATATTTTGTGCATGCTAAATGCTCAGTTAAATGCATTTCCTGTTAAATTGTAATAACATGATATTGTAAAATAATAATATGTAAATAAATATGTTCTTGATGTGTGAAATACGAGAGCACAGTGTTTAGCTATAACAGGCTAGTTAACAGTTTCAAAATAAAGTTTTTGTTTGAATTCAAATGAAATTGCAAATATAAATGAAATGCGTTGAATTGCGGTTAATCTGTGGAAATGTGAACTTTGAAAAAACACAGTGTTGGGCAGCCTTATAAATAACAGTTACAAGTGCAGTGTCCAGTCTTCATCAGCAGACAGTAACAAGAACAGGCAACAACAATCAAATAATGGAACTGACACTGTAATGTCATTAGTGGCTTCATGTAGGCACTTGTATTTGGTTGTTTGTGTGTTGTTGTGTTTTGTTGTTTTCGTTTGCTGATGAAGGCCGTTCGCCTCAAAATCCCCCTTTTTATTTGTAATTGTATTTTGTGAAACTGCCCTACACTTCGGTGTTTCTCCCCCCCCCCCCCCCTGGGAAGGTTAACCCAGTCAACAAATGCCCGAAGAAGATGGATGTGTCAGCCGAAAGGTGCAAATATCGCAGCTCTGCTGTAAAAAGGCACAACGCAGTTATGTCCAGAAAATATTTTGGATGAACGCAGAAGAAGAAGAAAGTTGTTGGTTGCCCCATCCTGTAAATGAGGATAATAGTGCAATAGATGTCTTCTTGCATTTTGAGGGGCAGGTGGCAGGGTATTTAGAGTTTCTGTACTATAAGATCTGGAGACACAAGTTGTCAGCCCCAATAAGGCACAAGATTTTTTTTTAATCTTTCTGCGATGGCATCTTTGATATTAATGCAGTCCGGTAGGTTCTCATGATGCATTTGTCCGTTGTTAGGGGTTCTTCTCTAGTTCCATACAGCCTGAGTTTAATATGTGAAATAAATTTGGAGGAATTGATCAGCATTCTTAGAAGTAATAGGGATATCAAGATGAAAGAGGACACTTTCATCATCATCATGTGCCATGCCGGTAAGCATAGTCTGTCATATTTTGCTATTTTACACGATCACCAGAGTCGTGGGTCAGATCTGTGTTCTTGTCCTAGCCATGCCATGTAGTCAAGCCATCCAGATATTTACTTATCTGCCTTCCCCTTGTTCTTTTCCCCTCAGTCTTGCCAGTTGTCACCAAGCTCTCTAGTTTATTTCTTCTCATAAAGCGCCAAAAACAAATTTGACTGCCTACGTTTAATTTCTCTAATCAGTTTGCGGTTTTCATTTGCTTCTTGTAAGACTTGCTCATTGGTTTTTCTGTCTGTCCATGGTCTTCTGTGCATTTTCCTCAGAATCCATGCTTTTGCTGCCATTAGATTGTTTTCAGCTTGTCTGCTCATCATCCAAAGGACACTTTAGTCAACTTAGAATTTGAAAACTGCAGATACAAGAGACTCCAAATGAAGGTTGTGTCTGGCTAAATAGATCCTCCAGGCGCTCTAGGAGTCCTGAGGAATACTTGTGAGTTGATTTATCGTGCTACTCCAGAGGCCGCAGCAGTTTCCTAGCAATTCATTGTGGTGTTGAATTACTGGGTTGACATGTCTTCGTCAACCAAGAGGAAAGGAGACTCTTCTATGATTGGTATCAACACAATATAGAGAAAGCCGTAAGTAGTTTTACCTCCTTGACAAAAGAAATTCTCCAGAATGGCACTTGGACATTACAGTTACTTAAGAAAAGCCAGAAAGGCTAACATGCCACAGGGTGAGCTGGCGAACCTGAAGACTGGGGGACGTCCATAGGACGATGACTTTATTCAAATCCTGCGCCAAATACACCAAGGCCTAGAAATGGGACGAGTTCTGAAGGAAAGTGTGCTCCGAGCGATCTCTTACGACATTCTGGCGCCTCCATAAGAGCATGAACGGTGCTGCACAACGTAGGGGTATTCCAGACTTTCAAGGCACAGACCTCGCATGGAAAAAAATTGGATGCGGATAAAGGTAAGGCCCTTCTTGCACGCTACATAGAACAGAGAACAGACTGACCAGAAAGACGAGCCCGCCAGACAGAGGACCACAACGACTCTCTCTCAGTTGTGCGAGGGGGTCAGGACAGACGAAGAATGCATAATCACAGCTGAGATAATACGTGCGATGCTCAAAAAATCACCAAACACCGCCCCAGGCCCAGACAGCATCCGATATGGTGACCTACTGGTGATGTCAGATGATGACATGGAAGAACTGGCCAGAGAATTAACACCAGTATCCAGAGGGGTCAGATCAAAGAGGAATGGCTACACAGCTACTTGCTGCCGCTGCCAAAACCGACCAAAGACCATTCCAAGATAAGCGGCTACAGAATCATTACGATGCACAACACTGCTGGCAAGCTACTGGAGAAAATTGTAGCACACAGACTTGCTTGTGACTTGGAACAGCTCGACTGCTTCCCGCCCACACTTAGAGGATACAGATGTAACAAAGAGTCATGGCTGAATGCGGAGGTCTTTGCTCAAGTTGTTTGCGAAGGATTTAAGGTCAGAGAAGAGACATGTGCAGCCGCCATAGACTTGGAGGCCGCATACATAAGAGTATCCTTCGAGCACTTGATGCAAACCCTCCTCAGACTGAAAGTGTACCCTCACCTTGTATGATAGATAGCTGCAGTCCTGCTCTAAAGGAAGGTGGTGCTAAGATGTGGGAGTTGGTCTTCTGAGCCGATAACGATATGTCCAGGATTGCCGCAGGGTTCACCATTGTCACCAGTACTATTCAACGTGTATACGGTGCCGATCAATGAACAACAGTTGGACGGGAGGGGTAGGACTCCATTAGCTGATGACATTCTCATGTATCGACAGGGTCGAGATAGACAGGCGGTTGCCAATGATATGCAGGGCGAACTAGATAGATTTTCCTCATGGCGTGCTGATGCCAGTGCCCTTGTCAACCCTGCAAAGGCATCGGTTACATGGTTCTCCCTAAACAACCATATTGTGAACACAGACCTGCCGGCAGTGAGAATGGATGGGAGCATTTTGAGTAGAATCCAGACGATGACATATCTTGGCGTGAGGCTTGATCGTAGCCTGTCTTTCAGAGATCATGTTGATTATGTCATAACGAAAGCTCGAAAAGGTTTGTCGGCAATGAGAGTCATGGCGACTGCCAATATAAGTGCAGATGAGCGGCACCATCTGCATGAAGCTATATTCAGAGAAAAGGGTGACAGGCTAAAGAGGGGCAAATCATGGATGGGTCGGGCGGAAGATGTCATCAGACAGGTCTGCAGTCTTACCAGTATCGACCCCGGCAAGGAATGGGTGCCGGTGCCTCCAGCTTTTAAGTGCACTTTCTCCTGCATTATCACACTCGACAGACGGTGCAGAGAGTAGAACCCTGCCACTGTCAATGCAAAGGTCAACGCGCTCATCTATGAACACTCAGATAGCCCCGAAGTGCTTATCTATGGATCTGTTGTAAAGCAGCAGAGAAGTGCATGGGCATTTACAGCCCGTTCATCAGGGCGAACCGTTCAAGAATCCAGTGGTGTCCACTCTATGACTACGAGCAGCATGATGATAGAGGTGATGGCAGTAACACAGGCTTTCATATGGCTGGAAACATAGCATTATACCAACGTGTGTGTACTAAGTGGTTCAATGAGCATGATTCTGAAGGTCGAAGCTGGATCTGTACGTAGACAGTGGACTGATTCGCTGCGGAAGTCTGTTGTCCATAAAGTCACCTTCATCTTCGTCCCGGGACATACGGGAGTGGAGAGAAATGAACGAGCTGATAAACTGGCTGGCTCTGCACCCCCTGTAGATGGCCAGCCCATGGATCATGCCGATGTTATTAACATCCCTAAAGATTTGTCGAGAACCGAGGATTTTGACGTCAGTGAATCCACATCGCTGTCCAGGATGAAAGACTTGGGAGTGAGAATTGGCACGGCCAGACACGAGAGGTACATCGTCAACCAAGACAGAACTGGCGCTATTAGCCACCGAACGCTGATGCATATGCTGGGGGAGGGGGAGGATCTTAGCACCTACGGACCTGTCCGGAGTGCAATGAAGATACCCCAACTGAGAACTGAAGTTACTTATGAATTGTGATGGACAGTACAAGTGATAGGGGATGTTATCAGATTATAATTTTGGGATTAAGTGAAACAAGAGTTGGCAAAACGTTTCTAAACGCAAGTGAAACAGTGCTGTTCTGAGTCTACACAGTGGAAAATATCCCTCACAGCTAAGGCATGGCCCTAATGCTATCTAACGAGGCAGAGAAAGTGCTGATTGAGAGGAAGCAGCTAGTTATAGTATAACAACATTTAGAATAACATAATAGAAGCTTTCATAAAAACAGGAAATTTGTAGAAATCAACAGAAATTAAATCTAGTACCAAACTTAGAAGATCAAACTGTCAAATCAGCAATGCTAAATGGATCACAAACAAAGAAAAAACAACTTAAACAGTTACGAATAAACTACAAATATTCATTCACTGGTGTCAGCTCAGAATAGGACTAAAATGGAATGAAAGAATTATGCGGAGCTCATGCTTAACTAAAATTCCAGCGAATCATGAGGTGAGGAAAAGACTGGCACTGGACAGGACACACATTGATTAAAACCTAGTTTAGTTTAGTCGACGGATCAACATCACGGCACACAGGTGTAACCCATAAGTGCTCCGTTCTACTCCTAACTCAAGCCTAAGTCCAGAGAAACTCGGCTCAGTGCACAAACTCCGTAGCACTGCCGAGGATCCTGAAATACTTTGGGTAGATTTTTAATTCAAAATTTTGCCCAGGCAATGCCATTAGGCTACTCTTCGATTTCCAACTGTCAAGGATTATTTTTTTGTGCGCAACAATACACATGATCTCACTACCCAGTGACCAGGGGAAATTTTGTTACCAGAAGTCCATGTGAAAAAATCCTGGTCCTCACCAGGGTTTGAACCCGGGACTTCCAGCACTCGAGGCGGACACCATACCTCGAGACCACTCAGCCCCTGTTTAAAACCTGTTAATGGTATAACTAGACAGTCCTTAATGACAAACTACTGAACATAAACTTGCCAATACATTAACAGCAGCAATAAAATGCTGGTGTTGACAGCAATGACCTGTAGAAAGTATATGCAAAAAAAAAAAAAAAAAAATGAGAGATAGAAGGAGAGAGACAGACCTTTCTCGGGAACCCAAAAGGTAAAATAAATATAGGAAGACATAAAAACACGCAGAGAAGAGAATTAGATTAATATGAGGACATGCAGGAGATGGTAGAAGATGAAGTGCTTGGCATAAGTGGCTTCAGAGTATGTTCCAATAGAGGGTATATGACGAGTTCTTCTCTCGCAGTAGAGAGGGCAGACCTACAGATGCAGATAATGCTCTTGCAGTAGTGAAGGCAGACCTACAGATGCAGATAATGCTCAGCAGTTTGTAAATGTGGTTCACGGGTGCAGTTTTCTAGGAGACTCCTTGGTGTCATGGTTGGAGAATGTGTTCTGTGTTTGATGCTTACGCCAGCCTTCTATGCGGACAGAGACCAAATCATATGAGATAAACACCTGGTCTAATGAAGTCCATTCTCTTGTCTTTAAACACGCCTTTTAAAATAAAAAACACAACTGTTTAATATAATCTTCTTTTTCTTCTGTATTCATCAGGAGAGTATTTTTGGACGTGATTGCGTTGTGTCTGTTTACACCAGGGCTGCAATATTGCGCCTTTAGGCCGACACATCTGAATTCTACGGTTGAGTGAGTTAACCTTTCCGGGTGTTTAATTAATTGTGTAGTCAAGTCTTAGTCAGATATGACGGAGCTACCGTATGACAGTAGATGGCACTACCTGCTTTCTGTTAGTGCCGAATGTTGGGGGGGGGGGGGGGGGGGGCGCTCACGAAACCTGACATCCCACATTGTGCCAACGGCTTCAGGCGGATTAGTGCAATTGGGAGGGTAAAAGCTTTATCCTGGTGCGAAGAAATGCAACCTAAAGACAAAATGGCAGGGCAGACCAGGCAGACAAAGCCTTGGTTGGCAGCTGGTCTAGGATCGAAGCTCTGATAGGTGGCCAGTTAGAGCTTCTGCAGTGTGTCTGGTTCCAGATGTATTGGTGTTACTTTTCCTCTGGAGTGAACCAGGCAGGCAGAGAGAGTTATCATGCTGTATGGGCAACACATGGTCTCTATATTTCAGCCTATTTAGTGCTATGGAGAGGTATAACTCCATCCCTGGTCTGAACAGGTCTCGGAATCAAAGCCAGAGGTAGCAGTTACGGGTTATAAGTCCAAATCCTTTGACAGTGGGAGACACCTACAGGTGTCACTGATCTGCTACTGCCCGCCTCAAGCTGGGAAGCCCCCGGAAAATTACTTGCTGATTCGCCACAGCCTGCCTGTTTCAAGGGGTGCTTGGGGCTAGGACAAAATCTAAATCGAAGGCTGTAAAACCAATGCACCAGGTACTACTAAAAAGAAACCTCAAGCTACGGCTTGCAACCTGGAACGTGAGAACCGTGTGTTCAGGATTTTACACTGACCTCACAAATATAGACAATGTGAGAAAAATGGCTGTGATTGATGCCGAACTGAATCATCTTAACATTGATATTGCTGGCCTGCAGGAGACTCACCTTGCTGAGGAAGGGTCACTCAGGGAAAACTATTACACCTTATTATTTTTTGTTGTTGTTGAAAGGTAGAGGGCAGGAAGTAAACAGACAACATGGAATGGGCTTTGCAGTGAAGAATTCACTACTGGGAATCTCCTTCTTCTTCTGCGTTCATCCAGTTTTATTTTTCCGGATGTGATTGCGTTGTGCCTGTTTACAGCAAAGCTGCGTTCTTGCGCCGTTAGGCCGACACATCCGACATCTGCGGGCATTTGTTGACCGGGTTAACCATCCCGGACTACTGGGAATGACTGCCAGCTCGTGGAAAGGAAAGTGATGCTTACGCCAGGCTGCTATGCGAACAGCGACCGAGTCATATGGAATAAAAACCTGGTTTAATGAAGTTGATTCTCTTGCCTTCAAATACCCCTTTAAAACAAAAAAACATATTATTATATTGAAGCATTATTTGTATTGAAGCAGACATAGGTCCATGTTTCACATACAAATGTTTTTTTCCCTACATTTAACATTTAATATAGAGTTTCCAAGTTTTGTTTGTTTCACTGCTTCAGACATTGTATTGACACTATTTAAAAAATGGTGCATGTCCGTTTGAAACGAGCTTGATTTACTGGGCAATTTTACTTTCAGTCTACGAGAATATATATGGTTATTTCAAAATGATAACAATGACCAAATGAAACAGAATAGTTTATTAACAGTTAAAGAGCTGGAATACTATCCGGACACATTTTATCCTGGATGTGGTATCCGTGGGCATATGTGAGGTCTAGCAAGTGTCTCAGCGCACGAAGTTGATGTCGAGGTCGTGGTAGACAATAATGCACCTGAAAATAGTGTGTGGCAGTTAGAACTTATGTCATCCTACAATTGTAGATAGGTGTGTCACATTAGAATTTATGTTATTATAGAACAGTAGACTGGTGTGTGGCATTTAGAACTTATGTTATTAAAGAACGGCAGATTGGTGTATGGAATTTAGAACTTATGTTATTATAGAAAAGTGGATTGGTGTCTGGCATTTAGAACTTAATGTTATTATAGAACAGTAGATTGATGTGTAGCATTTAGAACTTATGTTATTATAGATTTGTGTGTGGCATCTAGAACTTATGTCATCATACAACAGATGATAAAAGTGACATTTAGAGGACATTTCACCATAAAAACAAATCCATGTGACACTTAGACCATATTTCATCATAAAAGATCCATGTGACACATAGACCATATTTCACCATAAAACAGATCCATGTGACATAGACCACATTTCACGGTAAAACAGATCCGTGTTACACTAGACCATATTTCATCATAAAACAGATCCATGTGACACATAGACCACATTTAACGGTAAAACATCTGTGTCACATATAAACATATTTCACCATACAACAGATCTATGTGACACATAGACCATATCTCACCATAAAACAGTGACACTTAGACCATATTTCACCATAAAACAGATGCGTGTGACACAGACCACATTTCACGGTAAAACAGATCTGTGTCACACATAGACCATATTTCACCATAAAACAGATCTGTGTGATACATAGACCATATTTCACCACAAAATGGATCCATGTGACACATAGACCACATTTCACGGTAAAACAGATCCGTGTCACACATAGACCATATTTCACCATAAAACAGATCTATGTCACACACAGACCATATTTCACCATAAAACAGATCTATGTGACACATAGACCATATTTCATCATAAAACAGATCTGTGTGACACATAGACCATATTTCACCACAAAATAGATCCATGTGACACATAGACCACATTTCACGGTATAACAGATCCGTAGAACACATAGACCATATTTCACGGTAAAACAGATCCGTGTCACACATAGACCATATTTCACCATAAAACAGATCTATGTCACACACAGACCATATTTCACCGTAAAACAGATCTATGTGACACATAGACCATATTTCATCATAAAACAGATCTGTGTGACACATAGACCATATTTCACCACAAAATAGATCCATGTGACACATAGACCACATTTCACGGTAAAACAGATCCATGTGACACATAGACCACATTTCACAGTAAAACAGATCCGTGTCACACATAGACCATATTTCACGGTAAAACAGATTCATGTGACACCATAGACCATATTTCACCATAAAACAGATCCATGCAACACATAGACCACATTTCATGGTAAAACATCCGTGTCACACATAGACCATATTTCACGGTAAAACAAATCTGTATGACACATAGACCATATTTCACCATAAAACAGATCCATGTGACACATGGACCATATTTCACAGTAAAACAGATCTGTGACACCATAGACCATATTTCACCATAAAACATATCCATGTGACAAATAGACCATATTTCACCATAAAACAGATCCGTGTGACACATAGACCATATTTCACCATAAAACAGATCCATGTGACACATGGACCATATTTCACAGTGTCAGAGTCTCACATGGAGTCGGTAGGAACATAAAGATAGAAGGGAATTAGATAAGGGACATAACCCCAATACAAGGGAGACACTCTCGAATGCTCGAACAATCTAGAGCCTTCGAGAAAGATAAGTCAGTTCGCCTACAGCTCCGTGGACACGCTGACCGCGTGCCAGGACCTGTTCCACGAGAAGCTTGAGGAGAGTTACAGCCCGTGTCCGATCGAGACACGTTAGAGGGCAGACGCCGACTGGACATCGAACAAGCAACAGGGCTTAACTTAAGGGGGACTTGATAGATTGAACACAAGTGTATTTAGGAGTGCTACTCACTCGATAGATAGATGATAGAGTTTGTTGTAACGATTATGTATGATGATTTTGTTGTGAACTATGATCATGTTCGCCACGTAGCTGGCTGCGAAAACCATTCTTCGCCAGCTTACTGTAAATAAATCATGTCAGATAGTATCAGAACGGAGTTTGTTGCCTGTATGAACCCAAGTTTCATTCCCCTAGGTATCTAGGACGTTGACACACAGTAAAACAGATCTGTGACACCATAGACCATATTTCACCATAAAACATATCCATGTGACACATAGACCATATTTCACCATAAAACAGATCCGTGTGACACATAGACCATATTTCACCATAAAACAGATCCGTGTGACACATAGACCATATTTCACTTTAAAACAGATCCATGTGACACCATAGACCAGTGGTTCTCAACCTTTTTTGGCCCGTGCCCCCCTCCACCATATTTTCAGCACGTCATCCCCCCCCCCCCTTTCGTATTTCCTACCTAAAAATTTGGCCCGTGCCCCCCCTTCACCATATTTTCAGAACGCCATTCCCCCCTTTCGTATTTCCTACCTAAAAATCCCGCCCCGTCCCTACACAGTATACGCAATAATGGAAGCTAAATTTTATAGCACATACTAAAACAAGTCTAGACGTCCACATAAAACATGTTTTGTGGGTCTACTTACTTTATAAATTGAATTTTAGAAGGGTGAGACGTACAGAACCGTACAGTATGAAGGGAAAAACAATATCAAGTAATCGGTTCTTGCATTAACGCGATCTTGAAAGAACCTTAATTCCCCCCCCCCTCCCGGAAACCCTAAAATTCTCCCATGGGGGGGGGGAATTCCCCACCGGTTGAGAACCACTGCCATAGACCATATTTCACGGTAAAACAGATCCAAGTGACACATAGACCATATTTCACCATAAAACATCCATGTGACACATAGACCACATTTCACCATAAAACAGTTCCACGTGACCCAATATATTTTCTTCTGCCTTTCATCTCCCCGTGGAGCACCAACTCACGTCCATCCTTTGTAGACACATTTCTGACTGGCTGGACTGGGCAGCTAAAGTTTCCTACAGGATCAGGTAGGCAGCCACACGCCAACCCTGCTTGGTCGCCTTTCACAACATGCGTGATAGGGTTAGTTAGTTGTATATCCTTTTACATGACGTCGCAGTCACCTCCAGCATTTTTTGGCTGTTTGTGATTTCTTGGTAAGTTCTGGTAGGTTCTGTAATATTTCATTGGTCTCCGTGACGAAGGCGTTACTTACTAGGGTTCGTAATTCTGCTTACCTGCGTTCGAAACACATCTGCGACCGATTTTGCAGAAGACCGTGTCACCTTGGGTTTTAACGTATTGGTATGGGAGCTGGTCGTTCAGAAATCAATGGCAAACTACTGAACGTAAACTTGCCAAGACATCAATAACAGCAGTGCTCGTGTTGACAGCGATGTCCTGTTAATAGGATATGGGGAAAAAAGGTATTTCATTGCACTCACGTCTGTTTGAAACCAGCAAGACGGTCTACTGCCAAATTACCCGGAGCTGTGATTCGAATGCGGGATTAGGAATTGCGTCCGTTACCACTTCGCCACACAGACGGCATTGTAGGGCGCAGTATTACTATACTGTGCTTCCCTCATGGACTCCAGTAATGCACGGACGCCCCAGAGCTAGACTGTGAGGGACATGAATTCTATCGCAACAGGAGATTGAACCCTGATCACTGTCATGGTAACCCAGCGTGTTAACTACTATGCCACCGTGACTCCTGGAACATGTGTTAGTTGTATATCCTTTACAGGACGTAGCAGTCAGCTCCAACATTTTTTGGCTGTTTGTTATTCCTGGGCAAGTTTATGTTCAGTAGTTTGTCAATGCTTTCTGAGCCATCGGCACTTACACCGCTGTATAGACACTAACGCTGTGCGGTCTGCTTGCAAGTTGCCAGCAGCTGTGTTTCGAACGCTGTATGCGGAATTACAAATTACATTCATAAGCCCTTCGCCACACACACAAAATAAGTTGCATACCCTTTAGAGGACATCGCAATTTATCCCAGCATTTTTGGGCCCGCTGTGATTTTCTCGGCAATTTTACGTTTCTCAGTCTCTCGACATACCGCGTCGAGGTTTCGAAATCTGCTGCGGGTGATTTGGAAGCAAGGTGCTTTGGGTTGATTTTGATAGTATGAGGCGTCGGTCGTTGAGAAAGCAACGGCAAACTACTACACTAACAATGCCTAGTAAATAATGAAATGCCAATAAATGCTGAGGTTGATTGCAGCGTCATGCAAATGACATGTTCACTTAATCGTTTAGTTTGCAATTGGTTTCTGAACCGCCGACATTCACCATCATGATCATCATCCAGTGCCGTGTCGGCTGTGGTCGATCATGCCCCTCTCAAATTGCGATCTCCCACGACATGGATCAATTCGTATGTTGACTCCCTTCCGCACCATGACACAAGACTAACGAATTTTTTTACGCTGTCCCTCTTTCTCTCTTTCCACAAATCTTTCCGTTTGTCACATCAGTTCCATTTTTTTGTCTTCTCATAATGTGGCCAGAAAAATGCCGACTGTTTATTTCTGTTTGTGATAAGTTGTCTTTGCGTCTTAGCTTCCCTCATAATATCCAGATTGCTCATTTTGACTGTTTGGCCAACACCCATACCATTGTGAAAATCGCCGCGAAACAATCTTCTTCTAAATCGCCTGCGGCCATGTTTGAACCTGATAATTGATATATTGGCATTGTGAAACTGCGTTCACTAAACTTAGCTTACAGACGACGTCAAAACAACAGACAACCGCCAAAGACGAACTTTATTTTCAAAGGGTTACAAATTGGACACGCATGCCCGTCTTACATTCGGCCCTTCCAATCACTCATCTTTCTTTCATCAAATGTGCACGTTACATTCACATAGGGAGAAAAAAAAAACATTGTGAAACGGACTATGTCAAATGGACTAAACTCAAATGTCAAAAAGACCAGCAGACGAGCTACCCACCTGCTTTCGGGAAGACCCAGCTCGCTGGTCAATAGTTTCTTCAGGCCCGGCGTGTAGGTTGCGTTCCTTTCAGAATCAAACGACCCAACTGAGTGGATGTGCAGTGTGGATGCTGGGTCGGTGCTGCCTTCACGCAGTAGACGCACCCCTGGGAGAATGATCACGACCATGTGCTGCGGAGGGAGAGAAAGAAGCTGAGATTGCGGTTATAGTTGTGAACTGTGGAGGGCGAGACAGAAGCTGAGATTGCGGTTATAGTTGTGATCTGTGGAGGGAGAGACAGAAGCTGAGATTGAGGTTATAGTTGTGATATGCGGAGGGAGAGAAAGAAGCTGAGATTGCGGTTATAGTTGTGAACTGTGAAGAGAGAGACAGAAGCCGAGATTGCGGTTATAGTTGTGAACTGTGGAGGGCGAGACAGAAGCTGAGATTGCGGTTATAGTTGTGATCTGTGGAGGGAGAGAAATATGCTGAGATTGCGGTTATAGTTGTGATCTGTGGAGGGAGAGACAGAAGCTGAGATTGTGGTTATAGTTGTGATCTGTGGAGGGAGAGACAGAAGCTGAGATTGTGGTTATAACTATGATCTGTGGAGAGAGAGACAGAAGCTGAGATTGAGGTTATAGTTGTGAACTGTGGAGGGCGAGACAGAAACTGAGATTGCGGTTATAGTTGTGAACTGTAGAGGGCGAGACAGAAGCTGAGATTGAGGTTATAGTTGTGAACTGTAGAGGGCGAGACAGAAGCTGAGATTGAGGTTATAGTTGTGAACTGTAGAGGGCGAGACAGAAGCTGAGATTGAGGTTATAGTTGTGATCTGTGGAGGAAGAGACAGAAGCTGAGATTGAGGTTATAGTTGTGATCTGTGGAGGGAGAGACAGAAGCTGAGATTGAGGTTATAGTTGTGATATGTGGAGGGAGAGACAGAAGCTGAGATTGAGGTTATAGTTGTGAACTGTAGAGGGCGAGGCAGAAGCTGAGATTGTGGTTATAGTTGTGAACTGTAGAGGGCGAGGCAGAAGCTGAGATTGCGGTTATAGTTGTGAACTGTGGAGGGAGAGACATTTCACAGCTCACAGTGTCGCCCCACGCACTCAGTAGCAGCGCGACGGAACTATGCACTACCAGTCCAACATGAGGGAAGTGTGAATGCAAACCGTAGCGACAAGCATAATCAATCCAGAGGCCTTAACGGTTCAATTGCCTATCCACCATGTTGGGGACCGGAAGTTGTCCATAACGGCTGAGAACTACGATGTTAGTTGACCAATGCTCTTACACTAATCCCCCACGCCTGCTATATTAAATAAATGAGTCAGTGCCAACAAAGTAGGTTTGGACCAAACATGGCGCACAATCAAATTAACAAGTATTGTAATTCCATTATGTTCCACATTCCATAATGTAAACGAAACGAAACAAATAGCATGATGACCCTAGTAAAGCGATATATCGTCCTTCTGTCCAAATGGTAGGTCACATTTGGCGATATATTTTCCTTTGTCACCGAATCACACAACAACAACAGACAATAAATCCACACAAATGAGATGGCCACTTTACCTCTATGGGTTTTCCTATAATCTCACCGATAGTTTTGGCTATTCTCAGCTCTATCCCATCCTTGAGTTGAGATTCCTTCAGATTGGTGTGCAGGTAACAGAGAGGCATCTTTCCTTCCTACTCTACCGACTCAACCAACAGCACAGTGAAATCTCCTGGCAAAAAACTACACGTCTCTTTCAAAACTATTGGGACGCTGAAAAATCAAACATACGGTGAGATCATAAATGTAAAGGCTCGTCAAAATCTAAATCAAAACAATCGAATTGGGAGTTTCTTCTTTCGTTCGCTTGAAATGCGTCTATAACTGCAATGTTGTCTCTTTTATGAATTTAACCGTGTTTTGTTAGTTCACTCAGTGGTCCATAGAGTTTATAGATGGAAGTTAACTGTGATAAAGATGTTTAAAAAAGCTTTAAATGGCAAGAAAAATCCACTTCATTTCTCCGAGTTTTATCCCATTTGGTTCGGTCTCTTTCCGCCTGGGTCTTTTTCCGCATGACCGCCTGCTGAAAGTGTCGCACACATTACGAACTCCGTAGCTCCAGCGACGACCTCCTGGAGTCTCCGAGAAAATTGCACTTGTAAACCCACGACCTTCGGAGCGTAAGGTTATGGGCATAACCAATTGGTCACGGAGACTCCCTTGATGAAGATGGAATAACTACACACTATATTTGAAAAACAATAACTATTTACCAAAACAAATATATTTGTACAGTTCTGACAAACCTGGAAAATGACTGAAAAAGAGAAAAGAACAATTACAACAACGGAAAATAAGATTCCTGGGAAAATTACTCTATGTTACGAAGAAAGAAAATCAGAAATGAAGAAATCAGGACTAAAGTGGGGGTTATAGTATCGCTAGTTTTCATCAGAAAACAGCAGGTTAAATGGTTTGGTCATATAACTAGGCTACCAACTAACAGTATACCACAACAAGCTATGGTTGTACAAACCAAACGGAACCAGAATAAGAGGTCGACCACGTAAATGATAGACTGGGGGAATAACATAATCCATGGGAATATCGATACATTAAGTCCAAGCAGGCAAAAGCCGCATTTCAGAAAATGAAGAGTGTCTTATGCAATAAATCACTATCACTGAATATCAGAAAGAGAGTGCTGAAATGCTATATAGACCAGGGGCAATTTTATTACTAGATGTCTACGAGAAAAAAATCTCGGTCATCACCGGGGCTTGAGCCCGGGACCTCCAGCAGTCGAGGCGGATACCATACCTCGAGACCACGCAGCCCCCCAAATCACTTGGACTGCCAGAGTAACTAACAACGACTGCCCGAAACAGGCTAATGAAACTAGAACATTCTATACAGCAATAAGAAAGAGACAAACAACATCGTCGGTCATGTGATGAGAAGAGAGGCATTGGAGAACATCGTGACAACTGGAAAGATCGAGGTGAAGAGAAGCAGTGGCAGACCAAGAGAAGTGATGCTGGATGGATTAAGACGGTGGCATGGAGGAATATCAACAACAGAGTTGATCCAGAAAACCAAAGACCGAGATCTGTGGAGAGCTATGAACGCCCACGCCTGCTGGCAGGGCACTTGATGATGATGATGATGATAACGATGATGATGATGATGATGATGATGATGATGATGATGATGATGATGAAGTCCATAAATGTGCACAATCCCGCTGTTCATGCTTCACATCGACACCGCAAGGTACAAGAGGAACAAGATGCACTAGAAAATTGTTTTTAAATTATTTTTTTGGGGCTTTTAACTCAAGCGTAGTCCATACAGACTACTGCTGAACTGAATTGTTCGTGTGGATTAGCTGTCCCTATTAACAGTGTCCCTCGCCATCAGTCGAACCCACTCCGACTTCAGAGGTACTTGTAATTTACGTCCCAAAGTCAGGGCAAGAGGTCAACATTTTAGTCCAACTGTCCGGTGTAGGGGTTAAACCCCTTACTTCTGCATCAGCACACCGGATGTTTAAGAACACGCGTTCTTATCCATTCGGCCCCGCTGCCCTACGCTGGTGAATTTGATAGGTAATTGCGCAGGTAAATCACGAGCACGGTCGGACGCGGGTTTGATGCCTGAGTTCGTCGCTTGTCAAAGTGAGGGCAAGCCTGGCCACTGTTCCCACTTGCCCTCAGGTCTAGACAATGTGATGGTGCAACCACATCACAGAACCCCTAGCGGGAAACTTATAAGGGACAATTTATTATTATTTATTACTAGCTGACCCTGCCCGGCTTCGCCCAGTCCCTGGTGGGAAGCATCTCATTTAATTCATATAAGTAGTCATATAAGTTCCCGTTCCCGTTACCGACTATCTGTCTGTCTGTCTGTCTGTCTGTCTGTCTGACCCGGCCCGACATCGCCCAGCTCCTGGTGTGAAGCATCTCATTTAATTTATATAAGTAGTCATATAAACCCGGCTCCGTGGCCGAGGGGTTAGCAGCTTTCTCCGCTAACTCCGAATACTCTCGTCACGTGACGCGACGAGAATTAGCAGTGGTTCGAATCGCAAAAGTGACTTATGAGAGTATGGAGCCGGTCGCTCAGAAAGTCGTGGCGTGCTGATGAGCGTAATCTAGCCTAGGAATCAACATACAGCTGAAAGATGCTGGTGTTGACCGCAATATCCTGAAACAGGATGGAAACGCGGGAAAAAAAAAAAAAAAAAAAAAAAAAAAAAAAAGTAGTCATATAAGTTCCTGTTCCCGACTGTCTATCTGTCTGTCTGTCTGTCTATCTGTCTGCCTGACCCTGTCCGGCTTCATTAAATTCATACAACAAAAAAAATGTAACTTAAAAGAACGTTCTACCACACACCATCCATTATTTTTAATGAAAACTCTTTCTAATCACCTGCATGACTACAGTAACTTCTTAAGCAAAAAAAGATGAGTTACAATGTTATGCATTGTGCATTATTTTTATGAAAACTTTGAAAATGCCTTACAGATTGTATCATTATTTATTATAACTCATATGCCGGTACATAACTATGGACAAAGAGTTTATAAATCTTTGAAAACGATGCCACAATATGACTATAAGTTATACAGAAATGTTATGCCCCTTGAAATAACTTTTACAGAGTTAGGTCCCCTGAGATATATGAAATTATGATGAAAAATGAAAAATGAAATAATACTGAGTAAGCAGGCGATTTCACACTAACAAAATATCACAGTTGACAGCTCTGGAATGAAAGGAAGGCGTGTAGAAAATTTCATCTCAATCGGATGGGCCGTTCGCGAACAAATAAAGGACATACATACATACAGAGATACATAAATACGGACGCACATCCTAATTTATATATAAGATTAATACTGATTTATTTGGTTATTTCGGGATTTGAAATTTAAATATTGAGCACAACCCACTACTGGCAACGCTGATCGTATTCTGGTATGAACCTAAGGCCTATCCACGTCAATATGGAAGCACTATACTCGAGTTTCGCCCTCGTTTGAGCTCGTCAGTAGTGCATATCCCTGACCGGATCCGGAAACAAGCCCCGGATCACCGGCGTGTGAAGCGGGTGTGTAACCACGCGGCACACGTTGGACACACAGCCAAATTATCACAACAGAATATTACAATGTCACCCATCGTAGGTTATGCTCAAGATTGCCCAATCGCCGCGACTGACGTCCGTCAATCGATGTGGACCCGAAACGATCAGGACTTCTCACTGGCAAGGAACACCAGGCCTCCTAAATCCAATGAGCAATAATCAAATTGATTTATTTGGTTATTTCGGGATTTGAAATTTAAATATTGAGCACAACCCACTACTGGCAACGCTGATCGTATTCTGGTATGAACCAAAGGCCTATCCACGTCAATATGGAAGCACTATACTCGAGTTTCGCCCTCGTTTGAGCTCGTCAGTAGTGCATATCCCTGACCGGATCCGGAAACAAGCCCCGGATCACCGGCGTGTGAAGCGGGTGTGTAACCACGCGGCACACGTTGGACACACAGCCAAATTATCACAACAGAATATTACAACGTCACCCATCGTAGGTTATGCTCAAGATTGCCCAATCGCCGCGACTGACGTCCGTCAATCGATGTGGACCCGAAACGATCAGGACTTCTCACTGGCAAGGAACACCAGGCCTCCTAAATCCAATGAGCAATAATCAAATTGATTTATTTGGTTATTTCGGGATTTGAAATTTAAATATTGAGCACAACCCACTACTGGCAACGCTGATCGTATTCTGGTATGAACCTAAGGCCTATCCTCGAGTTTCGCCCTCGTTTGAGCTACTAGTAACTAAAGTTAGCCTTGGTAAAGAACGGCTGTACTGTTCTGAAATATATTATAAATAAGTATTCACAGTAGGCGGTACTACCTGCTTTCTGTTAGAGCCGAATGTTGGGCGGCGCTTACCAAACCCAACACCCCATATTGTGCCAACGGTTTCAGGTAATTGGGAGGTTACAAGCCTTACCCTGGTGTGCGGAAATGCAACAGGGTGGACTAAATGTCGTGGCAGGGCAGACCAGGGCCTAAGCCTTGGTTGGCAACTGTTCTATGATCGAAGCTCCGACAGGCAGACAGTTAGAGCATTACTTTGCTGATCCGGCAGCTTGTCTTGTTCCAGACGTATTGGTGCTAACCTTTCCTCTGGAGTAAACTAGGCAGACCGAGAGAGGGATCATGCTGCATGAGCAAAAATGGTCTCTACAATTCAGCCCAGGCTTTGTGCTATTTGTGAAGCACAATGAAACAAACTATCGTCTGTCCAGACGGCTAAGTGCCAGTAGTATAAATAAGTTATATTATGTTAACTCCTCACCGGCGTGTTATAGATCAAACATCCATCGGTTGCCGATAGGTTTAAAAGAAAAAGTATGAGGCTAGCACCATATTCCCGGTACTCTTCAAAGTTTGGAAAAGTGACCTTTGTCTTTGTTTACTTTTGCAAATTGTTTGCGTTTCAGATAAATATATTACTTGCCTTACATTAACGGCTTCAGCGGTGTTTCTCGCGTTCTCCGATCTGTGGGACACCGGTTCCTCTGCATAAAACCTAGCTTTGTGCTTAGACTGCAGCATCCCACTTATTTTTATACGCCAGCTTCTATAAAGCGTTCTGTGGCCAACATTGGCCCTGCTAGTTATAACGCGTTCTCTGGCCAACATTCTCCCTGCTAGTTATAACTTATACTTATATCGCGACAATAGCTAGAATGTTGCCAGGTTTTCAATTTATCACTGGCCAAACATCGCCTGACCTCCTCCCTATCTACAACCACCCTGACTAGATCAGGTTTGTTGTTGCACCGAATGAATGATAGTGCAAATTTCTGTTGGGTAACCTTGTCCCTGTTTAGCATGTTTACGCGAGTTATAACTGAGGTGACTAAGCAATGTTTAGTTCAAATGCACGATGATATCGCAAATATTGCATTAGGTTGTTACATGCACAGGTACGGGGTTTGACATACCAGGCCTGTCTCCTAAACTTGGTAACATTGTAACTAAGCCCTTTGCTGGAATAAACATGGCAATCGGAATAGGGTGAGACCGGAAATAACATAGGTGTCGGAAATTATAGATGGCATGAATAATATGGGGAAGGCATGGAGGAGATAGGTCGGCGTGAAGTATGGTTGTATTCAGCCAGGACTCCTACCCCCCCCCCCCCCTATCGATTGAACTATGGATTTTTTTCCTAAATCTGCGACTGCCCTAGCAAGCTAGCAGGGGATCTTCATACTGTTATAGAAAAACTAAGAAGTAACTCAGAACCCTTCACCATAAGATCCGGAATACAACAATGTTGTGTCCTGTCCCCTCTCTTATTTATAACCTATATAGACAACATATGTAAAGAAACCAGCCAAACAGAGAACGCAAGAACACCGCATGACGATAACACAGAAGAAGAACCGTCTGCAAATTACACCATTAGAGAACTCCGCTTTGCGGATGACCCAGCACTAATAGCAAAATCAGAAGATGAATTACAAGACCACATGAATAGTCTAAATGAAATGTGTATGGAACATAACATGAAAATTAGCACAAGTAAAACAGAGGTATTGACTATAACTAAAGAAGAAAAAACAAGTAAAGAGTTTCAAGTACCTAGGAAGTATAATATCATCAAATGGCAAATCAGAAGACGAGATTGAAAATAGATGCAATAAGGCAAACTAACACATTGGACAAATGGCACCAATACTAAAGAACAAACATGTATAAATAACTACTAAGAAAGCACTCTACAACACAATCTTCCTACCAACTCTATGCTACCAATGCCAATGCCTTTAGTACCTTTGGCAAGGATGACTGTCACGCTCTTTTCAGGGCCCACCCCCCACTGGTCCAAGCCTGACATCCAGCTCACGCCTGTGGCTCCTAGTAGCTGTCAGCATGCGACAGCGGCCACCCACCCCCACCCCGGGCAACAGCTGTGACAGGCTAGCTAAACCAAGCGTAGGTAACCGATTTGGTGTCAAACCAATCGGTGAACTGGGGTATGCCTACCAAGCATGTGAAGACAGCATTTGGCAGACTGCGCGGAAGAAATCATTGTTGATTCAACGGGCAAGACGGCGTTTACCTGCAAAGCGTCGTGGAATGTAATGAGCACGGCAAGGCACGCCGAGCGCCCTGGTCATCCACGGCACCTGTATTCGTCTCCAGTCGTCTTGACTTGTTTTGCCACTGGACTCAGATGGACTCAGGCGAGAGAGTGAGGTCGACGAATTGCGCAACTCTTCCTTACTTTAATCCAATTCATTGCGCAAGTCATTCTTCATCCAACTTCATATATCACCTTCCAGCCCTGTGGGGCTCCATAAACGAATATTTTAGGGCGAGTTGCGTTATGGTAAACGCTGACAAGGCGGCCAGAGGAAATGCATTAAAGACACTCTTAAAACCTCACTGAAAACATTTGAAATTCACCATGACACCAGGGAGACTGATGCCAAAGACTGAAATTCGTGGCATACATCATTACGCAAGGGTGCAGTCACTTGTGAAGCAACCAGAACTGCAAGAACTGTGAAGAAAAGACTGGACAGAAAAACCACTGCAGGAGATCCTCCTGGAGCGTCAAGCATTCTTTGCCCACATTATCAAAGAACATTTCGTGTCAAAATAGGCCTTATCAGCCATCTTAGAACTCACGGCTCCATATTTTCAACCCCACTGGATGAAATGAATGGTCATCATCATTCTTGATGGACACACAACAACAATTAATGCCAAAGCTGGACAATGACAAAAAACAAAAAAAAAGAAAAAAGAAAAATCACAATGTATCAAGAAGAGATACGATCAGAAATGAAGAAATCAGGACTAAAGTGGGGGTTATAGCAGCACTAGATTTTATTAGAAGGCAGCAAGTTAAATGGTTTGGCCATGCAAGAGGTTACCAACTGACAGTATACCTCAATAAGCAATGATGTACAGACCAGAGGGAAACAGAGGAAGAGGCCGACCACGTAAACTATGGACGGAGAGAATAGCAGAGTCCATGGGAATATCGATACATGAAGCTCAGAAGCGGGCACTCTCCCGCTGTTTATACTTCACCCCGACACCGTAAGGTACAAGAGGAACAAGATGAGATGAGCTGATTGAACTTCATTCGAAATAATTTATACTGACCGCCAACTCCAGCTGACCAGGCACTAAATGATGATGAAGAATGATGGTGGTATCAGTAGTCAGAAAGCCACCAACACACCAGCTTAAGACGAATACAACTTCATGGACAGACTAGAACAATCATTATTCTAAGCCTCATAACAGGACACAATAGATTACGCAACCACATGTATATACAATTCAAGATTGGCGAATCAGCCATGTACACATGTGGATTGGCCTCGCATACTACAGATATCATATTCCAAGACTGCCCAAAATACAACATATCTAGGCAAACTCCCTGGCCTAGAGAAACAACAGTGGAAGATAAACTCTATGAACCACTGAGTGAACTAAAAAATACAGCGAAATTCATACAAAAGTCAACAATGCAGATATAGACACATTTCAACTGAACTAAAGAAAAAGAGGGTTTATTTTAAAAAATAAAGACATGCAGTGGCCTACAATTAAAGTTTAAGTGACGAAGTGGACTTACCACAAACCCAGACTTACAAGTCAGAGACTGGAAGACACTTGAAATAAAAGCTAAGTCAGCTTGATGACGCCTATAAACCCGACACCGAGAACTAGACCTAATTAGTTAATCAGTTAATGGAGTCGTTATGATAAAGGGGACATCGTCACTAAATTGACAAGGCTAATTCAGCTGACGTAGACGTAGACAGTCAAATTTTTGTGGACATGTTATGAGAAGAAATGACTTGGAGTACTTAATGATAACTGGCAAGATCGAAGGGAACAGATCAAGGGGAAGACCGAGAAGTAAATACCTGGATGGCATGACCACATGGCATGGTCGCGATAGGAATACTGAGCTGATTCACGACTCTGGTGATCGAGTGAAATGCCGAGTCATGACCGCCCACGCTTTCCGGCATGGCACATGATTGATTGATTGAATGCAGCTGTGCAAACTAAAAGCATTAGTGAAATGAGACTTATAATCAGTTGTGTGTTTGGTGTTAAGTTAGCGATACAACTCCACTGTGGAGCAAGCACGACAGTCGGCTTCTGATTGTCCGAAGCAGTCTCCCATCCCAGAATATTTCGGCCTTTAACCTTCTGGACACTCTGAGGACGGGCCCGTCCGGGTCATGACTCCGGGTGTTTTCTCTCTGCCGTTAGGTCAAAACGTTCGGTCTTTTGCTTCGTCCTGCGTTATTCCGTGTCTGCGAAATGTCTGCTCCCAAGCCATTCCTCCCACGGAGAGGAGAGCCTTGTGCACTCGTTACTTCGTGCGCTCACACACATCCTAGCATCTGTGGTCGAGGGAAGCCAGCTTCTTCCCAGGCCATTGCCTCTGTCGCCTCGGCGCCGATGCTTGCTGTGCGCCGGAGTTCGACTTCGTTGCTGTTTTTTTCTTCATACCCCGTTCATGTCACCGCACTCTGGGAAGCCGGTTCTTCCTCTGGGTTCCTCGTTCCACTCTTGGTCTTTGCTGCGGAGTGCGAACTCGCACGACATAGACATGAGGGGTAAAGGTGTGGTACTGATGTCATCACCCACTGAGTGCCGAATGGTTTACACAAACATGGGTCTAGTGCTGTATGCTCGATGCGCACCGTATCATCGATGTGTACTGTATACTTGATGTGCATCCTATGCTTGATGTGCACCATATGCTTAATGTGCACCGTATACCCAGTATGCACCTTATGCTCAATGTGCATCGTATGCTCAATGAGTACTGTATGTTTAATTTGCACCGTATGTACGAGGGGCACCGTATGCTCGATGTATACCGTATGCTTAATGTGCACCATAGGTCAATGTGCACCAATTGCTCAATGTGCACAATATGCTCAATGTGCACTGTGTGCTTGATGTGCACCATATTCTTGACGTGCACCGTGTACACAATGTACTTGATTTGCACACATGTGCTCAATGTGCACCGTATGGTCCATGTGCACCGTATGGTCCATGTGCACTGTATGGTCGATAGACACCGTATGCTTGATATGCACCATATTCTCAATGCGTTTTAAGGCGCGACAATGGTCCTTTACTTGTTACAATAAGGGTTGGGGTGTGGTCAGTCGGTAAATGCTGGCAGGGATGTTAAAGAGGGGATCGGATCACTTAAGGACTTGTCCGGAGTGCGACGACCATGACGATCCTCTGTAATCGCTAATTTGTTGGGGGAAACACTGGGCCACATTCATGTTCAGTTAATCCCGTTGTTCCATATGTCGCTGACGTCACCGCATGACTCACAGCCATCGTTGCACTCTCTGCCCTCTCTCTCTCTCTCTCTCTCTCTCTTACCGTCTATGTCTGTCTGTCGGCCTGTCTGTCTGTCTGTAAGCCTGACTGTCTGTCTCTCACACACATACACACTCTCTCTTTAGACAGCACCAGGACTCCTCCTTCACTACGAGGGACACTTACCCCTCACGACCCGAGGCATATACCGCCTCACCTACGCCCGTTCCATCCTGTTTCGCAAAATCCTATAACGCTTATCTTATATTTCCTTTCTTCTACCCCCTGTTCTGTCTTTCCTAGTTCATACACAATTCTGACACTCCAAGTGCCAGCTCTGTAGATTGCCATATGTGAAAGAAGATAGGTCTGCCATCCAGACTCAGAGTGGCTTTCTCAATATCACGTCATTCGCCTTCTAGAAGCCTCCTTTCACTTGGGTTGACTGGGTTATTTTTCTTTCTTTCTCTTTAGACTCGTCCATGGTTGAGTAGATTTTCCAGCTAACGTTTTGTATGGGATAGGGTAGTCAGTGCCACATCAACCCTCCTTATTCCCTCCCATCTTATGATCTGCTCCGTGGGTTACAGTGTTACAGTTCTTACTAGAGTGCACAGGTAAAACACGGGCGGTAATGATGAGTGTCCTGGGATTAATAATGCGGTAGTTTCCCCTTCATGTACACATTCACATAACTGTAGACTACGTTATCAGCCGTGGTTTACAATTTAAAAAAGGGGAAAAAAAGGAGAGATTTGTATCCTTTTCAGGACTTTGTGATCAACGGCAGGTTGATTTTCTAGGACGGGTATATGAGATGAACCCACTACCCCGCCACCAGCGCGCAGCAAGTTTAAGAGCAAGAGCTCTTTAGCCTTTAGCAAACTTTTAAGTATGAGGATTGAGCGCACTTCACTCACGCCTAAGAATCGGACACCCCAGAGATGTCCGCTAATCTTGGTGGATACTTGATCTCCAGAGCTGCGTTTGCCACATCGAGGTATTTTACCCACTCTCTTCCATGGGAATGTACAGTTAGGATCTTTGTTACCTCAAGCTGTTACATAAGAGTGCCATGTTTTAAACTTTCCATTACTTATTAAAGGGCTGCAGTAAAAATAGTAACATAATATGACACCGACCAATTTCCTTCCACCTAAACCTGTAAGAGGATGTCATAGACTCGAAACTGTTGCCTTTTTTGCTTGGATCCACCGACATGTGGCAGTCACCACATCCAACACCTCACATTATACCAATGGCTTCGGGTGGAGGAGCGCAACTGGGAGGTCACAAGATCTTATCCTGGTGCCAGTACAAACAACTGGAACGGCTGCATGTATTGGAGCCATCAACTTGGAAATCTGAATACAAACGACCAGGGAAAGAACAAGGCTGTTCCCAATAGAACTCCAGGAAAGTCTAAAACCAATAAGCACAGTTGCGGATCAATTAGTATTCCGGGTCGCTTAAACAAAACCACGGAGAAACTGGTGAATTGCGAGTTATTTAAACACCTTGAATACCAACACCCGTTAGACAACTTACCGTCCACATTCAGGACAAAGCGAGGACCAACCAGCATACCCAGCCTCAGAGGCACAACATTCCTTCCAGGAAAAGATAAGCAGTGCTATCTTTGTTGTGGGTCTGTCTGAAACTTTCGGTAAAGTATGGAAGGGTAGACTTCTGCTCAAGATGCTCAGCCACAAAAGCTGAAGGGTGTACTCTGAAGTCAGAGTGGGTTCGCTTGATGGCGAGGAACTCTAATAATAGGGAAAGCTTTCCTCATACGCAAAAATTATTCATGAGTGGACAACGCTCTAGTTCAAAGTTAAAGGTGAAAATAAACATTTCTGAAGGCGCCGTAAAGTGAGAATCAAACTTGATGAATGATTGAGTCATTAAACAATAGAGAGGGAGCGACGGTAGAGTAGTTGCTAGACGCTCAACTGTTGACCCAGTGGTCATGTGTTTGCATTCGTATAGAAGCAGATTTCTAAAATTGAAAGGGGTGGGGGTGGGGGGGGGGGGCTTCCACGTCGAGTCAGCCTCAAATGAATACCAGAAAATGTCTGGGGAATTACAGGCGGCTAGCGTGATGCTGGCCGTATCACACACAGACTGCTTACTAGTCTATGAGAATATAAGAAAAGAAGAGGAGGGACAAGAAGAAGAGAAGGATGAGAAGAAGACGAAAGCGGTGAGGATAAAGCAAGAAGAAGAAGAAGAAGAAGAAGGAGGAGGAGGAGGAGGAGGAGGTGGAGGAGGAGGAGACGAAGAAGGGGAGGGAGGAGGAGGAGGAGGTGGGCAGCCAGCCAGAAATATATAATCACGAAAAGTAAATGTTTTTCGTAGTTACTGCCCAAAGTTTCAGGAATGGCTTGGTACAGAAATATCGAAATCACTTTGTGAACAAACTCCTGTGGCACAGTGCATGGCCCTCAAATTAAAAAAACAAAAAAAACAAGCAGATTCACTTGTAGGAGAAGAAAGTAATCTGCTTAAGATATCCATTTTCTCTGCTGTTAAAAACAAATCGATAAACCGAAGGAAAGCAAGGCTGTGAGCTGGATGTTAAAAAATGTTGTACCCCGACGATTCTATTTTAGAACCCGCAAAGATAGAAATTTTAGAATAACAAAGAAATAGTAAAAACAAATATAAAATGCAGTGGCGTGGGAAATAGGGAGAGCTAAAATGGTAGCTGCAATTGGAAGAATAACATTTGAAATTACTTCTGCAGAATTATAAGGGGAACAAATGTGACTAAGGAGGATGCCGTCCGTATATTACCGGGATCCTTAAGAGAAGCAAAGAATAGTACCACACTGTAACCTAGCATAAATGTCGTAATAGGCTACGAAGGAGAGTTGGGCGTCAGGCTGGCTTCCTTATCCCATAGAAAAACTTTAGACACAAAATCCAAACATTCAGGAAGAAGTTCAATAAGGTAAATAGAATGACCAAGCCCACCATGAGGAAATGAAGCTCTGCTAGAAGAGACATGTTCATAAATAAACACACATAGTATTGATTGGTGCTCATATAAGTGAAAAGAAGGTAGTAGAGCTAAAATAGCCTTAGCTCTGTGATTGATTTCCTAGAAGAAGCATGGTGCGATGCGGAGAAAGCGGCAAAGAGACCGGATCGCAAGACTACCTTCTTGTCACCCAGGAAAATCTCCAAAAATATATCCTCGTGAAATTGGAGACCATAACCTACAATTATTTGTCGGCTTCTCTTCAACTCCACCCACCACCTGCACCATTGGCTTCGTGTAACTCTGATCGGGGGGCTAAACAGGTACTCCGTCTTGCCCAAGGGTGTCACGGGGGATATCGGAGGGAAGGAGCATCTTACTTCTCCTTTGAAAGTGGCAAAACCCGATCCCACCATCCGAAACTCGAGAATAGTATAACTAGAAAAGCCTTAGTCTGGAAAGCACAATACAACAGAAATAAAGCATAGTTCATATACACTACTTCTAGTAGCATTAGATTGAATTCTCCGTATGGATTAGCTTTCTCTTTTAACAGTGTCACTCGCCATCAAGCGAACCCATTCCAACTTCAGAGGTACTTGTAATTTACGTCCCCAAGTCAAGGACGAGAAGTCAACATTTTAGTTCAGTTGCCCAGTGAACCTCGGCATCAGCACACTGGATGTTTAAGAACACGCGTTCTTATCCATTCGGCCATGCTGACCTAAATATGAACAATATGGAAAGAACATGAGCAGAGCTGCAAGTGATAGCTAGAGATTGGGCGGCTTAGAGTGAGTTGGTGGAGGGCCTATAACTCAATGGGGAATAGATGGAAGAAGAAGGAGGAGGAGGAGGAGGAGCAGAAGAAGAAGAAGAAGAAGAAGAAGAAGAAGAAGAAGAAGAAGAAGAAGAAGAAGAAGAAGAAGAAGAAGAAGAAGAAGAAGAAGAAGAAGAAGAAGAAGAAGAAGAAGAAACTGCACAGAAGATCTGCCTTATCGCATCGGCTTGCGACTGTACTTTCTGGTCCGGTGGTTCCGTGTTTAAGTTCCCATCGAGGAGGATTCTTAAAAGTGACTTGAACAGCCAGGTTAACACAGCCTAGAACATAGCGGACATACAGTCAGACTGCTACTGGTACCATTAGTATTGTGACCCTTCACTGGCTGCTACAGATGAGGACGGAGCACGTATGGGAATGTCCTGAGTACTGTCATGTCGGTTCTTGACTCAACTTTGTAGACTTCTTAAAATAATCAGAAAAGCGAAGAATTGCAAGGCTAAGTCATACTTGAGACACAAGAAAAGCAAGAGGTAAGATACTAGGGAAACAAGGCTATATAGTCTGTCCAGAAATGAATGCCGTCATTCACGATCAATTATTTTGAAAACTGTCTGTTGTATCATTATGCAATTGTTCCTGCCGTCTTATATTTACCCCCACCCAAGGAATATGTTTTTAATAGTAGTAGACCCAAATCAAAGACTTAATTGCGTCCCTTATACAGGACATCGCAGTCAACCCCACCTCTTTTTGGCTGTGTGTGATTGACTAGACAAGCTTACATTCAATAGTTCTCATTCTGAACGACCGACGCTCATACCATTGTATTTTTGTTTTTGCGTTCGCTCCCTTTGAACTCAAGCGTAGTCCATACACATGCGAATACGTCTAGAGCACTGGACGGATTTTCGCATGTGTGTTAGCTTTCCCTATTACCAGTGTACCTCGCCATCAGGCGAACCCACTCCGATTTCAGAGGTATTTGTAATTTACGTTCCCAAGTCAAGGAGAGAAACCAACATTTAGTCCAACTGTCCGGTGTAGGGATTGAACCTGATACCTCAGTATCAGCACACCGGATGTTTAAGAACGAGCGCTCTTATCCATTTGGCCATGCTGATCTCCATACCATTGTATGAAAACCAACAATCGCTGCAGCTACGTTACCACCGCGGTCTGAGGGCTTGCGTAAAGCGTTCGTAACACCTTCGCTACAGCGCCGCCTAAGTTAAATCTATCAATGTAGACATCAATCAATCAATCAATCAATCAATCAATCAATCAATCAGGTGCCGTCTCCACAATTAAGGTTGGCTGCAATGGATCTCCAACAATGTCTTCTCTCGTCCTGATTCCATATTCTGTCACATTGCTGTTCGTGCATCTCTTGATGTCATCTTCCCACTTGTATCGTTGTCTACATCTTGTTCGCTTGTCTTCAACCTTGCCCTCCAATATGGTTTTTATAAGAGTATTATGTTTTTTTTTTTTTTTTATGTGGCCGAAATATTTCACTCGCCCCCTTTTTATTTCTTTCATCAACTTCTAGTTGCTTGTTCAATGTCCAGGCTTTCGCGCCATACAATAGTTTAAATAACGAAGACACAAACAATAGATTGCACGATTTATTGCCTGGCATATTTCACTGCATCTCGTCAGGTACATACTGCAGAAATCACACAACTTAAGAAAGCAATGGCAAACTACTGATCATAATCTTGCCTAGTACATCAACCTCTGCTGAAAAATGCTGGTGTTGACTGCAACGTCCTGTAATGGATATGCAACATTTAAAAAAAAAAAAAAGTAAATTAACTAGATAAATCATTCAAGCTGAAATATACACATGTTCGCACAGTAATGTCAATTGTCTACCACGGTAATTTTAAGCTGACTAACATGTCTTTCTGTTTGCACAAATCTGGCTTGCGTTGATTAATCATTATTGCTTCTGCAAACTTTAACAAGCGAGTATTTTGTGTGTTAAACAACACGCGAAAAGCAATGTCCCTGTCAACCACATGGCCGCTTTCGATAATGTGCCTACCAATTGAAGACGTGGGGAGCTTCCGGTGTGTCGGCCCCACTAGGCTAGCATCGCCTGTGTATCGTATCTTGTCGACCCATTGAGGTATGTGTTCTGACACTCTTTTGTTCGGCTGTCTCTCTGTTCTACCGATGTACAAGGCCTGGCATCTACATGCGAATTGGTAAATATAATTGTTTTTGGCGCACAGAGGAACAGGCTCTTTGACTGTTGGTGTGGGAATCGGTGTGGTTCTATACCTAATGACTGGAGTTGCAGCACAGAATGTTCGGCCTACTGCTGTAGTAAGCCGGTCTTATAGACGTTGCATTACGTCAACCCCTCGAAAGGTTAGCTGGATGAATACCTTGAGATTAGGGACTGTAGTTACGTCTGGTTTTGGTTTGGGCTGTTGGCAGTGGCGCTTTATAAATCCTGTAGAATATCCATTCAGGTTTAAGACATTCTTCAGAGTTTCAAATTCCTCTGTCAGTGTGTCCTGGGTGCATATCTTTCTAGCACGGTCAAACAGGGTCCGCACTAAGCTCCGTTTATACTGGACAGGTGTGAAGCTCTGAAAATTAAGGTATTGGCCAGTCCATGTTCCTTTGCAGGACAGCGATCTTTGAATTGTGCCGTCTGCTCTACGTCTCATTTGTATATCTAGGAATGGCAACGCTTCGTCGTGTTCGTGTTCCATAGATAAAGAGATGTTTTTATGCATCATGTTCATTATGGCCTGGATCGATGTTGCTTGTAGCTCGTCTGTGGTGATAATTAGTATATCGTCCACATAACTACGGTAGAAGGCCAAGTTGTTAATGTCTGAGGATCTCTTTTCTTCTAAATGTACTATGGAGATGCCCGCTAGAATAGGACCAAGATGGCTCCCCATGGCCACTCCGTCAATTTGGCGGTATGACTTAGTTAGAAAATTGAATTGTATGTTGGCGGTACATTGTACCACCAGAGTAATATACTCTCCAGAATAGGTGTTGGTATGCCTAATTTTAGTTGTTTGTCCATACAATAGTATTGAATATACGTAACATTTGACAATTCTAATTTTTAATGCGTTGTTAATCTCTCTAGATGTTAATACTGATTTCACGCTGTTAAAAGCTACTTCACTTTTGCCAGCATCTGTTATTACATGTCCAAGATAGGAGAAATGTGTTATTACATGTCCAAGATAGGAGAAATGTGTTATTACATGTCCAAGATAGGAGAAATGTGTTATTACATGTCCAAGATAGGAGAAATGTGTTATTACATGTCCAAGATAGGAGAAATGTGTTATTACATGTCCAAGATAGGAGAAATGTGTTATTACATGTCCAAGATAGGAGAAATGTGTTATTACATGTCCAAGATAGGAGAAATGTGTTATTACATGTCCAAGATAGGAGAAATGTGTTATTACATGTCCAAGATAGGAGAAATGTGTTATTACATGTCCAAGATAGGAGAAATGTGTTATTACATGTCCAAGATAGGAGAAATGTGTTATTACATGTCCAAGATAGGAGAAATGTGTTATTACATGTCCAAGATAGGAGAAATGTGTTATTACATGTCCAAGATAGGAGAAATGTGTTATTACATGTCCAAGATAGGAGAAATGTGTTATTACATGTCCAAGATAGGAGAAATGTGTTATTACATGTCCAAGATAGGAGAAATGTGTTATTACATGTCCAAGATAGGAGAAATGTGTTATTACATGTCCAAGATAGGAGAAATGTGTTATTACATGTCCAAGATAGGAGAAATGTGTTATTACATGTCCAAGATAGGAGAAATGTGTTATTACATGTCCAAGATAGGAGAAATGTGTTATTACATGTCCAAGATAGGAGAAATGTGTTATTACATGTCCAAGATAGGAGAAATGTGTTATTACATGTCCAAGATAGGAGAAATGTGTTATTACATGTCCAAGATAGGAGAAATGTGTTATTACATGTCCAAGATAGGAGAAATGTGTTATTACATGTCCAAGATAGGAGAAATGTGTTATTACATGTCCAAGATAGGAGAAATGTGTTATTACATGTCCAAGATAGGAGAAATGTGTTATTACATGTCCAAGATAGGAGAAATGTGTTATTACATGTCCAAGATAGGAGAAATGTGTTATTACATGTCCAAGATAGGAGAAATGTGTTATTACATGTCCAAGATAGGAGAAATGTGTTATTACATGTCCAAGATAGGAGAAATGTGTTATTACATGTCCAAGATAGGAGAAATGTGTTATTACATGTCCAAGATAGGAGAAATGTGTTATTACATGTCCAAGATAGGAGAAATGTGTTATTACATGTCCAAGATAGGAGAAATGTGTTATTACATGTCCAAGATAGAAGAAATGTGTTATTACATGTCCAAGATAGGAGAAATGTGTTATTACATGTCCAAGATAGGAGAAATATGTTATTTGTTCCAGTATCTCCTCATTAATTGTGATGTTCATTGAACATCAATGTGGACATACGGGTAATTAAAAAGACTGGCACAAGACAGGCAACTAGAACATGAAATGATAAGGAAGCTTCGTGACCAGCCCAAGGGCTGAAATACTTGATGAATCAATAAAAGACACGCACATAACAATAACCAATACACAAATAACAGCGAACACTCTCAGGGAGTGAAGATTTAAAGAAAGCTATAAATAGTATAAACATCTTGCTCCCATAAATAGCAGGACTTGACTGGCACCTAGCCGTCTTGATAGACAACAGGTTGGTAAAATGGAGTTATACTTCTCCATAGCACAAAGCCTGGGGTGTAATGTAGAGACCATGTGTTGCCCATGCAATATAATCCCTCTCTCGGCCTGCCTAGTTTACTCCAGAGGAAAGATAATAGCAATATACCTGGAACAAGACAAGCTGCAGAAGCTGCCGGATCAGTAAAGCTATGTTCTAACTGTCCGCCTGTTGGTGCTCTCATCCTAGACCAGTTGCCAACCAAGGCTTAGGGCATGGTCTGCCCTGCCATGACATTTAGTCTTCAGGTTGCATTTCCTCGCACTAGGGTATGGCCTGTACCCTCCTAATTTCCTCCTCCGTTGGCACAATGTGGAGTATCGGGTTTGGTGAACGCCCCCCTCCCCCCACCCTCAAACATTCAGCTCCAACATTCTCAGCAAGTAGTACTGTCTACTATCATACGGTAGCTCAGTCATATCTGTCTTAAGACCCGACGCTCAAATAGCTGGACTATTGGAGGGATACATTTAAAGTATATCAGAAGTCGGAGTGGGTTTGATGATGGCAAGGGACACGGGTAATAGAGAAAGCTCATCCACATGCGAATGTACGGCGGAGTGTAGAGGGAGGAGTGTCGTACTGACACTGACAGCCTTTAAAGGTTTATAATTTTGTTGACGAAAGTTAAGAAAGGTAAGAATGATATTGCACGCCTTTTATAATTTTATAACATTGTGGCCCACTTAACTATCGAAAATAGTAGATATGGCCCTCTGCTTGAAAAGCTTGGGAACTACTGGGCTATAGTGTGTTTATTTTTTTTTGCCCCAATATAAAATTCAATATCTCAGTAACCAACTGAGGGAAAATTATGAGATTTAGCATATAACCTTATCATTATGTCCACCCAACAAAAAATTTTTTGTTCTGGAGATTGTATGGCAGATTTCAATGTTCGTTTATATGCGGTATATAATTTACGGCTCAGGATTAATACCATCATTTTAAAAGTATTACAGCTTCAGCAAGACACATCCGCGCTTTTTTAAAAATTGTCTCGCGGTTTTCGTTTTGGCACAAACAGCGCGGAGTTAAGTGGTATTGTTCAGAGGTATCTCCAATGGGGGTTCTTTCATGAAACGTGATTATATAAATAAACTAGCTGACTCGGCTCGGCTTCGCCCAGCTCCTGGCGGGGATCTATCTATCTATCTATCTATCTATCTATCTATCTATCTATCTATCTATCTATCTATCTGTCTGTCTGTCTGTCTGTCTGTCTGTCTGTCTGTCTGTCTGTCTGTCTGTCTGTCTGTCTGTCTGTCTGTCTGTCTGTCTGTCTGTCTGTCTGTCTGTCTGTCTGTCTGTCTGTCTGTCTGTCTGTCTGTCTGTCTGTCTGTCTGTCTGTCTGTCTGTCTGTCTGTCTGTCTGTCTGTCTGTCTGTGTCTGCATATTTATCTTACATAGGGCAGAATGTCAGACGGGCCTGCGTGCCCAATTCATAACCCTTTGAAAATAAAGATTTTTGTTCGTTCGTTCGTTCGTTCTATACGTCTGTCTGTCTGTTTCTGTCTATCAGTCTGTGTATATCTACCTACTTACTTCTTTGTCTGTCTGTCTATCTCACCAAAATGGTGAGCTGTCTGAACCCTTTCCTGTCACCAATGGATGATTGGAGAAAGGTTGATTGGATTTTATGCAGCCGAGAGCAATCATCAACCTACTGGAATCGTCCGACACAGATTAAGGTCTGAGCAGATCGCAGACCTTATTCTACGTACACACTTACTGGGATATATTGCTCCAACTATTCAGACGAATTGCAAGCCCTAAACATTACAGCATCAGCATAATGTCAATGGCAACAGTTTGTATTCCATAGTGATGAATTTTCAATTCCGCAAGCCCTCAGCGGTGACAAACAACTGTATTGGAAAAAAAAAAAAAAACACACACACACACACACACTAAACGCATTGAGTACCAACAGAAGAGTAATATTGCGGTGGAAACTGACATATTGTGGCATAACAAGAAACGTGAGAGCGAACACGCTGTTAAATTAGGGGACAACACACGTGCATACGAATCTATATCTATAAAACAGAGTGTATGTGACTTTGTGGTCAGCTATGTATTGGATGCGTTCGATAACGGTACATTCGATTGAGATGAAATTTTCTACACGTCTTCCTTTCATTCCTGTGCAACCGACTGTAATAGTTTCTTAGTGTAAAATCTTCTACTTATTTAATAACATTTACTTTTTCATTTTTCATTATATAATTTCTATATAGCAGGGGGACTTCACTCTAGAAAAGTTATTTCAAGGGGCATAACTTTTAATAACATTTCTATTTACATATCCCTGACCGGATCCGGAAACAGTCCCGGATCACGCGTGTGAAGCGGGTGTGTAACCACGCGGCACACACTGGACACACCAAATTATCACAACAGAACATCACAACGCTACCCATCGTAGGCTATGCTCAAGATTGCCCAATCGCCGCGACCGACGTCCGTCAATCGATGGGACTCGAACGATCAGGACTTCTCACTGGCAAGGAACACCAGGCCTCTAAATCCAGTGAGCAATAATCAATTGATTATGTGGTTGTTTCGGGATTTGTTCGTTCTGTTGTGATAATTTGGTATGTCCAGTGTGTGCCGCGTGGTTACACACCCGCTTCACACGCGTGATCCGGGACTGTTTCCGGATCCGGTCAGGGATATGCACTACTGACGAGCTCAAACGAGGGCGAAACTCGAGTATAGTGCTTCCATATTGACGTGGATGGGCCTTAGGTTCATACCAGAATGCGATCAGCGTTGCCAGTAGTGGGTTGTGCTCAATATTTAAATTTCAAATCCCGAAACAACCACATAATCAATTTCTATATACTTTATAGTCATATTGTTGGACTTATTGCACTATTGTTAAACTCTTTGTCTATAGTTATTTTCAGGCATATGAGTTATAATAAATAATGATATAATCTTTAAGGCATTTTCAAAGTTTTCATAAAAATAATGCATAATGCATAACATTGTAACCCATCTTTTTCTGCTTAAAGAACTTATCAACTGTCATGTCGGTGATTAAAAACAGTTTTCATTAAAAATAATGAATGGTATGTGGAAGGACATTCTTTTAAGTTACTGTGCGCCAGGAGCTGGGCGAAACCACGCCGGGTCAGATAGATAGACAGACAGACAGATAGTCGGGAACGGAAGCTTATTTGACTACTTATATGAATTAAATGACATGCTCCCCACCAGGGACTGGGTGAAGCCGGGCCGGGTCAGACAGACAGACAGATAGACAGACAGACAGTCGGGAACGGGAGTGCTTTTATATGACTACGTATATGAATTAAATGAGATGCTCCCCACCAGGGACTGGGTGAAGCCGGGCCGGGACAGACAGACAGACAGACAGATAGACAGACAAACAGATAGTCGGGAACGGGAGAGCTTATATGACTATGTATATGAATTAAATGAGATGGCCCCCCACCAGGGACTGGGTGAAGCCGGACTGGGTCAGACAGACAGACAGACAGATAGACAGACAGATAGTCGGGAACGGGAGAGCTTATATGACTACTTATATGAATTAAATGAGATGCTCCCCCCAGGGACTGGGTGAAGCCGGGCCGGGTCAGCCAGACAGACAGACAGACAGACAAACAAGCAGACAGACAGACTGATAGATAGATAGATCCCCTCCAGGGCCTGGGCGAAGCCGGGCCGGGTCAGCTAGTCAATCTATAAACTTCAATTAAAAGAGGACCAACATCTTGGTTGTTAAGAAGAAAGCCCACTACAGAGACACTGACAACTATTTTCATAGTGCAAAACAGGTAATCATGTTCCGTCTCTGAACGGTAAACAGCAGAGTAGACAATCTTTCACGAAGACTCAAAGTGGGTTTGTCACCCATGTGTACGTGTGAACAAACTACACAGACATCTGAACAGATCCTTACAAATGGAAACATGATGACTAAATTGCGGTATCATTTCTGGTCACTCCATACGCACATTAACGCACAGCTATTTGGAAGCTTTCACGAACTCAATATAAAAAGCTAACATGAATACTTGTGTACACTTTATTAACCAGCAACTGAAGAAACAAGAAGGAAATGAAAAATAAGGTAAGAAATATATTCCTTCTACTTTCCTGTTAATTTACAAATTATTTACCCCATGTCTCTGTAAATTCTCTGTCTTTACTAATATTACACATTGCATCCCTCTCGGGATTCTCCGTGGTGAAGTGGTCAAGCCGTCTGACTCGGGCTCCGAAGTTTGTATGTTCGATTCCGGGCCGCGTCATTCATTTCACGAGTGCATTTTTTCCGAGACTCTCGAGGAGTTCGTGCTTTGTGCGACGCTTTCTGCGCTGCGGAAAGAAACTGAGCCATATGGGATAAAAACCCGGTGCAATGCAGCCGACCCTGTAGACTTTTAAGCTAGTTCTTTCATTGCACCCACTCCCATACGAATCCGGATACGCCTTGTGTGTCATCTGCATTGGAGGAGCGTCCATTACTGTAAACACAAATTTGTTAGCGAGAAATCACTAGTTGTTCAGCAAAACATCAAAGAAATGTCGCCGCTTTGGATGTTTTAAGTTGCTTTTGGACTTATCAAAGACATATTCCTTGGGTGGGGGTAAATATAAGACGGCAGGAAAAAATTCATAACGATGCAACAGACAGTTTTCAAAATAATTGATCGTGAATGAAGGCATTCTTTTCGGGACATACTATAGTCATAGAGGAAGTAAACCTTGCACAAATGTATGCCGAAGTCGGACACTGTGATCTTTGAGGTGTATTACACCAGGTGTCACTCACTCCTCTCGAAACAGGAACACAATTAATGAAACTGCGGTGAAGCTGTTGAAGTGTAAATAATATAAAATAACACGAAGTAATGCAGCTTTACAGAACACAATTACGGAAAAATATGTCTTTTCGGCGACTAGCCTTCATCAGCAAACGCATACTCGGAAGAGGAACGAATAAGAAGTTTCTTAACAAAAGCTGAGCTGAGTTGAGTTGAGCTAAGAACCGACATCACTGCACTCAGACATTCCCACATTCCCTCTGTCCCCTCGTTCAACAGCCAGCGAAGAGTCACAATACTAACGGTTCCCACCGCTATTTGGTCGTTTGTTAACAAGATGAGAAACTAATATTATCCCGACTCTGCAGAGACAAGTTAACATCGAGCCTTGTCTTACACGGCAGTTCCCATCTTTGTAAATTTACCTTTCGTTGCAAAAAAAAAAAGGGGGGGGGGGGGAGCCAAAAACAGTTGTAGAACACGCAGAAAGAAAGAACAATACGGAGGAAAAAGAGGTCAAGGTAAGGGGGGATTTCCTGGCTTGTTCTCGATAAGAACGCCCAGAATAGATATTACAGCGTTTCTCGCCATAATCCTCTATTTACATCGACAAGACTAATGAATTTAACTGAGATTTTCGTCTCCAGGGCTAGGTGTATATCTTCTCTCCTTTCCCCAGACCTCCATGCTGTGAGATCACCTCGCTGATCTGGAACAAGAGCACTGCGCATGCGCAAATTGCCTCTTCTGCCATGTCTTGTTTGTGAGGGAAGTTGTCGGCGACCCAGGCAATAGTCGGCTCTTTAAAAAAGATCGTTGCTTGTTGCATGTATCTTGACGGCTGCAGGTAAGCATTTGTCTCTGAAATTATTGTACGTATTGTTGGGAGAGTTGCCCTTGCTGTAAATTGTCGTGAAATTATGATATTTATGTTTGTTTTCATAAGTAAATAAATGCAATGTCTGTTTTGGCTATGTCTTTCAATTGATACTGCAGTGATTACCATGAACCTGTCGTCTGCTGAGTGCTGGGCCTGAACACACACACTGACTTAGTGACTAACCTTAATTTGGGTTGCCAATAATATAATTAATCGCGCTGAAAATGAAAACACCGAACTGGTCTCTCATCAAAACTGCTTTCCTTTTGTCTAAATTGTATGAAGTAACACACACAGGTCTTCGTAGATAATCTTGTTTATGTATTATTAATATTATTATATTTATATTTTAGCCACTTTAGACTTTAGAGACAGTTTCACTAGTTTCAGTGAGTTCGCGGTTGCCCGGTTGCGACTCTCAATACGGTTGATGAATCAACCATACTTTGGTAACATTTTCTAAATTGCTTTTTAATTATATAACCTGCATAGTTTGATACCTCTTGAAACAACAAATCCAACGGTACCTTATTCAAGTTTGTAGGTCTATTCTAAGCAGAGATATTAATATTTGTGTGTCAGTTTATATCATTTAATATAAACAAAGAGGGAAAACGATTTTGACCCTTTCACAAAATGTCACCTACCTACACACTCACACCAATGTTGGTTACACTAACGCCAAGAGATATAACCACTACCGATGTCTAACTCAAGGAACGATAACTACTGCCAGATTATATATATATATATATATATATATATATATATATATATATATATATATATATATATATATATACACACACACACACAAACACACACACACAGATATATACACCTCCACATCATGCTGTGATGGCGTCAGACTGCGCGTGCAGTATCGCGCGCAGTCTTGTCAGCGTGAGGCCGCAAGCGTAAATCCATATTGACAAAAGTCCCGTTGGAAATTTGCAAAATTATTAATGATCTTGTCCTTGTAGAGATGAAATTTTACACATAAATACAATAATGGGCGTTGAATGTACACATGCATTCATTATCCATAAACAAAGTCGACGTTTGGTGCATGAGGGCCTGGCATATGATACCACAATATCTAGCTTAAGAATGGAGGTGGAGGCAGTCAGTGCAGCTTTCCACTGGATGGAGAATACGATACACTCACATATCATGATTGTAACTGACTCAGAAAGCATGCTGAGTAGGGTGAGGTCAGGCAAGCTTCGTGCAGAGTGGCTTGCTTGGCTTCAGAAGTCACAGGTGGCAAGCATCGTCTGGATCTTTTCTCCGGGGCATGCTGGTGTGCTGGGGAATGAACAGGCGGACAGATCGGCTGGCTCTGCAAAACTTGGTGGAGTATTGATGCATAAGGCAGACGTGGGTGCGGCCTTGTGGGAGCACATTTACACCTCGGAGGAGCAAATGGATCACCATGGTTTGGCAAGAATGCGACAGCGAGGAGTGACGAGGGGATCTGGCCGACGCTCGACGCTCAGAGGAAAGGCGAGACGGACATATAATCAGATTGCTACTGGTACTATTGGTGTTGGAACTCTTCGCTGGCTGCTGAGGATGGGGACGGAGCGCTTATGGGAATGCCCCGAATGCTGTGATGTCGGTTCCTAAATCAATCAATCAATCAATGCATTCATTATCATGTTAATTTCTCTGAATACTCCATAACAATATTAAATGGTCATAGCTGTATTGTGACAAGGAAAACTACTATCTGCTGCCATTTAAATACTACATTACAGCATGCGATCTTCACAATTTCAGTGTGAGGTTGACTGCCAATTAAACGGTTGAAAATTACAAAATACACATAAAAATGGATGCTAAATTGAATAATACACAGTAGAACAATATAATACGTCTTATAAAACAGTATTTACTGGTTTACTTACCACTTAAAATAGGCAGCCTGGTTCTCCCATATAACAAGGATTCCCGATGCGCCAGAAATGCAGAATGCGAAATGGGGTAGGAAAAACTATATCAAGAAATCAGTGTCTGTTTTAACTCGATCTTGAAATAATCATGGAATTTAACATCATGAGTACGCTTACTGTCCCCATACCAGAGACACAAAAACAAATAACTGAAGGTAACCGCAAAAAAAATTACGGTAAAATTTGGCTAAAATGAACCGTAGTACCTAGTAATATTTAATATAATAAAAGCCAGACTTGATTACTGATTAGTTAGCCAACAGATCATCCTCATTGCACATCAAACTATTAATATTAATAGTATTAGTATTGTATGTCAGGTCTTAGTTAGATATGACTGAGCTACCATATAACAGTAGACGGTATCACCTGCATCTGTTAGTGCCGAATGTTGGGCGACGCTTACCAAACCCAACACCCCACATTGTGCCAATGGCTGCGGGCAGAGGAGCGTAATTGGGAGGGTACAAGCCTTATCCTAGTGCGAGGAAATGCAACCTAAAAACTAAATGTCATGGCAGAGCAGACCAGGCCCTAAGCCTTGGTTGGCAACTGGTATAGGATCGAAGCTCCGACAGGCGGACAGTTAGAGCATTGCTTTGTGGATCCTGCAGCTTCTGCAGCTTGTCTTCTTCCAGATGTATTCATGTTACCTTTCCTCTGGAGTACACTAGACAGGCTGAGAGAGGGATCATGCTGCATGAGCAACACATGGTCTCTAAATTCAGCCCAGGCTTTGTGTTATGGAGAGGTATAACTCCATTTTACAAACTATCGTCTGTCAAGACGGCAAGGTCATTAGTATTATTAATAGCAGGAATGATCATGGTTTTAAAATTGTGTATTTACTAATGAGACCACCACAGATAGATAGGCCTTGAAAAACCAAATATAATGGTACCTCATTGATGCCTGTGTGTCAATTCTAGGTGGAGATATTCACATTTTTGTGAAGGTGTATCGGGATAAAATGTTGACATGATTTCCCTAATTTCAGGACTCTAAAGTGTGCCTATTTTATCTCCACTTCCGGTCCATGCGAGATTGTCTCAAACGAGTCACAGACGGATATGAAAACTGACTTCAGTAATATGTGCCGTCATGTTAAATGATAAAATAATAGTACAACTATACAAATAAATTATTAATAATCTTTAAACTTGTATTCTCTTTAACTTTAGTAGTTCAAATTGCACGTCTGAGTGTTAAAAGTTTCCACGACTGGCTGCCGCCATCTTGGAGTTCCATTCAAACACTTCACAGACATATTTTTTTTAACATGTAAAACGAATTAAGTGATGAAACTCTCCAAATATATGTAAAAACAGGTGCTGAATTCGAATATCCATCTAAAAATATCTTAATATTAAATAAATAAGCTATAGAAAATAAAATTATTTACTTTTTGCCAAGTAATTCAATTTATTTAAAAGGCCACGATAATTTCAACCAATCGCTGTGCACGGAATATTAGAATAACCTTTTCTGCAAAAGCTAAGATGGCGTCTGTTATTGTCAGGTGATATTTGAATGAATGAATGATGTCGTAAGCATGAAATGTCTTTACAGCAGCCATTTTGGGGACACAATGGATCAGGCCGGGGTGGCGCAGTATATCACTTCCGTTTTCATTTCGTGTTGCGGCACGATAGAGTTCCTTACTTATAGAATAAGTGCTCAAATCACTCCCCAATATCTCCCTCAACGTGTAGCGACTAGCGACACACATTCTGTGTTGGTTGACTATTCTTTTTGGCCTCCTGCATGGCACTCACTATAGCCTAGCTTGACCCCACTTGACCTGATGTTCTTGCAGTTCTGTCATAGTTTCAGAATCACATCTATTCCTTGAGTCAAGTACTGGTACTGCCTCTTTGAGAGCACCCAGAATGTCAGCCTGGCCCATTGCTCATCTGCTCCTTGCAGCAGCCAAGCCTGCAAACCTATCTGCTTGTTTATTTCCTCTTACACCCAGGAACCATGGCACAAAAATGACTCGACCTCCTCATAGATTCAAGCCATTGCCTTCTGGCCCAGCCCTTCTCGATCTTCCTTAGCAGATTCTTGGAGTCTCTGAGAAAACATGCATGGGTGATCGTCTATGTCTCCAACCATGCAATGGTTACAGCCATGACCTCCATGGTTAAACTGTATTCATGGCAAAAGCTCCGCTGTCTTCCTTGACAGTTCTCCTGCTAAACTGGGTTTTGAAAGCCCATGAGCTTCACGTGTGCTGCACAACAGATCCATCTTTGTATAGAAGGTTGAAAAATCAGTGCCTGTACTTCTGTCTCAACGACCATCAGATTTTGTTGGGTGCATTCTTGGTCCAGTCTAATGCAGACTGACAGGGATATATTGCAACCTTCTGGCATTGGCAATCATTCTTCACCGGGTTCTATTACTTAGACTTAATATTTAGTAGTTTACAGTTGTTACAACAAATATTGTTCCCGTCATATAATGTTATATAACTTCTTATTGAAAATCCACAGAAGATAATAATTTTAGATCATTAACTTAATAAAGGCAACATATGAGGACATGTAATGATGAGTTCTTCATGAGGGAGTTAGGTATAATAAACAGATACGTTTGTAATAAGAATAGGAATGTGACAGGGAATGCCTTTTGTCACCTTTATTAATTAAATATTGAGCACAACCCACTACTGGCAACGCCGATCGCATTCCGGTATGAACCTAAGGCCTATCCACGTTAATATGGAAGCACTATACTCGAGTTTCGCCCTTGTTTGAGCTCGTCAGTAGTGCATATCCCTGACCGGATCCGGAAACAGTCCCGGATCACGCGTGTGAAGCGGGTGTGTAACCACGCGGCACACACTGGACACACCAAATTATCACAACAGAACACCACAACGCTACCCATCGTAGGCTATGCTCAAGATTGCCCAATCGCCGCGAATGGGTAGCGTTGTGGTGTTCTGTTGTGATAATTTGGTGTGTCCAGTGTGTGCCGCGTGGTTACACACCCGCTTCACACGCGTGATCCGGGACTGTTTCCGGATCCGGTCAGGGATATGCACTACTGACGAGCTCAAACAAGGGCGAAACTCGAGTATAGTGCTTCCATATTGACGTGGATAGGCCTTAGGTTCATACCGGAATGCGATCGGCGTTGCCAGTAGTGGGTTGTGCTCAATATTTAAATTTCAAATCCCGAAACAACCACATAACCACCTTTATTATTCTTAAATTGCCTAGAAAATTAACCTAGGGTTTGGGCTGATCGCAGTGTCCTGCAGAGGACAGCAATTTTTTTTGTCATATACTGGAATATGTAGACAACAGTAACTATCCCCAGACATGGAATTCTATGGACTTTTCCTCTTCTTCTGCGTTCATCCGGAGACTTTTTTTTTGGATGTGATTGTGTTGTGCCTGTTTACAGCGGAGCTGTGATACTGCGCCTTTAGGCCGACACATCCGACTTCTGCGAGCGTTTGTTGACCGGGTTAACCTTAACCTGGATTCTGTGGACTTCAGCAGAGCTACTTGATGATCTGAAATTTGCTGGTGACAATGCCCTCTGGTCCCACACACAAAAGCAGATGCAAGTTAAATTAAGCCCACTTCATGTGTCGCTTTAAAAGTCCACAGGGTTGACTTCATTGCACCCGGTTATATCCCATATGGCTCGGTCTCTTTCCGCAGTGCAGAAAGCGTCGCACCAAGCACGAACTCCGTAGCTCTAGCGACGACCCACAGGAGTCTCCGAAAAATTTAACTCCACAACCTTCGGAACCCGTGTCAAACGGCTTGACCACTTCGCCACGGAGACTCCGACACACACTTCATGTGTAGTTGAAACAATCAAGTAAAAAAAAAATTGATTGGAGAAAGATAATGAGAATAAATCAAGCTAATAATAACTGGATCTTCCTTTGTAAAACCTCAATTCAAGGGAGAGAATCTTACATCTATCTAGGAATCTTACATCTATCTATGTCACAATGTAGACAAAGATGGGGGTATAGATAAAGCTATCAAAATAAAGTTACAAGAGACAAGAGGAGAAAAGAAGTTACATATAGCACCTAACATAGAATATTCACATTGAACAGGCAACTAGAAAGTCTAATATTAGAGGCCTTGGAGTTGTGGATATACAGAAGAATATGTCATATTTCATAGAAACAAAAACAATCAAATACAGAGGTTCTAGAAAAACTGGGAATGAAAAGAGATTTGGTGGAAGAAATAAAAAAAGAGGCAAGTGAAATATTTTGGCCACGTTAAAAGACATAACACTCTTATAAAAACCATATTGGAGGGCAAGGTTGAGGACAAGCGAGCAAGAGGCAGACAATGATACAAGTGGAAAGATAATATCAAGAGATGGACGAACATTAATCTGACAGAATGTAAAATCAAGGCTAGAGACAGACAGTGTTGGAGATGCATTGCAGCCAACCTTCATTGTGGAGACGGCATCTGATTCTAAGTCAGTACTACTGAATGTATCAACAACTTGGAGAATGACTAAATACGTTTCTAAATAAACTACAAATATGAATTAATTGGAGAGAAATAGTCAAATACCAGTGAATTGGAGGTCAGCATGGCCGAAAGGATAAGACTGCTCACTCTTAAACATACGGTGTGCTGATGCTGAATTGGCAGGTTCAACCCCTACTCCAATCTGGAATTAAATGCTGACTTTTTGTCCTTGACATGGGGGCGTAAATTAGCACCTCAGAAGTTGGAATGGGTTTGCTTGATGGCGAGGGACATTAATAATAGGGAAAGCTAATCTGCATGCAAAAATCATTTCATTGTATTAGAAGTAGTAGCACATATACAGGCTACGCTTGAGTTCAAAGTGAGTGAGTGGGAAAAGAAAACAATAAATCAAGAGGGGAAGAAAATATTCCATTGATAGTATTCACATTGAGAAAACCTGACAATAGTATAACTAGACACTCCCTTGTCTGGAATCCTCATATCAAAGGAAATAGAGGCAGACTAAAAAAACACACGGATAAGAGAATCAGTTATCAGTTATCAGCTGGGGTATCTTCATTGCACTCCGGACAGGTCCATAGGTGCTCAGATCCTCCCCCCAGCATATGCACCAGCATCCGGTGGCTAATGGTGCCAGTTCTGTGTTGGTTGACGAAACATCTCGTTTTCCCGATGTACCTCTCGTGTCTGGCCGTGCCGATTCATACTTCCAAGTCTTTCATCCTGGACAGCGATGTGGATTCACTGACGTCAAAGTCCTCTGTTCTCGTCATATATTTAAGGACGTTAATAACATCGGCACGATCCATGGGCTGGCCATCTACAGGGGGTGTAGAGCCAGCCAGTTTATCAGCTCATTCATTTCTTTCAACTCCCGCATGTCCCGGGACGCAGATGAAGGTGACTTTACGGACAACAGACTTCCGCAGTGACTCAGTTCACTGTCTACGTACAGATCCAGCTTCAACCTTCTGAATCATGCTCATTAAATCACTTAGTACACACACATTGGTATAATGCTGTGATTCCAGCCATATGAAAGCCTGTGTAACTGCCATCACCTCCATCGTCATGCTGCTCGTGGTCATAGAGTTGGCACCACTGGATTCTTGAATGGTTCGGCCCGCTGAACGGGCTGTAAATGCCCACACACTTCTCTGCTGCTTTACAACAGATCCATCTGTATAGATGAGCACTTCGGGGCTATCTGAGTGTTCATAGATGAGCGCGTTGACCTCTGCATTGACAGTGGCAGGGTTCTGCTCTCTGCACCATCTGTCGAGTGTGATAAGATGGAAAGAAAGAAAGAAAGACGGATAAGAGAATGAGAATCAGAAATTAATAAATGGGGAGGACATGGACGAATTTGTATAGAATATCTAAGGATAGGAGTCCTTTGGAGTCAGTGTGATTCTTCATTAGAGCATGTTTTGCTTCTCTCTATCATTGATAATCATTTTTGAGTACGTTATACCAGAGAGAGAGAGAGAGAGAGAGAGAGAGAGAGAGAGAGAGAGAGAGAGAGAGAGAGAGAGAGATATTGTACTGAGATAGAAGTTAACTGTATGCATGAATGCTGGAAGAGGGGGGTGGAGGGGAGGGAGGGTTGCTGAAGCCCTGTGTTTCTTGTGAAGAGTTTCTGGAAGATTCATAGCTGAGCTGGACTGACTGTGAAGCAGTTCCACATTGTCTGCCACATACTAGGTCACGCTGGCTTGCAAGTATGTGGGAGGAATACTAGATACTGGTCTTTGGTGTGTCAGTAGTGTATACCTTCTCTCATTTGTCTAATCTTTTCTCCCATGGCTTGCCCTACTCTCGCCACGTTAATAAAGAATACTTGAGCAATGAGTACATGAGAACTAAATTTGTAAAGTTTTAATTATAGAAGACTGTGTTTCTCCATCTTTTTTTTTGTCTCTCTCATGGTTTTGTATGCCATATGTAGTTACTAACTGTACATACATCATCTGATTTAGTCCTCTCTCCTCTTGGTCTAACTTGTCCATCTGTTCTACTTCATTAGTTGTTCCTTCGATCTTCTTCTTAGTTCTTCAGAACTAGATCTACATCATCCATCCACTTTATTTCATTAACATACAGTATCTCCATTGAGCTGTTGGGATGTCTTGTTCTTGAAAAGCAGAAGAAGAAGAAGCCATAAATGCATGACTACATTAAGTGAAGACTGGTGTTTCAGAAATAAGCAAATGGATAGATGCATAAGTAAATTAAAGATACAGAATAAAAGTTATTTATTTGCATGTAAATAAGTATAGATATCTACTTTTCCCCCTTATTTCTGTGAATGCCAATCTTCTTTCTTCTTTTTCATATACCTTCAGGTGTCAATCTGAGTATATTAAAACAAAAGTAGTCAACTTGATCTTGTTGGCATCTCCATAGAGTTTGTCCTCAAATGGAGCGTGTGTAGACCAGAATGATTTTCTTTGCCTCTGCATATTTTGGGCATTCTTGCAGCTGTTTAACTGTTGTTTTACCAATTCCACAATTAGTTCTTCAGTATCTCCTATCTTTAGTTTATTGAACATGTGTTATTTCAGTCTGTTATGTCCTGTGCAGAGTCTGAAGATTAATACTTGTTCAATTTGGTCAGGTTGGTAATATGCATCATCTTTCTGGTGGTCTGGATGCTCTGATTCCCACTTGATTATATGAGTGCTTCTTGTAAGCCATTAACTGTAGATAGCATGTGTTATCTTGGATTGAAGCGAACCTTACACAAATGTATGCTGAAGTCAGACACGCTAACCTTTTGAGGCACATAACTAGGTGTGATGTCATCATCATCTAGTGCCTTGCTGGCTGGAGTGGGTGATCATGCCTCTCCACAAACTACGATCTCCGACGTCAGGGATTAATTTGTGTTACGTCATCATCATCATCATCATCTTCCACTTCTGCCGTCAAGCATCATGGGGAGGAATAATTTGCGCTCCAGCGCCCGATGGGCGGCACTGAATAGTGTCATTCCGTGTGACTGTACAATAGGGGTGTACCGGATTTCGGCTCCGGCTCCGGCAAATCCGGAATCCGGCCATTTTTACAAATCCGGCTTCGGCTCCGGCTCCGGTCCAATTTTTCCGGATTTAGGCCGGATTTGTGTTGCCTGGTCACGTGAATTTTCTGTACATGTTTCATGAGGCCAAGCCGAATTTTAGGCAATAGCACAGTAGCACCTCCGGTTTACTATTTCTCGCTGATGTAAATAAGAATTTTAAGAAAAAAAAACACTCATTTTGAATTTTAATGGTGCATTACTTCATGAGTTTGTGGGACTTCAATATTTCTTATTTTCGTAAATTTCTTTGATCTTGCCCATAAAATAAAATGGCATCAAAATCTAAGTCATACAGCGCTGTTTGGGATTACTTCAAGGTTAAAGACGATGATTCAGCGAAGGTAATATGTAAGTTGTATGACAAACAGTTATCGCGTGGACGATCAGATCACCCCCAACATCATCAATGCAGACCCATTTGCGATCGATGCACAGGAAAAGCTATGACGAAATGATGGAAAAGAAAGCATCACTGGAGGCCAGTGTATTGGCGTTGGCGACCACATCTATGATGAATCTGGGACCGTGTTTGCACAAAGCAAGCAGCAGTACCCAGCAGTCAATTGTGCAGGCATGGGACCGGGCCAAAATTTGGGACATCAACAGTCCCAATGCTAAATGCATTCATGCTGCCGTAGCCCGAATGATAGCCATAGATATGGAGCCTTCTCAAGAAGTGGAACGACCTGGTTTCAGAGAGTTGATGCATGCAATGGAAAAAAGGTGTGAATTGCCTTCAAGAAAGTACTTTGCTGAACATGTCATTCCTGACATGTGTAAACGTCTGAAGGTAAAAATTGCAGCAATGATATCTGACACTGATTACATATCATTCACAACAGATACGTGGACAGCTGAACACACCACTCAGTCATTTATGGGCCTCACTGGCCATTGGTTAACAGACTCCTTCGTTCACGGCAGTGTAGTCTTCCATTGTACTGCATTTGATGAACATCACATGGCCACAAACTTGCTTGCACATTTTGAAATGATGCTGGATGAGTGGTCAATTGCACGTGAGAAGTGCCATGTTGTTGTGAGAGACAATGCATTCAACATTGCCAAATGCTTTCGTGATGGCAGCTATTCAAGTGTTGGATGTTTTGCACACACACTGCAGCTGTGTGTGCATGATGGTCTTTTGAGTCAAAAGTATGTTGCTGGCATCATCAGTACTGGAAGAAAATTGGTAGGACATTTCAAACACTCTTCTTCAGCAACCAGTCGTTTGCATGAACTTCAAAATGAATTAAACCTACCACAACATCAGCTTATCCAGGACGTGACAACACGATGGAACTCAACGTTCTATATGTTACGACGTCTGTTAGAACAACGGCGCAGCATCAGCCTGTACTGTGTTGAAAATTTTGAAATTGATTTGGTAACTGGGCTAACGGCACAACAGTGGGCAGTCACGGAGAATGTGGTAGCTACTTTGGCACCATTTGAAGAAATCACACGTGAAATAAGTGCAGCTCAGGCATCAATATCAGTTGTGATCCCATTAGTGAAAACACTCATGGCTTTCCTCCAGAAAGAAGGTAGTGATGCTGGGATCAAAACTATGAAAGCAGCCCTGCTTGAAGCTGTTAGCAGCAGATTTGCGGACAATGAATCCAACAGTATTTACACCTGTGCCACACTACTGGATCCTCGATTCAAGCTGTGCTTCTTCTCCGAACGTGGTAGAAGTGATGCACGAGCCCATCTGCTGTTAGTAGCTAACTCCATTATTGATTCAGCAAACACAGTCAGTCCACAGGATCCATCAGCTACTATTAGTAGTAGTAGTACTAGTGTTTTAACTTCTGTGAGCACTGCCACACAGTACGAGTCCAGCCTATGGAGCTGTTTTGACACAATTGTCGAGGAAAATCCCACCGCAGATCGTTCTGCAAGTGCCGAAGGCAACAGCATTAACACTGAGGTGACACAGTACCTGTCAGAGCCACTTCAAACTCGACAGTCAGATCCAGTTTCATGGTGGCATGCCAATAAGCAAAGATTTCCAAGCATGGCTAGACTGGCGCAGGTATTTCTTGCACCACCACCTACAAGTGTGCCATCGGAAAGGCTGTTCAGTACTGCAGGAGACATTATCACTGACCATTGTAGTAGCCTTTTACCAGAAAATGCGGAGACGTTGATTTTCCTGAAATACAACTCGTCTCTTCTTGACTCTGAGAGTTCAACTTCACAGCCATAATGAAGACTGACTGAAATAGTGAAATTACTAAATGAATGTATTTCAATAAATTCAATCTGTTCAGTGTACTGTTGTTGTGAGTTGTAACTGAGCTGATAATTTGCCAACTGAAAACAATGTGAAAACTAAAAACTGAAACTGAAAACTAACAATTAAAATTACTAAATTAGCATTATGTGCTTATGTATTATGTTTCATTTTGAACTTATGGAACTTAATATTACTTAATTACTTATTCTACTGTGAATGTAATTATTTTACATTTAAATGATTTAATATGAGTATATGTCATCATTGTCATGTCTATAGTAATGAACTGCAGTAATGAACAATCGAGTGACTCCACTCACTTAAGTCAAGTGATGTAGTACGTTATTTTATTTTAATTTTTTTATTTGTAAATCCGGCTCCGGCTCCGGCCGGATCTCACTTCATAAATCCGGCCAAATCCGGCTCCGGCCGGATTTCAAAAATTTGAATCCGGTACAGCCCTACTGTACAATGTCTTTGATGTCGTCAATCGATTTTCTTCTTGGACGTCCTCTTGGTCTCGTCGCAGATGATCTTTGATGTAAGACCAGTGATGGTAGTTGATGGTGTTGCATTCTAACGGCATGGCCAAACCACTTGATCTTCTGTCTTTCATTAAATGTGGCACAAGGTGTTGATCCCACAGTCTGTCTGATAACAGCGTTCCTTACTCAGTCTCGGATTGTTAAGTTGGCAGCTCATCTCGCAGGTGTTGATTTTTTCGTGTTATGTACTTCTCTCAAAAGAGGAACGAAGAAAAACTTCTTGGCCTGATATTAAGTTACGTTGATATCAAACTGAGATAGTTGTCTGTCTTCCTTTGCCAATCTGTCAGCATCTTTATTAACAGGTATATTGCAGTGTGATGGGATCCATTCTATTACAACTTATTTACATTTCTAACATAGTCAGTGGCGAGCTGCTATTAGGTCTGCTAATTTGCACTGTTATTGCTCATAGGTATTGAGACAGTTGACTTTGCTGCATCTATGAAAAGAGCTTTCTGTTTCTCATTTGGCAAGAGCATGTCTGCTGCAGTTTTTAAGGGCTCTCTCCTCTGCTCTGAAGTTGCTTGAGAATTTTCCAGTTGCCACTGACTGTTTTTTTTTTCCACTCCATTTTTTTAGATTCAGGAGAATTCCTCCACCTCCGATTTCTGTTAAATATTTGGCTGATCTGTCTGCATATGAATGGACCCAGATGCTACTTGGGAAATGTTTTGTTTTGTAGTTTAGGACTATTTCTCTTCTTCCTTTTCATTCTGAGTATTCTTTTTCTGAATACTAGAAATGTTTTCTACCATCGCAGTCAGGTGCTACTGTCTCCGAGCTGGGAATCTGTGTGCATTGTAAATGAGCTTGATTGTTATCTTAAGTACAGGATCTCGCCTAACCTTTCTATTTGCAGATTCTACAAAGTTGTCCTGCTTTAGTCTTCCTCTTCCAAGACCATTAAACCTCAGATACATCAGGTGGTCTGTCAATCTTCTAAATTTGTCTGCCTGCTGCTAAGCTCTGCTATCTTTTCTATCCTACATTCATTGTAGACATGTGATCCTTTCGAAATTGTTAATGGGTGTTGTTTTCGGGCCTCAATAATGATTCGCATTCCTAGATTTGGATTCTATTTAGTTTGTTAAGTGTGATTTTAATGCTGTTGCCCAAGCTGCAATATAATATTCCAGTACTTAAGAATGTTCTCACCAGCTTCCCATTTTGTATCAGCAAACTTTTTCATGATAGCTATTCCTTGCCTTGCTCTTGTTTGATTTTTCTCAATCTGTGTCTTCCACGTCAGGCAATGATCAAAAGTGACAACTAGATTGTTTGGATTTTCATCCTGGCACAGTATTTTTTAATTCAACACTAGCTTGGAGTTCTGTGTTTTATTTGAGAGAGAGAATACTGTGCATGTTATTTTCCCCTCACTGGTATTCACTAGCCATATTTTTTACCATTCCTTTAACACTATAAGGCTTGCTGCATCCTTTTCTTAATTGTACTAAGTTAGCTGCATATCCTTTTACAGGACGTTGCAGTCAACACCAGCATTTTTTGCAGTTGTGATGTCTTGGCAAGTTTATGTTCAGTAGTTTGCCATTGCTTTCTGAATGACCGGCACCTATACCATTTTCGTAAAAACATCAATGCAAGGCGGTCTGCTGCCAAATCGTGTGCAGCTGTGTTTCGTACGTGGGTATACAGGATCACGAACCGCGTCTGTAACCCCTTCACCACGGAGCCGGCAGTTGTACTAATATATTCTTCAAAAGTCCATAAGGCCAGATTATCTGTATAGGTGGAAGTGTGTTCTCTGGCTAGACAATTTTCTGAAATGTCATTTTTATATGCTAGGAATAATTACATGAACTCTTACGTCAGCAGGCAAAGCACATGATGATGATGAGGAATAATGTTGGTGACAGAATTCCCCCTTTGCGAACACCTTGCTCCAACACCATCTTCTTGCAAGTTTGTCCTGGTATTTTTTTTCCTGACAGTTCTATTCTTAGAGTAGTGGTTGATCCATCTGTACATGTGCCTGCACACTGGTATTTTTGTGGTTTTAGTTTCATCCCAAACTATCAAATGCCATTTTCTAAACTCATCCAGACTGCTAGCTTGCACCTCTTTTCTTGGAAAGCATTCTGTTTCCCTAGATTTAAGGATTTTTTGATCTTCTGTGGATCAGTTCTTTCTGAATCCTGCTTGGTGTGTAGTTAAAGGGTTGTTTTTCTTCCAAATGCCACATAAGCCAGGCATTGCTAATGCAGTCCATTATTCTACACAACTAATTAGATAGATAGGCTGATAGCCTTTTGGCTCTGACAGGTCTTTTCCTTTCCTTGGGACTGGTATTAGTTGAACTTCCTTGCATGCCTGTGAGACTATTCCTCTCTTTCAACTGTAATTTATGACTGCTAATAGTTTCTTTTCTGCTTTAGTACCCAGTCATGTTAGCATTTTATTTGTTGTTCCATCATTTCCTTGTGATTTCTAGTTTTTTAGGACCATTATTACCCATTCCATTTCTTCCATTTTTACATTTGTCATCATATATTCTGCTGTTATCTCTGTATTATTATGGCGTACCTATTTCCTTGTTTAATTGTTATTTGTTTGTTACTGTATCCACCATTATTCATGGCTTTCACTTGTTTCCATAGTTTGTTTCCATCTCTACTGTTTAAGTCTCTGACTATTATACAGTTTGTATAAGCTATTTCCCTGTTTGAAACTGTATCTGTATTTGTTGGGCTGCATAGATTGCATATTCTGATGTTAATTTCCATGCAGGTCCCTCTACCACATCAAGGTAGATACACAACAGAGGATTTAATGAATACCAATCAATACCTAAAAGTTAAAGTTAGTTTCATATCCTTTACAAGACATCGCAGTCAACACCAGCATTTGTTGCTGTTTGTGATCATTCAGTAGTTTGCCATTGATTTCTGAACAGCTGGCACCCATACCATTTTATAAAGAACCAACGCAAGGTGGTCTGCTGCCAAATCGCCCGCAGCTGTGTTTAGAAAGTGGTATACGGGATTACGAACTGCGCCCGTAACCCCTTCACCACGGAGCTGGCAATCAATACCTATAAGATATATTTTTTTCAGAACTAGCTCTGCACTTTCTTTCTATCATATTCGTGGACGCTTTCTTGATACACCGCCAATATTTTGCATGTGACAGTTGAAAGTCCTTGGGCTTACTAAGGATTAGAACCTGTGTCCCTTGATGTGAAAGACTGATATCCCAGTCACTTGGCCAACCACTGCTGTATAGTTTTTTTTTTATGGGCAAGCTTGTGATTCGTTGGTAAACTTCGTGATTAAACATTCAGTGTGCTGATGCCAAGGTAGCAGGTTCAACCTCTACACCGGTCAGTTGAACTATAATGTTGACTTCTCGTCATTGACTTGGGGACGTAAATTACAAGTACCTCAGAAGCTGGAGTGGGTTCACCTGAATGGCAAGGGACACTGCTGATAGGGAAAGCTAATCTACACATGAAAATAATTCCACCGCAATACAAGAAGTAGCACATGTATGGATTATGCTTGAGTTCAAAGTGAGCTAATGCCCCCCCAAAAATGGTAAACTTCTGATTCACTGGTATGTTTCTGGTTCACCTGCATGCTTCTGTTTCACTCACAAGCTTCTAATTCACTTGTAATCCACGGGTAAGCTTCTGATAAATTGGTAAATTTCTGATTCACTGGTGTGTTTCTGATTCATTGGTGAATTTCTGGTTCACTGGTATGCTTCTGATTCATTGGTAAATTTCAGATTCACTGGTACGCTTCTGATTCATTGGTGAATTCCTGGTTCACTGGTACGCTTCTGATTCATTGGTAAATGTCTGATTCACTGGCACACTTCTGATTCACTGGTACGCTTCTGATTCATTGGTGAATTTATGATTCACTGGTACACTTCCAATTCACTGGTACACTTCTGATTCACTGGTATGCTTCTGATTCACTGGTATGCTTCTGATTCACCGGTATGCTTCTGATTCACTGGTATGCTTCCTATTCACGGCGAATTTCTGATTCACTGGTATGCTTCTGATACATTGTTGATTTTCTGATTCACTGGTATGCTTCTGATTCATTAGTGAATTTCTGATTCACTGGTACACTTCTGATTCATTGGTATGCTTCTGATTCACTGATATGCGTCTCATGCATTGGTAACATAAACTTCTGATTCACTGGTACACATCTGATTCACTCACATGCTTGTAAATCGCGGGTAAGCTTCTGATTTATTGGTGAATTTTTGAATCACTGGTACGCTTCTGATTCATTGGTGAATTTCTGATTCACTGGTACACTTCTGATTCATTGGTGAATTTCTGATTCACTGGTACACTTCCAATTCACTGGTACGCTTCTGATTCACTGGTACGCTTCTGATTCACTGGTAGGCTTCTGATTCACTGGTACGCTTCTGATTCACTGGTACGCTGCTGATTCACTGGTATGCTTCTGATTCACTGGTATACTTCTGATTCAGTGGTGAATTTCTGATTCACTGGTATGCGTCTGATTCAGTGGTGAATTTCTGATTCACTGGTATGCTTTTTATTCATTGGTGAATTTCTGATTCACTGGTATGCTTCTGATTTGTTCGTGAATTTTTTATTCACGGGTAGGCTTCTGATTCATTGGTGAATTCCTGATTCACTGGTACACTTCTGATTCATTGGTATGCTTCTGATTCACTGTGCATCTCATGCATTGGTTACATAAACTTCTGATTCACTGGTGCACATCTGATTCACTTACAAGCTTGTAAATTGCAGGTAAGCTTCTGATTAATTGGTGAATTTTTGAATCACTGGTACGCTTCTGATTCATTGGTGAATTTCTGATTCACTGGTACGCTTCTGATTCACAGGTATGCTTCTGATTCACTGGTGAATTTCTGATTCACTGGTATGCTTCTGATTCACTGGTATGCTTCTGATTCACTGGTATGCTTCTGATTCACTGGTGAATTTCTGATTCACTGGTATGCTTCTGATTCATTGGTGAATTTCTGATTCACAGATACACTTCATATTCATTAGTGAATTTTACGCTTCTGATTCATTGGTGAATTTCTGATTCACTTGTACACTTCTGATTCATTGGTATGCTTCTGATTCACTGATATGCATTTCATGGATTGGTAACATAAAATTCTGATTCTTTGGTACACATCTGATTCACTCACATGCTTGTAAATCGCTGGTAAGCTTCTGATCAATTGGTGAATTTTTGAATCACTGGTACGCTTCTGATTCATTGGTGAATTTCTGATTCACTGATATGCTTCTGATTCATTGGTGAATTTTTGGTTCACTGGTATGCTTCTGACTCATTGGTATGCTTCTGATTCACTGGTACATTTCTGAATCACTGGTACACTTCTGATTCACTGGTACACTTCTGATTCGCTCACAAGCTTGTAAATCATGGGTAAGCTTCTGATTCATTGGTGAATTTCTGATTCCCAGGTACATTTCTGATTCACTGGAACTCTTCTGATTCATTGGAACTCTTCTGATTCACTGATATGCTTCTAATGCATTGGTAAAATATACTTCTGATTCACTGGTATGCTTCTGATTCATACAATTCTGTTCATTGGTGAATGTCTGATTCACTGATGTGCTTCTGATTCATTGGTAAGCTTCCGATGCATTGGTAAAGTTCTGATGCATTGGTAAACTTCTGATGCATTTGTACACTTCTGATTCACAGGTTTGCTTTGTTCTTCGCCTGCCTTCTCCCACTGGAGCATCCCCCTCCCCGACCAACTCACATCAAGCCGTGTGTTGGACTGTTATTGACTGGTTGCATTTTGCAGTTTAAAGTTCCATGAGATAAGATGAGATAGTCTCACGTTAACCCTCCTTATTCGTCTCTTAAGACATGCTTGATAGGTTCAGTGTTGCTATCCTTTGCTCCCCGTATGGCCCTGGTAACACGAGTGGGTTCACAGGTTAAGCTTCCAATATATGCAGGTAAACTAATTCTTCCTTAAGCTCCTGATTCATTTGCAGGCTTCTGCTGACTCACTGTAACTCTCTCATTCTGCTTACAGCTGTTTCTAGTTTCAATATCCCAAACATATTTCTCTTCTGGTCTCATTTTCTCACACCATTTCTCCTATTCTAGAATGAATTCAACATTTGTTTTTGTTTGCTGTGCCACGTAATGCTGTATAATACCTCTTTTTCTGTTTTTTTTTTTTTTTAACACACAAAAAAAAAACAACAAAAAAAAAACGTACTTGATGCTCAAGGTGTAATACCTGGGCTTGCTTTCATGTTTAGAATAAGTTCGGGAAAATAAGTTCAGGAGAATAGAGTATCATGGACTTTATTAGACATATTTTTGTGAGTTGTTTTGTTATTATTTTATCATCTTCTTCTTGCCACCATTACTCTTATGTCAGCTATCACTCTTCTTCTTCTTCTTCTTCTTCTTCTTCTTCTTCTTCTTCTTCTTCTTCTTCTTCTTCTTCTTCTTCTTCTTCTTCTTCTTCTTCTTCTTCTTCTTCTTCTTCTTGTTTTACTTCTTCTTCTTGTTACTCTCACTCTTGTGTCAGCTGTCACTCTTTTGTCAGCTTTCATTCTTATATCAACAAAGCACAAATAACACCTGCAATCATTAAAAATAGAAGAAAGGAAAAGGCAAAGCAGATTTTATACAATAGCAAAATTATGAGCTACTGAAGTCAGAATCCATCATACTCCCGAAGGATGGGAAAGTTTCTGGCTCGAATGGTACCCCAGTAGAAGCTGTTGACGCCAATATAAGCGCGTCAGCTAAATTACTGCACACATTATTTAGCAGAGGCTGGCAGGCTAAAGAAATACTGGTAGACTGGAGAGAAGAATATCTAGTGAAGCTGCCAAAATGGGGCATGCTGGAGTGCTAAAATTACAGTGGAGTAATATTAATATCAGTTCCTGTGAAAATATTAAGCAGGGTAATTCTGGAGAAAGTAAACAGTGCCACTAAAAACAACTAAAGGATGACCAGGTAGTCCTCAGCGAAAATAGATCCTGCGCTGACCAGAAATATATATTACGCATACGTGGCAACAACTCCTCCTATTAGTTATTAGTAAGCACGACAGGAGGCTTCTTATCATCAGAAAATATCCCCCTCGCCGAATGTTTCGGCTTTCACCTTTTTAAAACTCTCAGGGGGCGGGACCGTCTGGATCATGTCTCCCGGTCGTTTTTCTCCTGTCATGCGTGTTCATCATCGAGACGCTTGTGTATTCCCTTATCGATATCAGACATCGCTAAGTATGCCTGTCCAGACGCGATCCCACCGTCGGGGTGGGGCGGGGGAGAAAATTAGGCACCAGGTGCATCTACCAGCGTTGACCGACACTGCAGCATAATAATAACAACAGAGCGTAGCATTAAATCGAATTCATCGGTTTATATTGGATATGTGGACTTTGAAAAGGCCGCTTACACCATTTATACGGAGTCTCTTTCAAAGTCAATTGAGGCGCTTTAGTATTTCATAGAAGATCGTTAACTTAATAATGACAACATATGAGGACATGAAATGCTGAGTTCGTTAACGCAGTCAGTACCTGGCGTGTTCATTGGACCATTCCCACCCCTCCCTCTACGCGACAGTTACATATATAAACACACATAGTATTGTTTGGCGCTCACAGAAGGAGTAGAAGGAAGTAGAGACTAGAGGACGCACTAGACAACATCTAATTGTTGTGTGTTTGTTATTTGACCTATGCTGGTTTAATATACATTTTGATGCAAATTATGTCCGTATCCCATGGTTGTAGTTGTAGGTTCAAGTGTATGATAGACATGACTAATGAAGACACTTTTTTTTGGAGTGTCTAGTTGGTCATGCGTCGAAGTACACTTGTTCCTGCAGCGAGGCGCTGTCGTCATTTGGAGGAGACAGGTTCGAATCCTGGTCGGTAACTATAGCTTTCAAATTTTATGTTCTAGTGCGTCCTCTAGTCTCTACTTCCTTCTTCTCCTTCTGTGAGCGCCAAACAATACTATGTGTTCACGCTTTACACGCGTGATCCGGGACTGTTTCCGGATCCGGTCAGGGATATGCACTACTGACGAGCTCAAATGAGGGCGAAACTCGAGTATAGTGCTTCCATATTGACGTGGATAGGTCTTAGGTTCATACCTGAAGCGATCGGCGTTGCCAGTAGTGTATTGTGCTCAATATTTAAATTTCAAATCCCGAAACAGCCACATAATCAATACTATGTGTGTTTATTTATGTAATTGTCTCAGTGGCCTCAACGGGTTCCCCCAATTGAGTTTCTGTGTAATACCTATACACGACAGCGCATCCTTGTACTGTCTGCTGTATAAGCTGACGTCTTCAGGATTCACCCTGTTTCATGTTCCGAACTTCTGTGATTGGCACCACACTTATTTTTCCATACAGCTTATTGTGTCTTAATATTGTCACCTTAGTGTCATCTCCGTGATTTGTATGTTGTGTTTTCTTGTTATTTGCCGGTGAAGGTTTGTCACCGCAACATCCTCTTTTTTTCTGTGATTGTATTTTGTAAAGCTGCGCTAGCCGTCTCCTTGGCATAGTGGTTAACGTCTTTCTCTGTAATCTCGTATATTCTCGTGAGTAACGCAGCTGCGCGAGAATCAGCAGCGGTTCACGCCGCGATGGTAACTTACGGGGTATGTGAGCCGGTCGCTCAGAAAGCAGTGGCAAACTGCTGAGCGTAATCTTGCCTAGTACATCAACAGCAGCTGAAAAATGCTGGTGTTGACTGCAACCTCCTGTAAGGGATATGCAACAAAAAAAGCTGCGCTACACTTTGTATCTTTATATATTGTTTATATAGACTGGATTATAATTAGTTGCATATCCTTTACAGGACGTCACTGTCAACTCCAGAATTTTTTGGCTCTTTGTGATTCCTGGGCAAGTTTACGATCAGTAGTTTGCCATTGATTTCTGAACAACAGGCACTCATCCCGTTTAATTAAAAAAAAACCAAAGCGAGGCTCTCTGCTACAAAGTCGCCCACGGCTGGGTTTCGAACGCGGTATGCGGGATTATGAACTGCGTCGGTAACCCCTTCACCATAGAGCCGGCGAATGGATGATATAACTGGATTATAAAGAACAACACTGACTACCACCAGAAATGGAATCATGTGCATTCTGACAAAACAGCTCGAAGATCTGGGTATCCATATACGAAATCCAGTGTTCAGTTAACTGATTCAATGCCAAACAAAAAGTAGTTTGGACCAAACATGGTACACAATGAAATGAACAAGTATTATAATGTAAAGTTCGGTCACCGAGCATTGCAATTGCGGAAGTTGCTACAAAACAGCAAATAATACGATGACGCTAGTTCGCGATATATCGTCCTCCTGTCCAAATGGAAGGTCACGTTTGGCGATATATGAACCTTTGGCACCGAATCATTTTGAACACACTTGATCGGAGATCACACTAATCGGATCTAAAAATGGATAGAAGAGCGGCTAAGATAATAATATTAACTATATTTTCCCACCAGGTCTAAAACTTGATAGAAGAAAGGCAAAGATAATAATATTAACTGTGTTTTCCCACCAGGTCTAAAACTTGATAGAAGAAAGGCAAAGATAATAATATTAACTGTGTTTTCCCACCAGGTCTAAAATTTGATAGAAGAAAGGCAAAGATAATAATATTAACTGTTTTCCCATAAGGTTTAAAAATTGATAGAAGAAAGGCATAGATAATAATAGTAACTGTTTTCCCGTCAGGTCTAAAAATTGATAGCCGAAAGGCAAAGATAATAATATTAACTGTGTTTTCCCATACTGAATTTGAATAACGAAGACACAAGCATTAGATTGCACGATTTTTGCCTGGCATATTTTGCTGCATCTCGTCAGGTACATACTGCAGAAATCACACAACATAAAGTGATTAGATAAATCATTCAAGCTGAAATATACACATATTCACACAAATAATTTCAATTGTCTACCATGGAAATTTTAAACTGACTCTCATGTTTTCCTATTTGCCGACTTCTGAGATACTTGTAATTTACGCCCCCAAGTCAAGGACGAGAAATCAATATTTTACGCTTCTGTCCATTTGAATGTATATACAACTCTCTCTCTCTCTCTCTCTCTCTCTCTCTCTCTCTCTCTCTCTCTCTCTCTCTCTCTCTCTCTCTCACACATTCTCTCCCCCCCCCCTCTCTGTCCTTGCCTCTCACTCACTGTCGTTTTCTCGCCCCCGCTCCCTCATTGTATTAGTATATACACGTGTGTTACATAACATGTAAAGAATCACAACACGTTTGTGAGTCATACGTTGCAAGTGCACGCACCTATAGTGTTGACACATTGGTTGGCAAATATTTTAACAGCTTCGTAACAAAATGCAATGTTCTCAGCATCTACACCGCAGGTTACTCACGCTCAATGTTTAAGCTAACGGCCGTTTATGATGAATGGGAAGGTAGCTAACTGATTCAGCGCCGAAGGATAAGATATCGCCAAATGTTAACACCCCCCCCCCCCCTCCCTTACCCTATATGGACAGAGGAACAATATATCGCATACTAGGGTCATCCTGTTATTTGTTTCGTTGCGTGGTATCTTCCGCAATTTCAGTGCTCAAAGAACGGAAATGCATTATAATACTTGTTCATATGGCTGCATCATATTTAGTTATTTGCATATCCTTTACAGGACGCCGCAGTCAACCCCAGCATTTTTGGCTCTTTGTGATCATTTGGCACTGAACCTGTTAAGGGCGATTCGAACGTTACGGGCGATTCGAACGTTAAGGGCGATTCGAACCTTCGAACACCGGACTTGCAGCCGAGTGCTTTCGTGTGTCCCGAAACAGTTTCAGGCATTAGGACTCTGGTGTGATAGGGCTGCGTGCGTGAAGGAATAGATAAGCCAATCTTTCCCTCACTTAGCAGGCGGCGCGCCCCGGCGTCGAAGCTTCGTTCAATCGCGTTCACGGCATTATCAGCGCAGTTCTCTTTCAATTTCCCTAACGCTCCCGCCCCAAGTACTTTATCTATAGCGCTATTACCGCTTTCCCTCTGCCTCCCGCCCAACCTCACGTACATATTCATATACATAAAGACATCTATACATGTAAACCCAGCAGCACATTGGTAGATATTTATGAGTCATAACATTCATGAAACGGTTGAGAAATTCGCAACAAACTACATGTATACGCCGTGTTTCCGATCGTGTTAAACTACTACTTATCCGCATTATCCGTGGCTTTGCTATTCAGGCTACAGCCATCTTTTGTGTTGCTGTATCGTCCCAGCTATCTGATATCAATCAAGTATCTCCCCACCACGTATCGCCTCAGCGGGCATATATATATACACATACATATATACTACACATCGTGCCACATGCATGCGGTGAATTTTTCATTCCGAATTTGCCCGTGTGGGAAGGTATTTTTATTTCTTCAATTTCTTCAAGATTTATTTGTAATCTTTGGTGTTGTTACGTTTGTTACTATAAATTTTGAAACACATCAACATCAAACGAGAGGCTCTCTCTCTCTCTCTCTCTCTCTCTCTCTCTCTCTCTCTCTCTCTCTCTCTCTCTCACTCTCTCTCTCTCTCGCGCGCGCGCTCTCACTACCTCCTCTCCCTCTCTTTTTTATCTCTTCTCTCTGTATCCTCTCCCTCCCTTCTCTCACTCACTATATATATATATATATATATATATATATATATATATATATATATATATATATAAAAGGTCGCATGGCCTTAATGGGTTGGTGCGCTGACCACAGTTTAGCTGGTTCAACCCCTACACCGATCAGTTGGACCTCAACCTTGCCTTCTCGTTCAGAGCGCAGTGGCAAACTACTGAAGGTATAATAGCCTAGTAATTCAACCTGGCCTTTGGGATGATCGCAGCGTCAAACATTACGAACGAATTACATGACCACGAAATATCGCAAGCAACAGTGAAGCAATAGAAAGTGTCACATTCTTTGTGAAGGACGATGACTTCGCGCCTGTCAGGCCCTCTCATGTCTAATGAAACCTACCCGGAAAGGCTAAACAGATTCATAAACCCCGGGACGTGGTGCTGAAAGCGCAGTGTTTCCTTGCATATAAACGAGTACAAATAACACTGCTTTCTTGGTGTTACATTGTTGAAGCGACTCTTTCCATGCTAACGTGGCGTCGCCTTGTATGTGGTGGCGCTAGGCCTATGTAAAGTACTTCTCACACATGATTACATCCTTGAATGCTGCATTGATGGGAGAAAACCTCGCTGAGGTGGACGCCCTTGTTCAGATTGTACAGTTGTTTAGTCCATTAACATCGCGCATTGCCGGGTCTGTTTCCATTTGGGTCAGTCCAAATATGCTTCTTTCTTTTTCTTTGTGCAGTATGAAAAATTCTCCCCGGGCTTGCTAGGCCAGTCGCAGGTTTAGGACTGGAAAATCTGACCAAGGGGAGTCCGCGAGGACCCCCCTCACTTTTCACCCCTCCTGAGAGAGGCTAGCCGATCCAACCTTCTTAGTTTAGTTAGTTTAGTTTAGTCGACGGATCAACATCACGGCACACGAATATAACCCATAAGTGCTCCGTTCTACTCCTAACACAAGCCTGAGCCCGGAGAATCTCAGCTAAGTGCACGAACTCTGTAGCACCGGCGAGGATCCTGAAATACTTTTGGGTAGAATTTTAACTCGAAATTTTACCCGGGCAGCGCCGACAGGCTACTCTTTTTCGATTTCCAACTGCCAAGGGATTTTTTTACGTGCGCATCAATACACACGGGCGTCCGATCTCACTACCCAGAGACCAGGGGAAATTTTGTTACTAGAAGTCCACGTGAAAAATCCCGGCCCTCACCGGGACTTCAACCCGGGACCTCCAGCACTAGAGGCGGACACCATAACTCGAGACCACTCAGCCCCCTAGATCATAACTTTACTGGCTGCAGGACCCGGCGCAGTCCACACTTTTCGACACCGCAAGATACAAGGCGGACAGGATGAAATGAGACAGTTGTTTACTTGCTTCAACGAATATGCTTTACGATGGACGTTAACATTATAAAGATGTTAAAGAGTTTGTTGTGCTCTCTTTACAAGACGCGACAAGAATCCCAGCATTTTTTGGCTGTTTGTTGTTTAATTTTGCAGTTTTTATGTTCAGTAATAATGCCAAGAAATAATGTTATCAGACTGACAGTGGGATCAACAGCTTATATATTGAAAGACAAAAAATCAAATGGTTTGGCCTTCTCGTTAGAACACCATCAACTACCAGCATTGCCCCTACATCTACGAAGATTTTTGGGTCCTCAAAATGCGAATAAGTTTGGAAATATTACATTTTCACCGACATTGGATCAGGAGTGTAGGGCCAGGGCAGAGCGGAATTGGAGGTGAAACAATTGACACGCTACAACATCGCACCCAAGTGATGTAATCGTCGACACGGATGGCTCTGTGATAAGAGACAAAAGAAGTGCCTTGAAGTTCTTAGCAAATGTTAATGGACGGTGTTTATTGCAGGAGAGCATGGCATATGATACCGCAACATCTAAGCAGAGAATAGAGCTGGAGACAGTCACTGCAACGTTCCACTGGCTGGAGGACAAACTTCACGCACATGTCATAATTGTAACGGACTCCCAGAACGTGCTTAGAATGGTGAGGACATGTATGTTTCGTGCAGAATGGTATTCTTCAATTTTAAAAAAAATCTAAGATATGGAACATTAGATGGATGTTTCCCCCAGGGCATGCTGGTGTGTTGGGAAACGAACTGGCTGATAAATTGGCTGGATCTGCACCGCTGGTTGGAGTATTGGTGCACGATAAGGCAGATGTGGTCAGGACCCCCTAGGATCATGTGTATAGTGTGGATGAACACATACACCATCACAGCCTGGGAAGTATAATGCGGTAAGGGGTCACCGGAGGATCTGGTCAACATTTAGTACTCCGAGGAAAGGCCAGACGGACACATAATCAGATTGCAACTAGTGCCATTAGTATTAATACTCTTCACTGGTTGTTGAAGATGAGGACGGAGCGCGTATGGGAATGTCCCGAGTGCTGTGATATATGTTTTTAACTCAACAACATCTTCTCCGCTGTCTATTGTTATCAGTCCACGGTTTTCTCTGTCTTCCTCTGGATGTTTACAAAGACCTCAAGAGAGTGGCGCCAAACAATTTGAGAATCACTTCTACAGAAGATGTTTTTTTTTAGTGTAGTGCACACACGTACTACTACTTCTAGTGCACTGGACTGATTTTGGAGTGTGGATTAGCTTTCCCTATTACCAGTGAGGCGTAAGATGGTGCGTGATGGTGAACATGTGTTCACATACATCCATTGTGGACGAACATTTACAGCGCGAATTGGTCTAATCAGTCACATTCGCTACCGCCATGGGTTGTAGTTATTATGCCTGTTTGAAGCACAATATAAAAAACTATCGTCTGTCAAGACGGCAAGGTGCCATTGTACAACATGCTGTTACAAATGTTCCTCGCCATCAGGAGAACTCGCACTGATGTCAGAGGTACTTGTAATTTACGTCCCCGAGTCAAGGACGAGAAGTCAACAGTTTTGTCCAACTGACCGGTATAGAGGTTGAACCCGCTACGTCGGCATCAGCACACCAGATGTTTACGATCGAGCGCTCTTATCCATTCGGCCATGCCGACCTCTTGTAGAATGAGAAAATAAACATCCCCGTTGCTATCCGATAATGCGTCTTTTCGGGGCGTTTTTAAGTTCTTCCTTCTGCATCTTGCGCATTCCATAGTTTCCCAGACTTCATCGTGCATAAATCATGTTAGGTCAGCGTGAGTAGAGGACCTAGAAGTTTGTGGGGTTGTTTAGTGAAGCAGTCAACATGAGTGTTCTTTGTAATGCCTGAATGTTGACACAGATCGTTGGGCTGGTTTATGTACTTGAGAGCGCAAGTACGTGCTCTTTGCTTCTCTACGCGTGTCTGAGAGAGGTATGTTCGTCTGGGACGCTGTGAGGGGATGTGTGTGTGTGTGTGTGTGTGTGTGTGTGTGTGTGTGTGTGCGTGCGAACGCGCGTACGCGAGATTGCCTTAGAAATGGGAGTATCGTTCCTGTCCTGGAATTAACGTACTCTGTAATTCTTTAACTATGTGTTGTTTCTGAATAGTTGGCTTGGCGGCTTTCTACTGTATATATTTCCCCGCCATCGATGCTAGCCTTCAAGTTTGTTTTCTTGGTTTCAATAATTGACTTTAGTTGTTGTTGCTCTTCTTCTTCTTCTTCTTCTTCTTCTTCTTCTTCTTCTTCTTCTTCTTCTTCTTCTTCTTCTTCTTCTTCTTCTTCTTCTTCTTCTTCTTCTTCTTCTTCTTCTTCTTCTTCTTTATGGGGAGGATATGGACTGAGCTGCATGGGATAGCTAAGGAGACGACGGTTTGGGGTGAGTTGGTTTCTGGCATGTGCTTCAATGTGGGAATAAAAGGTGAAAGAATATACTCCTGCTACGTCTGTAACCAACATTAGAGCATTTTGAGCAATACCGTGTGGTAGATTTTCTCAGTATGATGCAAGTCTCCGAAATGCCGCCCTTTACATGTTTTTTCCCCCTTTAAAACTACCGCCCCATTATGAATCCCCCTTAGGGTGCCGCCTGATGCTGCCGCCTCTCTGTATCATAGCACGGCATGGCCCTGCATTTGAGTTTAAACGTCAGCTTAAAAAAAGTCGCGTAAAAGTGGACAGGTTCGATTTCATTGCACCGTTTTTTTTTTTAAATATCCCATATGGCTCAGTCTCTTTCCGCAGAGCGGAAAGCGTCGCACAAAGCACGAACTCCGTAGCTCCAGCGACGACCCCCCAGGAGTCTGAAAAAAATTCACTTGTGAACCGAAGGACGCTTTTTTGTTGGTCCTAACTTATGCCATCTCCTGCAACTCCCTTCGAGTCCTCCCCATATTATTCATCTCTGTCTCTAATTCTCTATTCCGTGTGTTTTATATCTCCCTCTGTTTCTTTTACCTCGTGAGTTCCAGACAAGAAATGATTTTATAGTTATACTCACAGAAGGTTTTCTCAGTGTGTGTCCACTCTAGCGTCTTTTCCTCAATTGAGGCTTCAACACCTGGATTGCCTGTGGGTTACATACCTAGCAGTTTGTAGCTGACGTTTTTAGGGAGTCTCCATGGCGAAGTCGTCAAGCCGTCTGACTCGGGCCCCGAAGGTTGTGGGTTCGATTCGGGGCCGCGTCCTTCGGTTCCAGGCAAAGGTCTGCCTGGTTATACGATCCTCAAGTTTTCTCAGTATATGTTCTGTCCTATCCAGCACCGACATCTTTTCTTCATCTCTTCCGGTCACGAACATGGAGGATAGGCAGTGAAACGGTTAAGGCCTCTGGAGTGTTTATGCTTGTGGCCACCGTTCGCTTTCGCATTTTCCTCACGTTGGACTGGTAGTTTTTGGTTCAGTCGCCCTGCTACTGAGTTGAGTGCGTGGCGCGACGCTGTGAGCTGTGAATTTCGTGTGAAATGCTTTTAAATCTGCCCGAGTTTGTGGAGCGTGAACTGCATGTTCAGAGCAATGGCGGCTGGCTATGTCCCAGAATTGACCGATTTTTGTGCCTTATGCAGAAATGTGTGGCTGCTGGTCTTCTGGTTGACTGCCGCTTCCTTTGACGATGAACTGTGTTTCGTGGAGGACTGTTGTTTTGGCATTCTGGAGACGGCATTATGTATAGTGAAATGTGTTTTGCATCTGTCCGAGGTGGTATGGCGTGAACTGCGTGCTTGGAAAATGGCTTAGCTGGCTAGAAAATATCTAGAAACGAAACAACAACATCTAGAAATATCTGCATGCATGGCGGCTGGTTGTGACGCAGAAGTGACCGTTTTTTTTAGCCTTATTTTCTAATGACTGCCGTTTCCATCGATGATGAACTGTATTTTCGTAGATTACTTTTGTATTTTCATTCTGAGAACGGCATTATGTACAGTGAAATGTTTTTTTTAAAACATCTATTCGATGTTGTTTTATTGCGTGAACTACATTTCGGATAAAAAAAAAATGGCATGGCTGGCTAGAAAACATCTAGAAACGGAACAAAAACATCTAGAAATATCGAGACTGCACGCTAACATCTGGTTGGGATAGTGACTGCCGCTTCCATCAAGTATGAACTGCAAGTTTCGTAGTGGACTTTTGTGTTGGCATTCTGGCGACGGCATTATGTGCAGTGAAAGTTTTTACATCTGTCCGAGGTTGTTTTGTTGCGTGAACTGCATTTCGGAGATAAAATGGCGTGGCTCGCTAGAAAACATCTAGAAATGGAACACCAACATCTAGAAACATCGAGACTTTCTAGGTGAACATCTGGTTGGGAAAGTGACTGCCACTTCCATCAAGGGTGAACGGTATGTTTCGTGGAGGACTTTTGTGGTGACATTCTGGTGGCGGCATTATGCACAGTGTGCCTGAGCGGGTTTGTTTGTCGAGACTCCTGTCTTTTCCACTTTTCACATGGGGCAGTGAGAAACATTTTATGTGATATTCACTGGCACAGGAACGGAGCATAATGGGGACGACCCGTTGCTGTGATGTTGGAACCGCGACTGAACTGAACTGAACTTGAGGAGTAAAGTCCAGGTTTAAGCTTACCTGGATTACTTGTTTGTTACACACCTAGCAGGTTTACAGCCGATGCTGAAACTCATCTCCATGGCTTGTGGGTTACCTAAGTGGTGGGGGGACATTCGAGGCTAACACCCACCTCACTCGACCATGGCTACCTGTCTGGCGGCGTTCTGCTCTTTCTTTTTGGTGTTACTACCTGGCTTTGTGGGATACGCGGTAGCGCAGACGTTAGCATGCATGCCTCTCGGTCCGGTGATATGTGTTCGAATCCTCTTACAGGGTATTTTCTAAAACCGAATTCCTAGCCGGCCCAGCCTAGAAGGCGTCTGGCGTTGTATTATCCACATCGCCCATCCAGCGTTGTATTACCCACATCGCCCATCCAGCGTCCATCGGTCCGGAAAATATGGGACACCACCATATATGCATCTTACCCCCAAGACCTTTTACTTTCGCGCACTATTTTGTTTGTATATTACATAGAAGAGATTAGAACAAGAATCGCCATTGTGAAGGTAGCCTTTTGCAAGATGGAAAACATGCTGACCAATAAACAGATGTCATTTGCTACGAGTGAAAGAGTGTGTTGAAGCTGTGCTTTTGTATGGATGTGAAGCGTGGACAATGAGCAAACAGGCCGTAAAACGTCTGATGGGTGTAGAAATGTGGTTTCTGAGGAAAATGCAAAGAATAGCATGGACAGACAGAAAAACCAGTGACAAAGTCCTACAAGAAACACATGAAGATCATATACTGATTAGAGAAATTAGACGTAGACAGTTGCAATTTTTGGTCACGTTATGAGAAGATATAAATTGGAGAACTTGGTGACAATTAGCAAGATTGAGGGGAAGAGAACAAAGGGAAGGCAGAGAAGTACTACCTGGATGGCCTGGCCACGTGGTATGGTCGATACAAGAACACGGAGCTGATCCACGACTCTGGTGATCTAGTGAGATGGCGAAACATGACCGCCCATGCGTATCAGCATGGTACATGATGATGATTACATATTGATGTGTTACTAGAACAATCTTCTCCTAGCCTTGTTTTCATTACAACCAACGGAGGTCAGCATGGCCCAATGGATAAGAGCGCTGGCTCTTAAACTTCCGATGTTTTGATGCCGAGGTAGCAGGTTCTACCCCTACACTGAAATGGTGGACTGAAGTGTTGACTTCTCGTCATTGACTTTTTTTAGGTGCATATCCTATACAGGACATTGCAGTCAACACCAGCATTTTTTGCTGTTGTGGTCTCTTTATTTCAGTAGTTTACCACTGCTTTCTGAACGACCGGCACCCATACCAATTCGTAAAAAAATCAACGCAACGCGGTCTGCTGCCAAATCGCACGCAGACGTGTTTCGAACGCGGGTATGCGGGATCACGAACTGTGTCCGTAACGCCATCGCCACGGAGCAGGCTCATTGACTTGGGAACGTAAACTACAAGTACCTCTGAAGTCGGAGTGGCTTCGCCTGATGGCGAGGGACACTGGTAGTGGTATTAGGAAAAGCTAATGCGCACGCAAAAATCAGTCTATTACACCAGAAGTAGTAGCACGTGTATGTATTACGCTTGAGTTCAAAGTAAGAGATTGAAAAACAATTACCAACCAGAAGTGGTATGTTGATATCTTGATGTTTTAGATTAGATGCTGTTTGATAGATGTTGTTTCCTTTCTCTATTCTCGTCTCTATTTCTCTACCTGCTCTCCCATACGGCCCAGATACTTATACTCTCTAACTTGTTTTAATGATGTTCCATTTATGTTTATGTCATATTGCACTGTGTCCGCCGAATTGTCATACAGCCTGTCTTTTCGGTGTTATTCTTCTCATCAAAGTTCTGACATCCACTGTCATGGCAGTACTAAACCAAGATTCTCCCAGCCTAGTTTTCATGGGAACCAGCCTGAAGTGGTATGTGCACGACTGTTCCTTCTCCGCATTCCCCCCCCCCTTTTTTTTTTCTCTCTCTCTCTCTCCCTCTCTTCCCGTGGTACGTGATCTCTGATCCATTGTCTGTTGAGTATCACACGTTTGTAACTCCCGGTAGAAATCTGTGAGCGAGAGAGAGAGAGAGAGAGAGAGAGAGAGAGAGAGATAGAGAGAGAGAGAGAGAGAGAGAGAGAGAGAGAGAGAGAGAGAGAGGTGTTGTATAAAGTTCATGCCCCAGTCCGCGGTGTCTGGTTTATGTCATCCCTTCACGAGACCTGGTGTTCTCCCTCTCTTCTAGCATCACCCCCTTTGTATCTCTGCGCAACTAATTCTTTCATTATTTAGGTATGCTTCTATCTGTCTTGGATGTCTGTTTGTCTGTCAGTCCGTCCGTCCGTCCAACACTTATGTTCTGTCTTATATAATTATTTCACAGGCTTGATAGATCTTTCTCTCTATTTCTGCCAGTCCATTCGTTCGATACTTAATTTATGGATTATATAAACAGAGCCTTGTTATGTTTATCTGTCTGTCCGTCTGTCCGTCCGTCCGTCCGTCAGCCCGCCTGCCTGTCTGCCTGCCTGTCTATCTGCCTGCCTATCTGTCTGCCTGCCTGTCTGTCTGCCTATTTCGCGGTGTTCCTCTGCGTGTCTGTTTTTGCCTTTCGCGTGTACGTACACCTTTACGCCAATGTTTCCCTTCTTGTGTACGAATGTGGCATACACCTGAAACATACACCGTACACTAACGTTAGCCATTATATACGTGTTTGTGCAGGTGCAAAAAGTCACGGCGTCTTACACCTTCCTGCCCCACCCCTCTCTGTCTCTCGCTCACTCTCTCACTCACTCTCTCTCCCTCCCTCCCCCCTCTCTCTCCCTCTCTCTCTCTCTCTCTCTCTCTCTCTCTCTCTCTCTCTCTCTCTCTCTTCGAGATTTCCCATATGAATACTTTTGAAAGCGCGAATCTTCATTGCACTGTTCTTGTATTCTGGGTGTGATTTTCATATGAGAAATCTAGACTGTAGATTATAAGTGTGTGTGTGTGTGTGCGGTCGTGCTTACGCGCGCGCGCTGTTTGAGTATATTATGTTAGTTTGTGCGCGTGTGTGTATTTACCTAATTATGTTTGTGCTTAAGTGTCTATGTATGCAGGTATGTGTATGCGCGCTGTTTGGGTATATTATGTTCGTTTCTGTGTTTATGTATTACTAATTGTGTAAGTGCTTATCTATGTATGCATCTGTGTGTATGTGTGCGTGCGTGCTGTTTGAGTATGTTATGTTCGTTTGTGTGTGTATGTATTTATCTAATTGTGTATGTGCTTAAGTGTCGATGTATGCAGGTGTGTGTATGTGTGTGCGTTCGTGCTGTATGTATGTGTGTGCGTGTGCTGTGCGTATGTATTTACCTAATTGTGTGTGTGTGTGCTTAAGTGTCTATGTATGCAGGTGTGTGTATGTGCGTGCGTGATGTGTGTGTTTGTGTGTGTGTATTTAACTAAATGTGTATGCGCTTAAGTGTCTATGTATGCAGGTGTGTGTATGCGTGTGTGATGCCACGCACTGTTATTATAGAATTCCGGGGATTCAAGTGTTTCGCATTTGAGCGTCTCAAAGAATTGAGAACTGCTGGCGGGCAAGCGACACACTTATAGCAGCTCTCTCCAAGGGGTGAGTGCGATCATCGTCGCGGGGATTACTGTAACTCTCTTGAAGTCTTACAACTTACGATGATTGTAGTCCTCGGCAGGCTTCATAACAGCTGGAGACCCTGGTAGATCCTCGCAGATCTCGCTTGGTTAGGCAGTGAAGTCTCCAAGGTGAAGAGAGGTGTTAGTCAGGATGTGGCCCCGACCCTGACAGGCCAGAGCCTCTGTAATTTCTATGTAAGGTGTAGCTCAGGATATATCAGTGGCAGAGCTTCTGTATCTCCTATGTCACTTGTAGCTCAGGATAGATCAGTGGAAGAGCCTCTGTATCTCCCGTGTCAGGTGTAGCTCAGGATAGATCAGTGGCAGAACCTCTGTATCTCCTATGTCACTTGTAGCTCAGGATATATCAGTGGAAGAACCTCTGTATCTCCTATGTCACTTGTAGCTCAGGATATATCAGTGGAAGAACCTCTGTATCTCCTGTGTCACTTGTAGCTCAGGATAGATCAGTGGAAGAACCTCTGTATCTCCTGTGTCAGGTGTAGCTCAGGATAATCAGTGGAAGAACCTCTGTATCTCCTGTGTCACTTGTAGCTCAGGATAGATCAGTGGTAGAACCTCTGTATCTCCTGTGTCACTTGTAGCTCAGGATAGATCAGTGGAAGAACCTCTGTATCTCCTATGTCACTTGTAGCTCAGGATATATCAGTGGAAGAACCTCTGTATCTCCTGTGTCAGGTGTAGCTCAGGATAATCAGTGGAAGAACCTCTGTATCTCCTGTGTCACTTGTAGCTCAGGATAGATCAGTGGTAGAACCTCTGTATCTCCTGTGTCACTTGTAGCTCAGGATAGATCAGTGGAAGAACCTCTGTATCTCCTGTGTCGGGTGTAGCTCAGGATAATCATTGGAAGAACCTCTGTATCTCCTGTGTCACTTGTAGCTCAGGATAGATCAGTGGTAGAGCCTCTGTGTCTCGTATGTCACTTGTAGCTCAGGATAGATCAGTGGAAGAGTCTCTGCATCTCCTATGTCAGGTGTAGCAAAACTCAGCCTATATCAGCTCCGACTGTTGCCATCTCACCTGTTTTGTGAGATAGCCGCCGACCACTGCTGACGTCACAGACACAAACGTTACATAACCAGTCCGAGATAGGACTCACAAGACAAGAATTAGGGTGAATAAACCCACAAAAACCACGTACCTCAACAATAACCACAGCTGGGGAAGCAGGTTAGACGAGGTCAAATTTGGAATTTTTGTTTTTGAAATGGAACTGGAACATCTCACCTTCAAGTTCATACTCCAAGTGTTCATTAAAATTTTCATCACGTGCCATGCCCATAAATGTGGGCGTTTATGGTCCGCCATCTCACAGGATCATTAGTCTTGGATATAGTCTATGTTCTTGTTACGATTAGGCGAGTTGACAAGGCTGTCCAAGTGTTTATATTTTGTTTTGCCTTCCTCTAGGCGAGTTGACAAGGCTATCCAAGCATTTATATTTTGTTTTGCCTTCTTCTTGCTCTGTTCCCATTAATTTTTGCAGTTGTCACTAAGTTTTCAAGTTTATATATCACAGCATTACCAAAAAATCTTGACCGTCTACGACTAATTTTTTTTTCCAATGTACGGTTTTCTTGAAGGACTGTCTCATTGTTTTTCTGTGCGTCCATGTAGTCTTTGCCTATGAAAATACACACGTGCACAATATTTACTTGCGAACTAGCTACACATACAATAGTCTACTACGGATTCATTGATTGATTTCATCTTGGACATATATGTTTTATAAGATAGTAGTGACGTCGACGGGCCAATATAGCAGGTGTACCTTTCTCATGTACTCTCTAGCTGAAATGATAGAAGTATGCTGGTGTGTTGTGCACGTAGTGAGCTGAAAATGTCATGGATTGAAAGACGTATATATGTATCTTATTTTGACGATACTGGCGAAATAGTAAAAACAAAATAGCATAGGTCATACTGCTAGGAGCATGCATATTTCCTGTGGCAACATGGGTGCGACATTTTGATATTAAACAAATCAGCTGAAAAGAACATACCCGCCTTTGAATATAAATGTTACATAAGCGTTAAAACTGCATTAAACGGAATTGAGTTGAACTAAGAACCGACATACTGCACTGAAGACATTCCCATACGCACTCCGTCTCCTCGTTCAACAGCCAACGAAGAGTCACACTACTAATCGTTCCCATCGCTATCCGATTGAAAGTTCTTCTTGTCTTCCTCTCAGTTTTGAGATTCTACCAGAACCCCGGCCAATCCCCCGCAATCTCATCCTTTCCACATACGGGTTCTCAATCCGTTCCTCCGCCTTCTCCACCTGATCCCACAGGCGCACGACACAAAACAGTTCATTAATAAATACACGATTATTGTTTGGCTGTCATAGAAGTAAGGAAATAGGGGAAATAATTAGAGACCAGAGAACAAACCAGACAACATAAAAATTGAAAGCTGTACTTACCGATCGGGATTCGAACCTTTCACCTCCAGATGTCGACAGCGCCTCGCCGAAGGAACTAGTGTACTTCGACGCTTGACCAACTTGACCAACAATACGTGTGTATTTACTTATTACATGTCTTAGTGGCCTCATAGGGTTCCCCAGTTGACATTTATGCAGTGTTGAAGATATTGGTGTTTATGGCAAACAAAAATTAGGAAAATAACTATTTTCGTCATGTAAAGAGATTCAATATGTGATAGACAGTTTACACATGAGGGTAACATCTGGCTCATTATAGAGATTCATTTTTAAAAACTGACGAGGGAGAAGTTATGTACAGGACAAGCCACTGGGTGACGATGAACATTCCAATATAACCTTGAGCTGTCATGATCCAAATGAGTCTGTTTGATGTGCACGCTGGATCGCCGGAGTTTAACATGTCATCTATTGAACAATGGGCAAATGTCAGATTTTGTGGTTAGTTCAAGAAATCACTACCAGACATCGTGCTTGCTTCAGAAAGCATACGGCGATATAACAACGAAGATATCCTTCGGTGTCTGTGAGATGGAATCAAAATGAAACGCCCAGACAAAATGGAAAATAAACGTGGATTCTGCTTGATAATGCGCCGCCCATTGAGCTCTTCTGGTGTAGCAGTACTTCACAACGCACGATGTGACTGTACTATGACAGCCATATTAGCCATATTCGCCCTTTTGTGGCACTATCTGAATCCACAGTAACCTGTTGTGGGTATGTGAAGTTTTAGTACCGCCACATTTGTGTCGGACTGAGTGCACGGAAGAATAAGTAGCCAATCGTCCCCTCCCGTAGCGAACGAGAAAGCTCCTTGCCCAGCCGTGCCCGTGTCATTGTTAGCGTAACGCCCCGATCGTTACACCAACCCGCTCGCCCCGTCTTGTGAAGTATCATAAACAGTATATAAACACAAATACTCATGAACCAGTTCTAACCGATGCGCACCAAGCAACTTTGAACTAAATGAACACACCCTAGAAGACCAGAATTGTGATGGACTTCTGAATCACGTGGTCGGAGTCACTGTGACAATTACAACTAGTGGGACTCAGGAGCTGCTGGCAACCGAACATACTTGCGAGGGTCTGTTGTGTGCGGGACGAAGATGAATACCTGCGGATTTGGCTACTTGACCAACCACATGGCATTGGGCCAATAGTCCAAAACCCAAGCACCGCTGGATCGATCACAAGAACACCAACATGGTAATGCATTCCTGTTTAGAGAGAGAGAGAGAGAGAGAGAGAGAGAGAGAGAGAGAGAGAGAGAGAGAGAGAGAGAGAGAGAGAGAGAGAGAGAGAGAGAGAGAGAAAGAGAGAGAGAGAGAGAGAACACAGCCGACACAGTAAAATTAGCTAGGCAAGTGGTTCCCAAATTAATTGTTTTTGACATCCTTTCTAAAGGATCCAAATATGTTCATACCTCACACATTGTTTGGTCATGTGATGAGACAGATATTGGAGAACATCGTGGCAACTGGAAACATCAAGATGAAGAGAGGCAGAGGCAGACCAAGAGAAATGATGTTGGATGGGCTGAAACAGTGGTGTAGAGGTACAGTATATCATTAACAGAGCTGATCTAGAACACCAAAGACTGAGATATGTAAAGAGACATGAACACCTATGCTAACTGGCAGGGCACTTGATGATGATGGTGATGATGATGATGATGATGATGATGATGATGATGATAGAAGTCGCTACCCCAAACAAGCAAATTTAAGTGCCTTTCAAAACACAACTATTTTATTAAGTGGTCATGGCAATTGTATTGATAACAAAAAACTGCAGTAACAAGGGCAAATACAATGTAGAATAAACGAAACTATTTGAAGCACAACTCTGGAGCTTGTGAAATATGTGCCTTCAGAAAACTGGGCGAGTATCTTGGATGAAGGAAAATAATAAATTGGGAAGTTAGTAACTCTGGCGCAAAAATGAGACTGTTGAAAACAAATAAAAACTAGAAGACAAGATACCTTGGTCGCACCAAAATATATAACAAGCCTATTGAAAGACATAATGGAGGGAAGAGCTGGAGTAGAGTATGTCGAAGCTTTATTGTCACATATGTCCGAATGAAACTGTAAAAAAAAAAAAACATTGACTAAGAAGCTTGGCTGACCATTGGAAAAAAGACACAGATAAGCATTTCAACCGAAGTCTTTATCAACAGGGCAACAAAAACAAACCAATAACACATATAACACAAAAGAATACTTATATATTGTTTGGTCATGTGATGAGACAGATATTGGAGAACATCGTGGCAACTGGAAACATCAAGATGAAGAGAGGCAGAGGCAGACCAAGAGAACAGGGCAACAAAAACAAACCAATAACACATATAACACAAAAGAATACTTATATATTCAAAGGTAGTCTGATGGACAAAGCTAGAAACGAACATTTTTGTATATCTGTACTTACACAGACGACACTAAGATATGACCAGGATATAGCATAGAAGAATCTACAACCAAGGCACGGAAAAGACACTGCTGGAGATTCCCTACCGTCAGCTCTCACTGCGGAGATGGCACAGCATGATGATGATGATGATAATGATGGTGATGATGATGAAAAGAAGTCTTGTAACAAAATGGGGACTTGAGAAAATAGCTTTCATATGTATATACTGGGCATGGGGACGCAGAGGTGTTTCCAAGGCACCAGGGCCGGGTTATATACTGGCCAAGACCTATTGACGCGTCCTCGTAGAGCGTCCTGGGCAACAGGTCCCTTCGGGGTCCTGGCTGAAGTCAATAGGATCGCCGATTCCTCCGAAGTCGGAGAGTGTCTGCCTGTATGGCGAGGAACCACCAGTCTGCACACCAATAAGCCAGACATGGGGCAACGGATACTCACGCAAACTTCAGGCCCTGTATGACATCACACTGATGTTGGACAACAGGATGTCTTCATCCGACATACAGGACTTTGCGTTGGAGCTCAAGCCAACGAACACAAGCAAGCAAGCAAGCATATACTGGGCATGTCATTTAAAAGAAGAAGCATCCCACATGTGTGATAGCTTTGGTTGCAGGATTGGATTCAAGGATCGTTTTGATTACACCTTGAAACTATTCGTTGGTACAGTTACCATCTGCTTTAGAACACAGTAAGAAACTCAGCTCGGTGCACGAACCCTGTAGTGCCGGCGAGGACACCAGTGTATATATCTTTATTAACATATGCTATACATTTTCTGTTGTGGTTTTTTTCTTTTCTATTTTTAATCTGCTGCCAGGACGGCTGTGGCACGGTCTGCTCTTTACAACTTATAACCGGCTAGTTGTTTCTGAGGTGCGCAATGTTCACATTAAACATCTCATGGTGTGTCCTTGTCCCAGAAAGCGAGTCGTCGGAGCTACTACCCGTAGATCTGCGTAGACCGAAACAGATAATTCCTCGAAACTACTGTCCTTATTTGGATTCGAAGGCGACACATTTCGGGTTTGAGGCGGACGCCGTATCCCTAAACCACTCGTAGGGGTTGTCTTTGAAGTTTGCTTAACACTTGCCAGTGCCACTCACCTCTTGCCAGAATAGTGGTAAGTCGGTCAACTGTGCTACACAAGCACACAATCACAAGTGACAGAATGGACGTTTCGGCCAAAAGGCTTTTGTGACCACACAAAAAAAAAAACGATATTAGGGAAATAAAAAAAATAAAAAAAACCACTACACTTAGATGTGTGCCTAGAGTTGTCCGAAAATCACACAGGTACGAAAGTCACCATGAATCCTGATTGCGACAGGAGAGTAGTGGTCGGCCATGCCGTTTTGGGAAGCACTGACCAGGAGAATATGGTTAAATGATGAAATCGCAAGTCGCAGCCAAAACTATCGATCTGGGTTGCCCGTGGGCACATTGTGACCGTCCAATAAATGTGGAGTTGCAGTGATCTTATTTGTGGAGCTTTTTCTGGATGCTTTTCTTGGCGTTTCTGTTGCTGGCCCCGCTTTGTAGGAGGACATTTTTTGCTATGTGTTTTGACTTGAACTTGTGTTTATGGTGTAGTACCAGGATTTAGCATCGATTCATCATAGTCATCAGGTTAGCCTGTCTGAAGGCTTGCGTTTATGTCGTCTGTTCATGACAGTCCACTGTCCCCTGTTCTCATCTGCTGCCTATAGTTCCTTTTGTAGATTCTGCATTACTATATCCAGGCCATATTTTGGTTTCGTCTGTAAAAGTACAGAAATCTGGAAATGTTCATTCCCAGCTTTGACCATTGGACTACCTCTTAATAGGTAAATATTCTTTTCTGTTATATGTGTTACTGGTTTGTTATTGTTGTCCCGTCGAGCCTGGGGAAATTAAGGCCTCCTCGCTTGTGCAGTCGCCGCGAACTGTGTAGGTTAGAGTTTTGTTTTTGCCCCCGATATAAAAAACCCTGACCTTACTGAGGATTCGATCCCGGGTCTCCCGAAAGAGAACCGGGAATTCTCGCCAATCGCCCAGCCGCTCCTGTTTTTATCATCAGCATCATCATTATTATTACACGAATCCTTGACTTAGAATGTACATGTAGACATGGCAGTCGCCTGCAACAAATGGGGGTAACGGTTAATATTTGCTACGTCCAGTTATTGCGGGAAGGAGTTTATTTTTTTTTGCGCTCGCTCACTTTGAAATCAAGCGTAATAGTGCTGGACTGAAATTTTGCGTGTGGATTAGCTTTCCCTTTAACAGTGTACCTCGCCATCAGGCGACCATCCACTCCGATTTCAGAGGTACTTGTAATTAACGTCCCCAAGTGAAGGACGATAGGTAACAATTTTAGCCCAACTGTCCGGTGTAGGGGTTGAACCCCTCACCTCGGCATTGCCATGCTGACCTACGTGGGAAGAAGTGTATCGTTTTGTTATGTAAGGACCCATCTGTCTTGCGCTTTGAAGCGTAATTAGTAAATGTTACTAATCCCATATGCTTACACGCCATTTGGCACTCTGTGGGTGATATGCTAAATATTCCAGTCCCCTTTACTTCCCAGAACATGTCCTGGTGGACCGTTAATGCTTAGCCAAACTGGCAGCCACACCTCGATGGGAATCCGAACGCATGATCTGCGGGCCCACAGGCAAGCGTGATGGCCACGGCGTTGTCTTTGGATAGGAAATATTTATTTCTTGTAAGGTACATCTTCATATTGCAAGTCACGTGTAGCGTTCCGCAAAAGGAGCTGATATTGCCTGAGTTCTCTACAGTGAACTCGTTGTTGTCATGGCTGATAAGCCATGCAGAATTAACGTTCTTTTTAAGTGTCAGTATTTCGTGTGAGCTTTTTAAAACGATTAAAATTCCCCGATGACAGTAGTAGTATGGTGGTGGTGGTGGTGGTGGTGGTAGCAGCAGCAGCTGCTGCTGCTGTAGTACTATTTATAGTAGGTGTAGTAGCTGTCAGCATCAGCATCATCATCTTCCACTTTTATAGCCAAGCGTCGTCGGGAGAAATAGCTGACGTTTCAGTCCCCGAGGCTGGCGCTGCATAGTGTCATTCCGTGTAATTGTGCAATGTCTGCAATATCAGTTCATTTTCTTGTCGGGCGCACTCTTTGCTCTCGTATGTAATTTCTGCAGTTTAGCTTCTGTGATGGGAACTGATTGTGTAGCATTCTAACGATATGACCGAAGCATTTGACCTTCTGCCTTTCAATATATATTGGCACAAGGTGTTGATCGTATTGTCTTTTTTTTTTTTATGCTTTCGCTCGCACTGGACTGAATTTTGTATGTGGAGTAGCTTTTCTTATTACCCGTGTCCCTCGCCAACAGGCGAACCCACCCCGACTTCAGAGGTACTTGTTATTGACGTCCCTAAGTCAAGGACGAGATTTCCACATGCTAGTCCAACTGACCGGTGTAGGGGTTGAACCCGTTGCCTCGGCTTCCTATTGTTTGTTTGATAACATTTCTTACTCAGTCTCGTATAATTGAGTTAGCAGCCCTTCTCAGGCTTCTCATCTCGCAGGTGTTGATATTGCGTAAGTGGGGTTTGGATAATGTCCTGATTTAACATTGGTAGCATATGGTTGGTACGAATGTTATTATCTGTCGTTTTGCGGACATGTATATTTGATGTATATTTGGATGTTTCAGTACTGGTGAAACGCATTTGCTTTCTGACATCTGATCTCGATTTCTCTGTCTATCATGTCATCCTCTCTGACCATACCTTGTACTTATTAGTGGTTATTGTAATATTAGCCTCACCATCAAGCGAATCTACTCCGATTTCAGAGGTATAGTTGTTGTAGTAGTTATTGTATCTGTACAGGTAGCGATAATAGTTTTTTGCAATAGTAGATTTAGTAGTAGTAGTAGTAGTAGTAGTAGTAGTAGTAGTAGTCGTCGTCGTCCACGTCGTCGTCGTCGTCGTCGTAGTAGTAGTAGTAGTAGTAGTGGTGGTGGCGGCGGTGGCAGCAGCAGACGCAGTAACAGTAGTAGTTATAGTAGTGGCAGTAGTATTTATGTAGATGTAATGGTAGTAGCAATGTATAGTGGTAGTTATAACTATAGTTGCATAGTAATAGTTTTAGTATTAGTGGTTGTAGTGGTGGTAGTGATAATAATAATAATAGTAGTAGTAGTAGTAGTAGTAGTAGTAGTAGTAGTAGTAGTAGTAGTAGTAGTAGTAATAGTAGTAGTAGAAGTAGTAGTAGTAGTAGTTGTAGCAGCAGCAACAGCAACAGCAACAACAACGGTGATGTCATAGGCAACATCACCAACATGAGCGGTAGTTAAAACAACACGATGGTAGGAAACAACGGCGTATGCGGCACGCCACTAGAGCGTGACACGGGGCCGCCCCGTTCCAGTAGATCTTACTCTCTCTCTCTCTCTCTCTCTCTCTCTCTCTCTCTCTCTCTCTCTCTCTCTCCCGCGCCACACCCCCCCCCCCCCCCCCGTTGCTAGTGTTACTTCTCACTTGGTTCACGGATTCCAAATTTTGTTCGCCAGTTTTATGTTTCTTCTTCTTCTTTTTCTTTCTTTCTTTCTTTCTTTCTTTCTTTCTTTCTTTCTTTCTTTCTTCGTCGTCGTCGCCCTTCTCCCCATCTTTTTCCTCCTCCTCCTCCTCCTCCTCCTCTTTTTCCGCCTCCTCCTATCTTTTTTTTTACCACTCTCCCCTTTTCCTTCTCCTCCCCTTTTTCCCCTCATTCCTGTGCCCTGTATTTCCCGGTGGAGCATTGCACCTCCCCCCCCCACCACAAACACTTTGATCGGTTGGATTTTGCAGCTCTCGTTGTCTGCGTGATAAGATAGTCAGTGCCACTCCAACCCTCCTGAATGGCTTCTTACGACATGTATGGCGGATTACGGCGTGGCTATTCTTGCTTCCCGTGAGGACCGCGGTGACACATGGACGCATTTGATTATCAGTGAGTAATTATTATTATTGTTGTTATTTTAGCATTACAGTTTTAATCAAGCCTATATTTGACTATTGCGTACATTTCGTCGTTATATGAAGTGAGCTGAGTCCAAATATGTGCGCTGTGGAATACAAATGTGAGCATTCGCTTGCGCTAACGCGACTTCAAGAAAACTTTAATGGTAGAGGGACGGGGTTAGAACAGAGGTCGTGCACATTTCTCCTCCTTTTGCGTTTGTCCCGCATGTTGTTTTAGACGTAAGTGCGTTGTGCCTGTTTACAGCAGAGCTGCGATATTTGAACATTTCACATAACACATCCGACTTCTTCAGGCATTTGTTGGCCGGGTTACCTTCCCGGATCGGTCGTGCACATTTGAGGACCTGGATTCTGATTTCCGCTAAAAGTTTTATGGTTGTTCTTATCTATCGGGGGTCCGTTGAAGAAGAAGAAGAAGACAGAAAACATATATGAAAACTATCTCACAACTGAAATAGTTTGGCCGTGCAAAGATCTCGCGGTGGTTTAGAAAGAACAGTTAAGGAAGGCGTGGTTCCTGGCTGAAGAGTCAGAGGTTGATCAGCGCGACGCCGGACACAGGTCAGTGAAGACACCCAGAGACGGGCAATTGAAGACGGCAGAGGAACTAGTGAAGGCTTGAGAATCTTTTAGGTGGTCTTCGCTGAGATCGACGTTTTGTAAATGCCATGATGGCTAGTCGGAGAACGGCTGTGATGATTGTGTTTTCTGGAAAACTGGATTTCCTCGGCTCTTGTCAAAACATTCCTGATATACGTCAGCAGTGGCTAGTTAGTTGGGTATCCTTTACAGGACGTCGCAGTCAACCCCAACATTTTAAAATCCGTTTTTGATTTCTTGGCAAGTTTACGTTCACTAGTTTGCCATTGCTTTCTGAACACCGGAACTCATACCATTTTATAAAAACAACGCGAGGCAGTCTGCTGCCATCTCACCCGCAGCTGTGTTTTGAACGCGGTACGCGGGGTTACGAACTGCGTCCGTAACCCCTTCGCCGCAAAGCCGGCCTAGCAGTGGTACAAAGTTATATAACCGTAGTTCTTGTTTGTCAGCTTCTTTATGCTTCCTGTTAAATCTTAAACTTCCTTGCTGATAACGCACACATTCGAATAATATCAGTGAGTGTGCACTTAGTATTTCAGCCAAAGTATTATTGATGTATATAACTGCAGTATGCTGATGAGATGCAGTGAAATACGCCAGCCAAGAAATCGTGCAATATATTGTTTATGATGTCCGTGTTTAATAGTAAAGTGTCCTTTTGCATGTCTGAAGACTTTCTAGTGACTGCCGCTTCCATCAACGATGAACTGTACATTAGTGGCTGACTGTTGGTATTCTGGCAGCGTCCTTATGCATGTATGCCTGTGCGTACCTTTGTTTTGTTTTGAATGCTATCTATTCCACTTTTCACACTGGACAGTGAGGAACATGTGTGATATTCGCTGGCACAACAACGGAGCATTATGGGGTGTCCCGTTGCCGTGAAGCTGGAACCGCGACTAACGACTAACGTCGTATGACGCATTTATTCTATATCGGTATTTTATCAGGGTAATCGGCACAGTGTGAGTGACGTGGCCAGTATCACGCCGTAATTTTTTTTTTCTTTCACAGTTCTGTCTCAGCATTGTCCAAGGGTATGTAATTGTGTGTGCTGAAGAGTTTATGTGTTCACCGCCACCTTGACTCCCCACAACATTTCCTGCTTCCCCCATTTAGGCTTCGTGGAACCGGGAGGTTAGATCAGTTTGAAACATTTGAATTTGCCCCGATGCGGATCGAATGCATGTCCGCCGGGCCGGCAGACAAGCGCCTAGCCACTACCCTGCCTGGGCCTCTGTCCTATTTCTGTTCCGTGTTATAGCCGCAAGCGTTAGCACAGGGTGTATTTGTAATGACTGTGCAGTGTTTGAAAATATTGCCGGTCCAAGTTTTGTATTTACCTATTATGTTGCATGTACTTTACAGAGGGTGAATACAAAACTGCGAACGGCAATATTTTCAAACACTGCACAGTCATTAAAAATACACCCCATACTTTTTGTTTTCATAGTTGCATGTTCTTTGCCGGACGTTGTGATCAATTCAAGGTCGATTTTCTAGGCAGATTTTTTAATGTACTTTTGTATGGATGTGAAGTGTGGACAATGAGCAGACAAGCTGACAAACATCTGATGGCAGTGGAAATATGATTTCTGAGGAAAATGCAAAGAATACCATGGACAGACAGAAAAAAACCAATGACCAAGTCCTACAAGAAAGAAATGAGCATCGTAAACTGATTAGAGAAATTAAACGTAGACAGTCAACATTTTTTGGACACTTTATGAGAAGAAATAAATTGGAGAACTTTTTGACAACTGGCAAGATTGAGAGGAAGAGAACAAGGAGTAGGCAGAGAAGTAAATACCTGGATGGCTTAGCCACGTGATATTGCCGAAACAAGAACACAGAGCTGATCCACGACTCTGGTGATCGCGTGAGATGACGAAACATGATCGCCTACGCTTATCGGCATGGTGCATGATGATGATGTGTTTGCCATTGTTTTCTGAACGGGAAGTCTACGTTTAAGTCCAACTTAATGCCGATGTAGGGATTGAATTCCCTACCCCGCCATCAGATCAGCGGGATTTAAGAGTGCGCTCTTATCCGTTCGGTCGAGGTGAGTTTTTTGTGAGTACTGCCGTAGCTAGAATAGCACCGGTAGCTTCTGCGTCAGTCTGTAGTGTTTTTGTGTGTTCGTCACTCGTTTACCTTCCCGCGTCTCGTTTTTCCCCACCATGACGCATGCTTCTGCAAGTCCGTGACTCAGCTCTGATTTCACCGTACCTGCACGCTCTCTCTCTCTCTCTCTCTCTCTCTCTCTCTCTCTCTCTTCTCTCTCTCTCTCTCTCTCTCTCCTTTTCTCTCTTCTCTCTCTCCCTCCTTTCTCTCTCTCCTCTCTCTATCGTCTCTCCCTCCTTTTCTCTTCTCATCTTTCTCCCATTTGTTCTGTCTCTGTCCGTCTCTCCTTCTCTTTCTATTCTCTCTCTCTCCCTCCATTTCTCTCTCACTTTCCTTCTCCCCCTTCTCTCTCCCTCCTTTTCTCTTTCTCGTCTCTCTCCCATTTTTTCTGTCTCTGTCCCTCTCTCCTTCTCTTTCTACTCTCTCTCTCTCTCCCTCCTTTTCTGTCTCACTTTCCTTCTCTCCTTCTCTCTCCCTCCTTTTCTCTCTCTCTGTCTCTCTCTGTCTCTCTCACCTGCCTGCCTGCCTGTCTGTCTGTCTGTCTGTCTGTCTCAACCAACAAGGTTTAATTTGCTTGCTGTCACTGGGGTTTGTTTCTTCTGTTTTGTCTTGTGGTTCTCACACTATTTACACACCCACGCGCGGGCGGACCACTTTTTAAATCATCATCGTTGTCACCATCGTGAATATAGTCTTCATCATTACTATCAACGCCATCATCATCATCATCATCATTATCATCATCATCATCATCATCATCATTTCTGTGGGAATCACCAACAAAACCACCATCATAATCACCACCACCATCATAAACACCACCACCATCATAATCACCACTACCATCATAATCACCACTACCATCATAATCACCATCATAATCACCACTACCATCATAATCACCACCACTATCATCACCACCACCATCATAATCACCATCATAATCACCACTACCATCATAATCACGCATTGTTTATGATTACAACATTCATTTGACAATGATTTTTTCCTATGTGAATGTATTATGCATTATTGATGAACGAAAGATGAGTGATTGGAAGGGCCGAATGTAAGACGGGCCTGCGTGCCCAATTTGTTACCCTTTGAAAATGTAGTACGTTCGTTCGTTCGTTCGTTGATCACCACATTCTCCATCAACACCACTACGGACAGCATCATCACCAGACTGATCACAACAACACAACCACGTTTATCACCACGTCCATCACCACGTTTATCACCACGTCTGTCGTGACAATAAAGCCAGTTATGTTGCACTGTTTGGTCAGGCTTGTGGCTCAGAGCATCTGGTTGCCACGGACACTTTGTTTGAAGTTTGTCTTCTTTGATCTTCCCCGGTCTACCTGCAAGGCAAAAGATTTCACTGTCTGTTTTTGTCTGACCCCTACAGACCTGGGCAGTAAGCAAACAAACTGAGACACATCTGCTCGGTGCGCGCGCGCGCACACACACACACACACACTTGCACACACACACGCACGCGCACACACACACACACACACGTTTGATCTCTCTTTCTCCCTCCCTGTCTCTCCCCCTCCATCCCTGTCTCCCCCCCTCCATCCCTGTCTCCCCCTCCTTTTCTGTCTGTCTGTCTGTCTGTCTGCCTGCATGCCTGTCTGTCTGTCTGTCTGTCTGTCTGTCTGTCTGTCTGTCTGTCTCTTTCTTTCTCTCTCTATAGTTCCTTGAAAAGCATTGCTGTAGGTTTGTGACACCTCTACACATTCTAGATCGTTGCAAACTAACACAGAGTAGCCAGTTTCTTTTCTCACCTTATTTTCTTCTCGACCAATTCCTAAAAAAATAATGCAAATGATCTGGTATCCATCTGATGAAGTGATGACGTCTGTCTGTCTGTCTGTCTGCCTGCATGCCTGTCTGTCTGTCTGTCTGTCTGTCTGTCTGTCTCTTTCTTTCTCTCTCTATAGTTCCTTGAAAAGCATTGCTGTAGGTTTGTGACACCTCTACACATTCTAGATCGTTGCAAACTAACACAGAGTAGCCAGTTTCTTTTCTCACCTTATTTTCTTCTCGACCAATTCCTAAAAAAATAATGCAAATGATCTGGTATCCATCTGATGAAGCTGTGTCAACCCCCCCCCCCCCCACCCCCCCACCTGATGACGTCTGTCGTGACAATAAAGCCAGTTATGTTGCACTGTTTGGTCAGGCTTGTGGCTCAGAGCATCTGGTTGCCACGGACACTTTGTTTGAAGTTTGTCTTCTTTGATCTTCCCCGGTCTACCTGCAAGGCAAAAGATTTCACTGTCTGTTTTTGTCTGACCCCTACAGACCTGGGCAGTAAGCAAACAAACTGAGACACATCTGCTCGGTGCGCGCGCGCGCACACACACACACACACACACTTGCACACACACGCGCACACACACACACACACGTTTGATCTCTCTTTCTCCCTCCCTGTCTCTCCCCCTCCATCCCTGTCTCCCCCCCTCCATCCCTGTCTCCCCCTCCTTTTCTGTCTGTCTGTCTGTCTGTCTGCCTGCATGCCTGTCTGTCTGTCTGTCTGTCTGTCTGTCTGTCTGTCTCTTTCTTTCTCTCTCTATAGTTCCTTGAAAAGCATTGCTGTAGGTTTGTGACACCTCTACACATTCTAGATCGTTGCAAACTAACACAGAGTAGCCAGTTTCTTTTCTCACCTTATTTTCTTCTCGACCAATTCCTAAAAAAATAATGCAAATGATCTGGTATCCATCTGATGAAGCTGTGTCAACCCCCCCCCCCCCCCACCCCCCAGCAATGCTGGTGAGAAAAAAGAGAATCCTGTCACTGCTAGGAATTGCACCCACAACACTGTCTTCATAAGAAAGCTCTCTAACCACGATGCCACGGATATCGTGATTGGTTGTCAACAATCTCCAAGAGTCATATTAACTGATTCAATGCCAAACAAAAAGTTGACCAGACAAGTACACAAGCAAATGAACAATTATTATAGTGTGCATTTCCATTCACCAAGCATTGAAATTGCTGAAGATAACGAAAACATGGCAAAGATAACGAAAACATGGCAAATAAAACGATAACCCTAGTATTGTGGTATATCATCCTTTTGTCCAAATGAGAGGTCGCATTTGGCAAAATATCCTTTGGTGCTGAATCAGTTAAGGAATAATGAATGTTAAAGTTATGACAGTGTCATTTTAAGAAATATTGAATATAAAAGTTATGACAGTGTCAGGCTTAAGCAGCAGCAGCAGAAGATGATGATGATTATGATGATAAGGAGGAGGAGTTGGTATTTATAGTCATTCAGAGCAAGAGAAAATTTATTAGAAAAGAAGTAGATATTGCAGGGTATCAAAGAAAACAGAGCAAATATGGCAGTTGTTGCCATGAACGAACCCTATTTGCCATCTGTTTCTGGATTGCCGTATGCCATTTTACTGAGCCATCCAGATGGTTATCTTTATATTTGCCATTGCTGGTTCAGTATGTTTTAATATAGGCTGTCTCTGCAAAAGAAAAAGAAAAACACCACAGGATTAAAATCCATCACTTTCAGACTAGCCCCTGGCGTCACTGAAAAAACAAGTGTGATTTCCTAGAGGCTACATAGCTCTGTCTTCTTTGTTATTTGACTTATGCATATTTAATGGGGGATTCTGTGAACTGTGTTTCTGTAGAAATGTCAGAAGTGAATGTGTTTAACCCTTAGTTGTGTTCATGTTGAAGATTGACCTGTCTATTTCCATATCCCAAAGAGTAGGCCTTAACCCCACTTCGCTGACAGAATGTGTTCAATTCCTAGTTGTGTTCATGTTGTAGATGTGTTGGTGATGTCTATTTCCACATCCCAAAGATTAGATCTTAAATCCGCTGCCCTGACAGAATGTGTTCAAGCCTTAGTTTGTTCATGTTGAAGATTGATCTGTCTATTTCCACATCCCAAAGAGTAGGCCTTAACTCCACTCCCTGACAGAATGTGTTCAATGCTTAGTTGTGTTCATGTTGTAGATGTGTGGTGATGTCTATTTCTACATCCCAAAGATTAGGTCTTAAATCCGCTGCCCTGATAGAATGTGTTCAAGCCTTAGTTGTGTTCATGTTGAAGATTGATCTGTCTATTTTCACATCACACAGAATAGGCCTTAACCCCACTCCCTGACAGAATGTGTTCAATGCTTAGTTGTGTTCATGTTGTAGATGTGTGGTGATGTCTATTTCTACATCCCAAAGATTAGGTCTTAAATCCGCTGCCCTGACAGAATGTGTTCAAGCCTTAGTTGTGTTCATGTTGAAGATTGATCTGTCTATTTTCACATCACACAGAATAGGCCTTAACCCCACTCCCTGACAGAATGTGTTCAATGCTTAGTTGTGTTCATGTTGTAGATGTGTGGTGATGTCTATTTCTACATCCCAAAGATTAGGTCTTAAATCCGCTGCCCTGACAGAATGTGTTCAAGCCTTAGTTGTGTTCATGTTGAAGATTGACCTGTCTATTTCCACATTGCAAAGAGTAGGCCTTAAGACCGCTGCCCTGACAGATTTATTGTGAAAGAAAACCTGCCATCCGGGTAGATAGATGGCAAGACAAGATCCCAGATACTGAAGTCCTAGAAAGAGCGTCCATGCCCAGTATCCACACTCTGCTAATGAAGAATCAGATTTGCTGGGCTGGTCACTTGACTCGCACGCCAGATCACAGTCTCCCTAAACAAATTTTTTTTTGGAGTTGCGTTGTGGTAAACGCTCCCAAGGCAGCCAGAGGAAACGCTTTAAAGACACTCTGAAAATCTCACTGGATGCTTTTGGAATTCATCCTGACACCTGGGAGACTGCAGCCAGAGACCGAAATTCGTGGCATGCATCATTACGCAAGGGTGCAGTCACTTGTGAGGCAACCAGGACTGCAAGAGCTGTGAAGAAAAGACAGAACTGAAAAACCACTGCAGGAAATCCTCCTCCAGAAATGTCAAGCATTCTTTGTCAAAGAACATTTCGAGCCAAAACAGGCCTTATCAGCCATGTTAGATCTCACGGCTCCATACTTTCAACCCCACTGGATGAAATGAATGGTCATCATCATTCTTGATGGACAAACAACAACAACAGATGGTGCCCACTGCCTTGGATGGAATATAAACCTTACACAGATGCATGCTGAAGTCAAACCCCTGATCTCTAAGGTGCATAATTTGCTGTGATTCACTCCCTTCGAGATCCAAAGGAGAAGAAGGAAAATCGTGGATACTGAATAACGTGACTATAAAGAAACGAGAGGCCACAGAGATATTGTTCCTCCATAACATGCCCAGATTTAAAATATACCACTTGCAAGGCCATTTTTAAAATACTCATTATTATCATCATTTATCCTACCAAGTGTCATTAGCCTTCATATATCTCCACAGATCTCAGTATTTAGTGTTCTGGGTCGATTCTGTTGATGATATTTCTCCATGCCACCGACAGAGGCCGTCCAGCATGATCTCTTTCAGTCTGCCTCTGCCTTTTCTACCACTGATCTTCCCATTTCGTGCATTACCCCAAGCCCGTATTTCCTCACACTACTGGCACCTGGCCATCTTGACAGATGATAGTTGTTACATTGTGCTTCAAAAAGGCATAATAACTACAACCCATGGCGGTAGTGAATGTGACTGATCAGACCAGTTCGCGTGGTAAATGTTCATTCACAACGGATGCATGTGAACACATGGTAATTTCCTCCATCATGCACAATCTGTCTTCTCACATGCTCAGTGTATGACCTGTCTTCAATCATTTTCTCCTTGTCTTTATTCCATTTCTAATCTGTTTTCTCCATGCAATATGTTCAGTGGCAACTTGGTCCAAAAGTGCAATATCAATGCCTGTATCAATCATGTCCCGCTTACACACATCTTTGTACTGTAGTAGAGGCCAACTCTGAGATCTTCTACCCATCTGTAATTCACCCAAAAAAAATATCCTTAGGTATTCCTACCATTGTTCATCCACCTTATGTGTGCTGTCCATCTAAGACCATTATAAGTCCTTGTCAGTTGGCGTGCATTTCCTCATAATCCTGTCTTGAAAGTCAGGTCATCCATAACAATTTTGATATTGGCATTTCTTTGATCACTTACATTTTGTGTACAATATCTCCAATACTGATTCCTACTTTTCATTTATTAGTGCACAACACTGGATCACATGCATATTTGCTTCCTTATTTTATTGTTCTAAATATTGCTGTTATTATACCAGAAGTGATTGCTTCCCAATCTACTAGTGCTTTCTCTCTCTCTCTCTTTATGTAACACTAGCTTACCCGCCCGGCATCGCCCAGCCCCTTGCGTGGATCTGTCTGCCTGCCTGCCTGCCTGCCTGCCTGCCTGCCTGTCTGTCTGTCTTCGGCTCTTTCCCGTTCTCGTTGCGGAAAAAATGGGTTCGAAAATTTTCACATATCTAAAATAGATCCATTATTTTTACGATGGCCCTTTCCCGTTCCCGTTGCGGGAAAAATGAGTTTAAAAAATTTCCTGTATTTAAACGGCACTTTCCCGTTCCCGTTGCAAGAAAAATGGGTTCAAAAATGTTCACGTATCTAAAATAGATGCATTATTTTTATGAAAACTGAAAATGCCTTAAAGATTTTATCTTTATTTTATAACGAATATGACTGTAGATAACTACTTTAAACATTTTATGAAACTTAAGAAAAATACAATTATTTAAATTACATAATACTACATGCTACTAAAAGTTATGTCCCTTGATATAACTTTTCTTACGTTAAGTACCTTGCAATATTTTAATTAAATTAAATTTAATACGTAAATAACAGTTTTTAAACTAACTAACTATGCCATTTGGCTTGGCGGCAATGAGAAGAACATCTGTAGAAAATTTCATCTCAATTGAATGGACCTTTCGCGAACTCATAAGAGACATACAAAGACACACACAAACATTCTCTTTTATATATATTGATTAGGCACACTCCTTCACTGTGAAGGGGCATTTTCCTCTGTATAACCCCAAAACAGCACTGTTTTTACCTGTGGTTAGAAGCTTTTTGTCTTTTCTAGTCCATCTTGTTTCGAATAACCCAAAAGTGCTAGTCTTATATATTTTGCATTCCCCACCGTTTGTTCTGTTCTTCTCAGTTCATGCATAGTTCTAACTTACCAGGTGCCAATCTGGAGATTTACTAGGTGATTCTGTGCAGTCACAGCAAGTGTCTGTCCAATGCCTGAGGACTTGACGCTTGCAGATTGTTGCTGATCCTTACAACCTTCTCCTCATCGCTTCATATTTCTTCTAAGAGAGGAGTCTCTTTCATCGTGGTTGGCTGAGTTATTTTTCTTTCCTTTTTTAGACTTGTTCAAGGTTTGTTTGATTTTGCAGCCAAAGTTTTTTATGGGATGGGGTAGCCAGTCTCGCACAGCCCTCCTTAGTTGCCTCTAACGACAAGCATAGTAGGTTTTTCTGTTGTTCTTAATGTCTTAATCTCCACTGGGCCACAAGCCCTCAGCCAACTCACACCAAGCCACCCTCTCTTTTGCTGTCTCCGGCAGCTCACTCCATAATAGTAGTAATAATAATAATAATAATAATAATAATAATACGAGGGGGCTTCAGGTGAAAACCTTAAATGTTTTTTGGTGGGGGTGTGTGCATATATTCTGAAAAAGTAAAGAACAGATTTTTTTTTTTGCGCTCGCTCGATTTGAACTCAAGCATAGTCCTAACACACTACTTCTAGTAGTGCTGGACTGAATTTTGCTCATGGATTAGCTTTCCCTATTAACAGTGTCCCTCGCCATCAGACGAATCCACTCCGACTTCAGAGGTACTTGTAATTTACGTTCCCAAGTCGTGGACAATAGGTCAACATTTTAGTCCAACTGTCCAGTGTAGGGGTTGAACCCTTACCTCAGCATCAGCACACCGGATGTTTAAGAACACACGTTCTTATCTTTTCGACCATGCTGACCAATGAACAGATGTATCATTTTTTCGATGTAGTCACCATTGCGTTCAGTGCAAGTCCTCCAGCACCGATAAAGTGCTTGGATTCTTGTAGAAAAAATTCTCTGGGATGACTGCTCGGTGTGCTTGATCTGGTCGTGAACAGTCTGTCACAGAAGTCACGCAGTTTTGAAACTTCCTACTCCACTCATACACTTGCTGGACTGACAGGCATGCATCACCTTACTGGACCTTCATTCACTGATGCTTGCTTGCTTGCTTGTGTTCGCTGGCTGTGAACTCCAGCGCAAGGTCCTGTATGTCGGATGAAGACCTCCTGTTGTCCAACATCAGTGTGATGTCATTTGCGTGAGTGTCTGGTTTATTGGTGTGCAGACTGGTGGTTCCTCGCCGTGTAGGCAGATACTCTCCGACTTCGGAAGAATCAGTGATCCTACCATATTAGCGAGGACCCCGAAGGGACCTGTTGCCCAGGACGCATGACTAGGACGTGTTAGTAGGTCTTGGTCAGTATAGAACCTGGCCCTGGTGCCTTGGAAACACTGTCGCGTCCCAATTCACTGATGAATTTCTTTAGGTTTCACCCCTTCACTGATCAAAAAACGGATAACAGAACGCTGCTCCTCTTTGGTGCATGTCACAAGTGGAGTGGCCATCTTTAAAATGTACTTATGATGTCACTGTGTTCATCTGCACTGTGATGTCACATGCTTAACCCTCGTGATATCCTTAATAACAGTATTGACAGGTTACAAGACATTGGCATGGTTATGGTAATTTCTATCACGCTTTTAAGGTTTTAAATTGAAGTCCCCTCATACATTAAAATTACTTCCACTGTACAAGTAACTGAACTGCTTGGTGTGTCCACAGAAGCTTGTTCTGTAGCGTGCACATCACACAGTCACTGACTACACCAGACACAGAAACCACAGCCATCGGGGAACTGAGCTTAGCAGCTGCAGCACTGGGCTGTGGCCACATATGTCACAAGTTGTACTGACACACAGCTGTTGAGAACATGAGCCTTCCGAGGCCGTCCGGCATCAAACAGCCCACTCGCATTGGCAGGCCTTCTGGATTACCCACTGCCCGGCCACAGACGCCGTCTGGGGGCAGCAGTACAAACCAGTACCCACAGAACAATGGATCTAGCATGAAAGCTCAAAGTGAGTAGTTTTATAAATTATTCGTGTGATTTCTTTCTCATCCTGCTCCTCATATTCCTCTTCTCTTTCTTCTTCATCATCATCTTTGATTAATCTTCTTCGTATGATGTTTCCTTTTCGTTCTGCTCCTCTTCCATTCCTTTATATCATCTTCCTCTCTCTCTTCTTATTCTTTATCTTCCTCCTTCTCTTTTCTGGTTCTTTTTTTGCTTCTTCCTCATCTTATTCTTTCTCTTCCATCTCCACGTCTTCGTGGGAGGCTGTCACATGTCTCACACAGACAGCAGTATGTTAATCTTCAACATGCATTATTTCTAAACTTAACTTTCTATAGGTAGATTCCTTCCATGATAATAGACTATCTTCCCATAGGTAAATTTCCCATTGAATAGTTGTGTCAGGACATTGACCTAACAGCCTATACTTGGCAATTTCCGACTGATGGGGGATTTGCGATGTACACAACTTGCACACAGTACCTCCCTTTCCCCCCATCATTATCCATGAAAACTAGGTATCTTATCTCGCTACCAAGCGGACCCCAACCAACATATGTGAGTCATGACTCAAACACCAAGATATTTTAGCCAGGTCTCCCTATCTATAAGTAGCAGTGAAGTAAAAGACCCCTGTACATGCCTGGAGGCATACTGAGCATATGGTGCTCACTCCATATTTGTATAGACCAACCGCCACTCAATAGTTGATATGGTCAGTATCACGCCTGCCATTTTTACAACCCAGGACATGTCCTAGAGTCCATTTTAGGTCGGTGTCAATCAAGGAGTTCAGGTCAGTTGTAATGTCTACCTCCATGGGGATTCCAGTGCATGACCACCAGGCCAGCATCCTAGCTACTGTAGCTCCTCCCTACCTCTCTCTCTCTCTCACTCTCTCTCTCTCTCTCTCTCTCACTCTCACTCTCTCTCTCTCTCTCTCACTCTCTCTCACTCTCTCTCTCTCTCTCTCTCTCTCTCTCTCTCTCTCTCTCTCTCTCTCTCTCTCTCTCTCTCTCTCTCTCTCTCTCTCTCTCATAATGGTTAATCCAGAATACTTTATTTCTCTTCTTTATTCTACCTTTTATCGCCTATTAGAGATAGACCGACCCTCAACCAACTCACGCAGGCCCTCCTATCCATTGCTGTCTTTTGTAGCTGCCCCCATGTCCTTCCCACATTATTAAGCTGTGTCTCTAGTTCTCTTTCCCATCTGTTTTCAGACCTCTCTGTTTCTTTTGCCCGGTAGGCTCATGTGAAAAACTATTCTGGTTATACAATTAAATTATCTCCATGAGCTCCAATTTTGTTGATTTCTGTCCATGGGCTTCAGTTCTGTAGATTTCTCTCCATGAGATCCACATTTTTCTATTGTTTTTCCATTAGCTCAAATTTTGTCAATATTTTCTCCATGAGCTCCAATGTTGTCAATATTTTCTTCTTGAGCTCCAGTTTTGTCTTTTTCTATCCTTTAGAGCCACATTGTCATACCACATTGTCATTCATGGATGTTGTAACTTATTAGTTCTTGACTTGGTTGGTCTGCATGTTTCAGATCCATACAGCAGCAGTGAGGTGCCATTAGAATTGAATATTCTAAGTTTGATTTGTCATGAATTTATAACTGCTATTTTAACCAATTAAGTGCCAAGGGATGATTAATCATCTTAAGTTACTTCCCATATCTGCCACCGGCTTACATACAGTAGTTTTCCCTATGCAACCCCTTTAGTTTGATTAATAATACAACATGTCTTCAACCATATTAACAACTTTTAAGTCATAACTGTGACACACTCCTATTTCCCATTTTCTGCCATCCATTTTTGTTAGGTACTAACCTACTTTTTTGTTTGGCACGGAATCTGTTAAGGGAAATTGCTTTGGTTGTTTATTTTCTTTAGAATTACTTTTTAAAAGTGAAGATGTATTTTAATACAATTGATCAACACTGAAATAGTCAGAAGGTCAGAATCAGATGAAACCTTACAGCAGTCAACATTAACAAAGACCTTTGATCTTTGTGTATTTGACATATGGTGATCACAGCAGCCACCTTTACTCCCAGGACATTTCCTGGTTCCCATTTTATACTGGGTTGACCTGGGAGCTTAGGTCTCTAGACCAAGAGCTGGAAAATAACAGAACTCAGGTATATTTATTTCACAATCTATAAGTGCCAGTCAGTTCTGTAAAGTTATTTACTTTGTTGGCCTTCAGGTATTTTGCAGTTTTCTGCATGATTAAGTTTCTCTTCAGATGATGAACGGACTTAGGGATGATGCATAATACTCTCAGAAAGACAAGGTATGAATCAATGCTGTGGATTTTTACAAAATAGGGGTGCCCTGGATCTCTCCTCTCTGTTGCTGGGATAGGGAGTCATGGATATTATTTCTCTCATCTCTGTTGCTGGGATAGAGGATTGACAATTAGCTTTCTTAGAAGGTATGAAAAACTTGGAAGACCCATATGGAAAAACAGTTAGGCATTTTGAAATCAAAAGTAAACCTGACACTAACTACTGTTTTTAATTAGAGACAATTTCATTTCAATTTCAATTGCCTGAGTGCAAATGAGCTGGAGAAGAAGACAAGGAGGATGTAGATTACACTGCCATCCAGGATACATTTCAAAATGTGAAAACTGGCCCACAAAAATCTGTGACATGTGTTGTTCTGGTATACTCACGTCGGTGTCCTCGATAGTGCTATAGAGTTCCTGGTGGTGTGCTGACATTTCCCTTGCATGACTTAGTTGCATATGCTTTACAGGATGTCACTATCAACCCCAGCATATTTTTGGCTGTATGTGATTTCTGGGCAAGTTTACGTTCTATAGTTTGCCATTGCTTTCTGAACTGGTACTCATACCATGGTATGGCAACCAACACAAGGTGGTCTGCCTCCAAATCTCCCGCAGCTGTGTTTCGAACGTGGTATGTGGGATTACAAATTGCATTCGCAACCGCTTTGCTACAGAACCAGCAGGAAACTGGAGTACTTATCTGTGCAGTGAAGTTGATCTTTTACCAACCAAACCAAACCCAGTTTTCTTTATTAACTGTATTGTGTTGTTGTTGTTGTTTTTTGGTTCTTTTGCACTTGCTTGCTTTGAACTCAAACGTAGTCCATACACACTACTTCTAGTACTGCTGGACTAAATTTTTGGTGTGGATTAGCTTTATCTATTAACAGTGTCCCTCGCCATTAGGCGAACCCATTCCGGCTTCAGAGGTGCTTGTAATTTACGCCCCCAAGTCAAGGACGACAGGTCAACATTTTAGTCCAACTGTCCGGTGTAGGGGTTGAACACCTTACTTCAGCATCAGCACACCGGATGTTTAAGAACACACGTTTCTATCCATTCGGCCATGCTGACCTACTATTAACTTTTAATTTTTTTTATTTGTTTGTTTATTTTGAAGCCTTTTAACTCTTTCAATCCCAAACACATGATGCATGATTGGCTCTTCCTCATGAATCCAAAGAATAGTACTCTCTCACATTTTACATTTGGTCAGAGCACACTAAAGAAATCTGGCTTCCCACTGGCAACTGCCACATTGTATTTAGCCTCTTTGAAAGTCATGCATTCATGATTTTTCATGGTGGTTATTTATCCAGTGTGGACACCTGGTGAGAAGCATTTTCGGAATGAAAGAGTTAAGTTATGAGTTGCAACATGCATGCTGCTTTGTTTTTGTGTGTTTAGTTGAAGCATGGTCTTGTGTTTTTGTTATCTCTGTTAACCGAAGGTGCCATAGCCAAGTCGGCACGGGGAGTTGGATTTTGTCCTGAGCATGCCGACCAGTACGCCACAGATGTCTCTAGACTCCTCAAAGGTAGTACAGATGACCAGCTGTACCTTTTAGGCTGCTAGATAGTTAGGACTTTCTTTTGTTCTTTGTTTGAAATTATTATTTTAAAGAATGTTAAATACCCTAAAAGGTTAATAGAATCTTTTTCTGCAGCTTCTCGAGTCTGTAACTCTCTTTGATGACTGAACAGTATGTTTCTATTTGTTGTTGTTTTTGTTTTGTTGCTCTCGCTCGCTTTGAATTCAAGCATAGTCCATAACACTACTTTTAGTAGTACTGGACTGAATTTTGCATGTGGGTTAGCTTTCCCAATTACCAGTGTCCCTCGCCATCAGGCGAACCCACTCTGACTTCAGAGTTACTTGTAATTTATGTACCCAGGTCAAGGACACGAAGTCAACATTTTAGTCCAACTGTCCAGTGTAGGGGTTGAACCCCTTACCTCAGCATCAGCACATCGGATGTTTAAGAATGCATGTTTTTATCCATTTGGCCATGCTGTCCTCCGTTTCTACTTTTCTCTGCCCTTGCTGCTCCATTCCATGATGTTCTGTTCTGTAGATTTAATTCCACACTGTCTCTGCACCTTCTTCATTTTAATCTGTTGGATTTCATAATTAATGAATGTCTATGTCTTTCTTCTTCTTCTCTTTTGTTCTCTAACCCCCACTAGGGTATAGCCCCACAACCAACTCACTCCAAGCCTTCCCATCTTTAGCTATCCCATGCTGCTCTGTTCATGTCCTCCCATATTGTTCATGTCTGAACACAAGAAAACTGGCTTATACACTGCAACATGTCTCTGAAACCAAAATACTTTAAACACATGAAATGCCAATTGTGGGGCCCAGAGAGAAAATATTTAGCCCAGATTCATAAACAGTTTTGGGCTGGGTGACTTAACCAACTCTGGGGTCTTCAGGAGGGGAGTAGGATGACAAAGAGTGAGGTCACTGCATCCCTCCTGTCTGATGTGAGATTGAGATGAGGCTGGCAGTCTCCATTGTGGCAGATCAATTATTATTAAAACAAAGGGGCCACTATAGGAGAGCTGGAAGAGCTTGGTACCCTCTTTGATGACAGGCAGGCAGGCAGCTGTAGCTTAGTCCTATGCTCTTCAGGGCACCTGTAGGGGTGTGGTCTTAATGAGGTAATGAAACAGTATTCTCATTTTATCAAGTATTTCACAGCTGTATAACAATGTGTTGCTTTTGATGAGTGTGGGTCTGTGGGAGGAAGGAAGGGAGGGCATGAGAGAGGGATGCAGGGTTTATTATGATGGGAGGGGTGTGCGAGTTATTGATTATTCCCTTGGACAGATCCTTTATTCACAAATTGCCACACAGTGAATCACTCTTGTAAGCCATTATCACACACTCTCTCACTTGTTAATACCAATAATTTGGATGTCTGCCCACAGGCATATTGATTTTACATTCCCGTGTTACTGAGCTTTAAACTTGTCCATTTCTTTTCTTTCCTTCTCTCTCTCTTTCTCTCTCTCTCTCCTCTCTCTCTCTGTTTCTCTCTGTCTCTCTCTGTCTCTCTCTCTCTCTCTCTCTCTCTCTCTCTCTCTCTCTCTCTCTCTCTCTCTCTCTCTCTCTCTCTCTCTCGTTTCATTCTTTAATCTTTAGTCATCTGTCCTTTGTGGTAGGAATAATGTTATTTGAGTGTATTTTCATCCTTACACCCACATTTTTTTCTTCCATTGTTTTCCCCCACCTTTATCTTCTCTTTCCCACTCTCCCTCTTCAGCTATCTTCCAAGTTCTTTGAATATTCTTCCCATTCATTCTCATTGACTGTCTTCCCCACCTTTCTCTTCTCTTTCCCACTCTCCCTCTTCAGCTATCTTCCCAGTTCTTTGAATCTTCTTCCCACTAATTGTATTTGACTGTCTTCCCCACTTTCTTATTTTGACTCTTTTCAAAGTCTCTTTAACTCTTTCCCATTCTTTGAATCTCCTTCCCATGTTCAATCTTTAACTCCTCTCATCCAGCCTCCCTCTTTGATCCTCCCACTTCCATCCTTGATTCTTTTCTTTACTATACCACACTGCCTATGAGCCTCTCACTCCACATGCTTTTGTTTCTTTCTCATACTTCATTATTGTTGTACTTCCACATTTGACTATCTTCATTACTCTCCCACACAGCCTTCATTACTCCCCCAGTTTCCCTCTTTTAATTCACTACTTTGGCTCTTTCACACTCCCTCTTTGATCTTTCCATCTCTCTAGGACTCTTCTCAACTCTTTCTTTTCAGCTCTCATCTCTGCTATTCTTTTTGATTCTCTTCCCCAACCATCCTGTTTATGTTATTCCCTCTCTCCCATTTCCTCTTCACTTTGCTTCCCCTACACTCCCATTCTTTCTTTGACTTTCTTCTCCCTCTGTATCACTCATAACATTATTCCTCATTTTAACTTTCATCACACACCCACTTATATGACTTCCTCCCCTCTGTGCAGCTGTCTTTCACTGCTGTTCAATTCCCTTCCCCTAACTCTATGTCACTCTTCATATTTCTTCCCCACTTTCCCCACTCCCTATCTGAAAGACTCATCCCTCTCCCCAAACCACCACCAATGAACACAACACAAACCCATGAAAGGCTAATGTGGAAATATGTGGATCAGGAACAAAGTAAGACAGCTTTATTGTGTATGCCAACTGTCATTGATGTCAGTCCTTGAGGTATATTTAACGAGTAAGGTGCATTTGGCAATACATATTTCATGTCTACATGTTTTATACATATAGTTGCTTCAAGGCATGCGTCATTCATCTCAATGTGTTTGTGTACTTGACAGGTGCATGCTTGTGTGTTCACTGTCCATGCATGGTTAGCGATGTGTTCATTTAGACCAGAATATTGAATCTAAAAATCTCATCTCATCTTGTTCCTCTTGTACCTTGCAGTGTCGAGGTGAAGCATAAACAGTGGGAGAGTGCCTGTTTATGATTCTAAAAACACTGAGGCCAAATAATGAACTGAAGGAGCTCCGGTAGCATAGTGCCTAGTGTGCTTTGCTGCTGTTGCAGTGGTCCTGGGTTCAAATCTCCTTTTGTAACTGCATGGCTTCGGGGTTTATCCAGCCTCATACAATGATTCCCATGTATAAGGTGAGGAGGCTGGTGTAACACTGATTCTACAGCATGACCCAGCCTAGAACAGTTCCACAATATGCTACATTGGCAAGACAATAGGGTCATTTACCTGTACTTAACTGAAGTCATACATATTTGTTACTGAGGCCTTTAGGGAAGTAAAGAATAGTACAATGTACCCTACTGTGCATGACATATGAGATGGCTAAGGAAGTTTGGTCTTGGGGCTGGCTGCCCCATCTGCAAAATCCAACCAGCCATGAACAAGTCTAACTATAAAGTAAAAAAAATAAACAAGAATAGCTCAGCAGGTCCACATGGCCGAATGGGTCAGAACGCGTGTTCTTAAACATTCATTATACTGATGCCAGGGTAAGCGGTTCAATCCTTACACCGGACAGCTGGACTAAAATGTTGACCTGTCGTCCTTGACTTGGGGATGTTAATTACAAGTACCTCTGAAGTCAGAGTGGGTTCACCTGAAGGCGAGGGACACTGTTAAAAGAGAAAGCTAATCTACACGCAAAATTCACTCCATCACTACTAAAAATAGTGTGTATGGACTACGCTAGTTCAAAGCAAGCAAGCGCAAAAAAAGTAGCTCAGTCAACCAAGATGTCAGGAAGCTCTTCTAGAAAAGATATGATGAGATGTGAGAAAGCTGCAAGAAGTCTGGATCACAGACATGCAAAAATCAGTCCCGTGCACTCCCCAGCAGTAGCGACTATTAGTATTAGTGGCACGTGTGAGGACTACGCTTGAGTTCATAGTGAGCGAATGAGAGAGAAAAAAACTTGCTTTGACCTAGAAAAATGTTCAGACTTGGAACCTAGAACAGTAGAACTGTGTGCATGTTGGGAAAGACAGTACAGGTGGTAGAAGAAAAGGACATATGATAAGATTAGTATGTGCTTGACAAAGTGGTTGAACCGAGCAGATAAAAAGCTTCTAAGCACAGGTGAAAATAAGAAAAGAACCAGAGACAGAGATGAATAATATTGGGAGGACATGGAGAAAGCTGCAGGTGATAGCAAAAGATAGGACAGCTGGGTGTGAGTTGGTTGAGGCCTTTGCTGCAAGTGGAGATAAAGGACAGACGAAGATGTCTTCTCAGAGGACAATCAAGAAATGAATTGCATTGCATCATTTTTGTAGACCTGTGGCTCAGTATGTCTTGATGTGCTTTGCCTAGCTTTGGATTGTACTCAGCCTGCAAGGCAACAGGCTTGTGTCTCTCTCAGCCAAGAGAGGGAAACTGGAAGAGCAAAGGAAGGCTGTGTGGAAGAATAGGGAAGGTAGTCAAATGGGGAAGTGTAACAATGAGGAAGAGTGGGAAAGAAACTAAAGCATGTGGAGTGGGAGGATCATAGGCAGTGTGGCATAGCAAGGAAGAGAATCACAGATGCAAATGGGAGGATTAAAAACCTTGACTTCCAATCCAATAAGGTGGATAGGTGGTTGATCTGTTAAGGCCTCAGGAGTGTTTTTGCTTCTGGCTATGGTTTGCTTATGCATTTTCCTCATGTTGAACTGGTAGTGCATGGTTCCATCGCCCAGCTACTGAGTTGGGTGCTTGGAGAGACACTGTGAGCTGTAGATTTCATGTGGAGTGCTTTTACATCTGTCTGCTGTTGTTTGTTTTGTGAACTGCATGTTCTGAACTAGCTAGTTTTGCATTATGCAGTAATGTGTGTGAAGCTGCTGTATTTCTAGTGAGTGCCGCTTCTAACGACAATGAACTGTAATTTTTGTGGCGGAATGTTGTGTTGGCATTGTGGCAGTGGCCTTATGCATGTACTTATGTACTTGCCTGTGCGTGCTGTTGGGTTGTCGGTACTGCTGTTTTTCCACTATTTTCATGGGACAGTAAGGAGCATTTTGTGTGATATTCACTGGCACAAGAAAGGAGCATTATGAGGATGACCTTTTGCCATGAAGTTGGAACTGCTACTAACTGACTAACTAACTAACTGGGGATGATTAAAGTCAGTAACTATGAGAAATACATGGAGTAGCTTTTCCCCTGATTAGTCCCTGGGGCACTTGAATAGAAGGGTGCTGGTTGTTTCATATGAGTGAGAACCATGTCTGCACAGGGTTTCATGAATGAGCTGTATCATCATCATCATGGGCCCTGCCGGTAAGCGTGTTGGTCATGTCTCGCCATCTCACACAATCACCAGAGTTGTGGATCAGCTTAGTGTTCTTATCTCGACTATGCCACGTGTCCAAGACATCCAGATATTTTCTTCTCTGCCTTCCCCTTGTTCTTTTTCCTTCAGTCTTGCCAGTTAACACCAAGTTCTCTAATTTATTTCTTCTCATAATGTGCCCCAGCAGATTTGACTGCCTACGTCTAATTTCTCTAATCAGTTTGAGGCTTTCATATGTCTCTTGTAGGACTTGCTAATTGGTTTTCTGTGTGTCCACAGTATTCTTTGTAATTTCCTCAGAAACCACATTTCCACTGCTATTAGATGTTTTTCAACTTGTCTGCTCATGTCCACATTTCACATCCATACAAAAGTACAGGTTCTATATAGCACTTCAACACTCTTTTTTTCATTACAGTTGATATCTTTTTATTAGTCAGTGTGTTTTCCATTTTGCAAAAGGCTGCCTTTGCCATAGTGATTCTTGTTCTAATCTCTTCTAGGCACCTCCCATCAGATGTTACGACTCATCCAAGATAGTTGTACTGATTCACTTGTTTAAGAATATTTCCATTTATCGTTATATTACATTGTGGTATTTCTTTCTTCTTTGACACGACCATAACATCTTCTTTCTTACAATTTAATTCTAACCCCATTTGTTCACTGTGTACAATAACCGCATCTACTAACTGTATAATGTCAACCATTTCTTTTCTCAGGTCCCGAGCCACTAGAAGATGGTGTTGTCACTGATGACTTTAAGATTGGTGACAGGATCTGGGTCAGTGGCAACAAGCCTGGAACCATAGCGTTTATCGGAGAAACACAGTTTGCACCTGGCGACTGGGCAGGCATTGTCTTGGATGAAGGCATCGGCAAAAATGACGGCAGTGTTATGGGCATTAGATACTTCCAGGTACAGGTTGTGGAGTGCACTTAACCACACCACAAGATATGGCCATGTTTTTACACACGTTTTCATCCATAGATACCTAGTTTTAAAAAGAATGTGATCAGTCTTTTGAAACATGTGACTTACTGCTTGTCATTTTCTCCTGCATCGCTTCACTCTGACTGTCTGATGTTTGCCTACCCCCCACCCCCACCCTCTCTCTCTCTCTCTCTCTCTCTCTCTCTCTCTCTCTCTCTCTCTCTCTCTCTCTCTCTCTCTCTCTCTCTCTGTCTTTGGCTCTCTCACTGGCTATTTGCCTCTTTCTGTCTCACTCTGCCCGTCTTTTTAATCCCTCCCTATCTGCCTGTCTCTCTTCTCTCACTCTCTGTCTTTGCCTTTCTGACTGTCTGTGTGCCTGCCTGCCTTGTTCTCTTTTACTCTGCACCTCTGTCTCTTTCACTCTGCCTGTCTGTATGCCCACCTGCTTGTCTGTTTGTCTGTCTTCCCACCTGCTTGTTTGTCTGCCTGACTGCCCAGTCTGTATTCCAGTGTAGAGGTATGCCAAGGTGTAGATATAGTCTTTATTTTCTAGCATACTTCTGCACATCTTGGGATCTTCAACAGAAGCTGTTAATTCATGCTCTGGCATTTTCCTACGCATGTGTCATCAGTCTTGTCTTGCTGCCTTCCTCAATCTCTTTTTTCATAAATCTGTCCAGTTGTTACAGTATATTCCAGTTTGTATTTTCTCATCAATCAGTCAATCAATCAGGTGCCGTCTCCACAATGAAGGTTGGCTGCAATGGATCTCCAACACTGTCTTTGTCTCTCGCCGTGACTGTACATTCTGTCAGCTTGCTGTTTGTCCATCTCTTAATGTTATCTTCCCACTTGTATCATTATCTACCTATTACTCGCTTGCCTTCAACCTTACCCTCCATATGGTTTTTATAAGAGTTATGTCTTGTAATGTGACTGAAATATTTCACTTGCCTCTCTTTTCTTTCTTTTATCAACTCTCTTTTCAGTCCCAGTTTTTCTAGAACCTCTTTATTTGATTGTTTTTGTTTCCACAAAATACAAAATATTCTTTTGTATATCCACATATCCAGGGCCACTATTCAACTTTCTAATTGCTTGTTCAATGTCCAGGCTCTCTTCTCATAAAGTGATACAAAAGTGTTGATGGCTTCTTTCTGATGATTGTATAAGTTGTGCTTGTGTCCTAGCCTCTGTCAAAAACATGTGGATTATCTATTTTAGCTGTCCAAGGTATTTTCAGCATAAGTAGGTATAGGGCCATTTTCAGCATACGTAGGTATAGGGCCATTTTCAGCATACATAGGTATAGTACAGGAAAATATTTTCAGAAATGTTGACGATATGAAAGGAATTATTATTGGAGGACATAACATCAATAACATTAGATATGCGGATGATACAGTATTGATTGCAGACAATGAGCAGGATCTGCAACATTTAGTAGACGCAATTGTTGCATACAGTGAACAACTTGAGTTAGAATTAAATTGTAAAAAGACACAGATTATGGTCGTCACTAGGAAGAAATAAATACCACAATGTAGTATACAAATAAATGGAAATATTCTTAAACAAGTAAATCTAAATAATTATCTCAGAACAGTCATAACATCTGATGGGACCTGAAGAGATTAGAACAAGAATCGCCATGGCGAAGGCAGCCTTTTGCAAGATGGAAAACATACCGACCAATAAAAAGATGTCATTTGCAACAAGAAAAAGAGTGATGAGGTGCTACATAGAACCTGTGCTTTTGTTTGGATGTGAAGCATGGAGATTTAGCAGACAAGCTGAAAAACATCTGATGGCTGTGGAAATGTGATTTCTGAGGAAAATGCAAAGAATACCATGGAATGGACAGTCAGAAAAACCAATGACCAAGTCCGACAAGAAACAAATGAAAACCGTAAACTTATTAGAGAAATTAGACGTAGACAGCCACAATTATTTGGTCACGTTATGAGAAGAAATAAATTGGAGAACTTTATGACAACTGGCAAGATCGAAGAGAAGAGAGCAAAGGGAGGGCAGAGAAGTAAATACCTGGATGGCGTGGCCACGTATGGTCGAGACAAGAAGACGGAGCTGAACCACGACTCTGGTGATCGAGTGAGATGGCAAAACATGACCGCCCATGCTTACCGGCATGGCACATGATGATGATGATGATGATGATGATGATGATGATGAGGTATAGGGCCATTCCCCATGCCTTGAGGCATACTGGGTATCTGATGTTAGCCCATATTTGTATAAAACATCAACACTTGATAGAGCATGTGATCAGTATTATGCCTGTTGCTTTTACTTCCCAGGACATTCCCAAGTACTCATTTTAGGCTAGATAGACCTAGCAGCCGAGATCAGTTTTTAAAACAAATCTTGCAGAAAGAGATTTGAACATATGACACTGGGCCAGCCAGCAAATGTTCTACATATGACATTCTTCTTCTCATCCCCCTCTTCTTCCTGCTGCTGCTCTTCCTCCTTTTCTTGTCTCTTCTTCTCCTGTTGCCTCTCCTTTCTTATTGTCTTCTCCTCCACCTGCTGATTCTCCCTCTCCTTCTCCTCTTCTTTCCTCATACTCCTCCTGTTTCTTCTTCTTTCTCGTAGTTTTCTTCTCCTCCTGATTCTCCCTCTCCTCCTCCTCCTTTTCTTGCCTTTTACTCCTCCTCTGCCGGCTCCGTGGCGAAGGGGTTATGAGCGAAGTTCGTGATCCTGCACACCTGTGTGTGTGTGTTTATGAATGTGCGTGTGTACATGTGTCTGCCTGTCTCATAACATGGTAATATGCATTATTTATGTTCACTGTCCTATGTAAATATTACATGCACAATTTATGAACGAAAGATGAGTGATTGGAAGGGCCAAATGTAAGATGGGCCTTCGTGCGCAATTTGTGACCCTTTGAAATAAAGTTTGTTCTTTCATTCATTCGTTACTCCTCCTCCTGCTTCCTTTTCTTTCTCATTGTCTTTTCCTCCTGATTCTCCTTGTGCTTCTTCTTCTTTCTCATGTTCTCCTCCTCCTACTCCTATGGAGCATAAGCCCCCTAACCAACTCAGGTCAGGCTCTTGTGTAGACAGACTTGTTCATGATTGGTTGGATTTTGCAGCTGAATGGGATGAGGTAGCCAGTCTCATGCCAACCCTCCTGTGTTGCCTCTTACAACATGCATGGCAGGTTACAGTGCTACCACTCCTTGCTTTCTTTAAGGGCTCCAGTAACACACAAGCCAAATGAAATCAAATTCCAGCTTAAATGGAACACTCTCCTCAGCATGTTAAAATATAATTTGGTTGTTGTTGAGTTGAATTATACAAGTAAAAAGGGGTCTGCCTGGCCAAATTGATAAGAGCACTGTTCTTCAACATCCGGTGTGCTTATGCCGAGGTAGTGGGTTCAACTCCAGCTACATCAGCCAACTGGACTAAATGTTGACTTCTCATCCTGGACTTGGGGATATAATTACAAGTACCTCAGAAGTCGGAATGGGTTGGTTCGACTGATGGCGAGGGACTCTGGTAATAGGGAAAGCTAATCCACAAGCAAAAATCAGTGCAGGACACTAAAAGTAGTAGCACGCGTAGAGACTATGCTTGTGTTCAATGTGAGCTGATGCAAAAACTAACAACATACAAGTAAAATATTTTAAATATTGTGTTTTCTAGTGTGAGCCAAAAAGAGGAGTGTTTTCCCGTCTAAGCAAGCTCTCTCACACACCACACTCACCAACCCGGCCGCTGTCCCAGGGATATGATAGCAACTCCAGCGAGTCAAAATTTTCTTACTCAGACTTCAGGCCATCGCCACAAGCTGCCACAACAAATGGGACTAGTGCTCCAGGCTCTGCTGCATCATCTAGGCCTTCAGTAAGTCTTTATTAGTATTGCCATGTAATGTAGGACGTCAGGTCTTAGTCAGATATGAACGAGTTACCATATGACATTAGATGGTGCTACCTGCTTTCTGTTAGCGCTGAATGTTGGGTGGCGCTCACCAAACCCGACACCCCACATTGTGCCAATGTCTTCGCGGCTGAGGAGTGTGTGTGTGTGTGTGTGTGTGTGTGTGTGTGGGGGGGGAAGGAGTTACAAGCCTGATCTTAGTGCGAGGAAATGCAACCTAAACTAAATGTCATGGCAGGGCAGACCAGGCCCTAAACTTGGTCGGCAACTAGTCTAGGATGGAAGCTCTGATAAGCGATCAGTTAGAGTATTGTTTTGCTGATCTGGCAGCTTCTGCAACTTGTTTTGTTCCAGATGTATTGGTGTTACCTTTCCTGTGGAGTAAACTAGGAAGGCCTAGACAGGGATCATGCTGCATGGGCAACACATGGTCTCTAAATTCAGCCCAGGCTTTGTGTTATGGAGAGGTATAGCTCCATTTGACAAACTGTCATCAGTCAAAACGGTGAAGTGCACATCTGTTATCATTGCATGCCGGACAAGTCCATTGGTGCACACCTGCATTTCATAATTTTTACTGGTGTTATACTTGGTATTAGAATCAACATCAGTCCCACACATGCTCCATCGTCCACAAAAGCCGCCGAAGAGTTCCCTTTCTGATAGTACCATTAGCAGTTTGATTTACAGTTCGCTGGCTTTCCCTCTGCTTATTGAGTTTTGTCTACTGGGAAGGTAACTAGGCCAACAAATGCCTGAAGAAGTTGGATGAGTCGACCGAAAGATGTAAATATTGCAGCTCTGCTGTAAACAGGCACAATGCAATTACGTCTAAAATATTCCAGATTAACATAGAAGAAGAAGAAGAGTTTTGTCCAGAGCCTCCACTCACTCCCTGAACCATTTCTCTCCAGTTATGGATACAGTTGCACTCTCCTTTTTAGTCTCAGAGAGCCTTCACCACATCACCTGTATTGTAAAGTAGCTCTGTGCCCAGCAGGGCAGCAGCATCCAAGCTGTCTGCCTGTTATTACAACTGTTTGATGGCTGGTCACACCAGTTCAGTGTTGGTTCGGCAGTTTTCTGGTGTCCCTTACACAGCCTTCAAGTCTCACACCTCCCTACTTGACACCACGTCTGTCATCCTGAGCAAGGCCATTGTCTCACCCATGTCATCATAATCAACAATTGCACGAGATGTTTTGTGGCATTCAAGATGTCTGCTCAATCCTTTCATGGGCCTTCCACAGTAACTACAGGATCAGCCAAAGCATCTGGATTTTCATTTTCTTTGACCCCAGCATGTCCTGCCACAAAAACACAAGTAAAGGTGCCATATTCAGTAACTGGAATTCAGTAACTGGTGCCTGTGCAGAATCATCAAGTACCTGTTTCTCCATGTCTCCCAATCTTCAACAGAATGTATAAGTTCATATGCTGGTATTTTCCAAGCCACAGTGAAAGGCTGCTGTAAATCTCCTGCTGTATTCTTCTCTGTTTTTTTTTTCTACCCATTAATTTTTTCTGCTGTTACATTATGTTCTAGATTTTCTTGTTTTCATACTGCAGCTAAAAGATGTCAAGAGCCTTTTTTTGATGTTTGTATTAAGTTGCCTTTGTGCCTGTGCAGAATTCTAAAAATTTAGTTGCACGTCCTTCACAGGACGTAGCAGTCAACCCCAGAATTTTGGCTGTTCGTGATTCCTGGGCAAGTTTTAAGTTCAGTAGTTTGCCATTGCTTTCTGAACGACCGGCACCTATACCTTTTTTGAAAAAACCAGCACCGCTATGTTTCGAACCTGGGTATACAGGATTACAAATCATGTCCGTAACCCCTTCCCCACGGAGACAGGTCTGTGCAGAATAGAAGGACCGAATTACTAGTGTGGAGTTGATGGAAAGAACTAGTCGACCTTGAGTGGAGAGTGGATCATGAGGTGAAGAAAAGACTGGCTGACACTTTAGGACAACTGTTTAACAGCATTACCAAGGCAGAAGAACTATAAACAAAAGTTATTTGCATATTCTTTACTGGACGTCACAATCAACACCAGCATATTTTGCTGTTATGATCTCTTGGCAAGTTTACATTCAGTAGTTTATCAATGCTTTCTGAACGACTGGCACCCATACCATTTCATAAAAAACCAATGCAAGGTGGTCTGCTGCCAAATCGCTTGCAGCTGTGCTTTGAACACAGGTATGCAGGATTATGAACTGCGTCCGTAACTCCTTCACCACTGAACTGGCAGAAACTATAGGGAGATCCAAAAAACACAAAGAGAATGAGAAACAGATGGGTACTGTAGGACAGACAGGGAAGGAACACAAGATAGCAAAGGACAGGAGGGTTTATGTCAGGTGTTGTTAGTATTGTTCTGAGCTTTGATGATCTGTGACCTTACTTCTGGAGGTCTAGTCCTCTGAATTGTGTCGTGCTCTCCAGGTCCATTTATTTCATGTTGTCTAGGGGTCTAAGCTAGATGTTGTAGTCGCTATGCAGTACCAAACAGGCCTTTGACTTCTTCCTCCTCATTTTGAAAGCACTAACAACACACTGAACTACAAAAGCACTGCACAGAACACTGAAACATTTCTTATCCTATAATTGATCTTTTCGCTTATATCAGTATAACTGCAATTCACAGGCATTCACTGTATTAACTCCTTAAAATAATATTTAAAAAGAGTGTCTCTATATAACAAAATGTACAATAACTTTGGTGAAAATATTACTTACTATTGTCAAACTTGGGCTTTTGATCCGTGATGTTCCCTTCATGGTATCTCAGCCTCGACCAACGCTTGACATGAGTCTTTACAACTCTTGTATTAATTGATGGGTGCGGCATGATTCATCCATGTGCCACGCTTGACATGAGTCTTTACAACTCTTGTATTAATTGATGGGTGCGGCATGATTCATCCATGTGCCACGCTTGACATGAGTCTTTACAACTCTTGTATTAATTGATGGGTGCGGCATGATTCATCCATGTGCCACGCTTGACATGAGTCTTTACAACTCTTGTATTAATTGATGGGTGCGGCATGATTCATCCATGTGCCACGCTTGACATGAGTCTTTACAACTCTTGTATTAATTGATGGGTGCGGCATGATTCATCCATGTGCCACGCTTGACATGAGTCTTTACAACTCTTGTATTAATTGATGGGTGCGGCATGATTCATCCATGTGCCACGCTTGACATGAGTCTTTACAACTCTTGTATTAATTGATGGGTGCGGCATGATTCATCCATGTGCCACGCTTGACATGAGTCTTTACAACTCTTGTATTAATTGATGGGTGCGGCATGATTCATCCATGTGCCACGCTTGACATGAGTCTTTACAACTCTTGTATTAATTGATGGGTGCGGCATGATTCATCCATGTGCCACGCTTGACATGAGTCTTTACAACTCTTGTATTAATTGATGGGTGCGGCATGATTCATCCATGTGCCACGCTTGACATGAGTCTTTACAACTCTTGTATTAATTGATGGGTGCGGCATGATTCATCCATGTGCCACGCTTGACATGAGTCTTTACAACTCTTGTATTAATTGATGGGTGCGGCATGATTCATCCATGTGCCACGCTTGACATGAGTCTTTACAACTCTTGTATTAATTGATGGGTGCGGCATGATTCATCCATGTGCCACGCTTGACATGAGTCTTTACAACTCTTGTATTAATTGATGGGTGCGGCATGATTCATCCATGTGCCACGCTTGACATGAGTCTTTACAACTCTTGTATTAATTGATGGGTGCGGCATGATTCATCCATGTGCCACGCTTGACATGAGTCTTTACAACTCTTGTATTAATTGATGGGTGCGGCATGATTCATCCATGTGCCACGCTTGACATGAGTCTTTACAACTCTTGTATTAATTGATGGGTGCGGCATGATTCATCCATGTGCCACGCTTGACATGAGTCTTTACAACTCTTGTATTAATTGATGGGTGCGGCATGATTCATCCATGTGCCACGCTTGACATGAGTCTTTACAACTCTTGTATTAATTGATGGGTGCGGCATGATTCATCCATGTGCCACGCTTGACATGAGTCTTTACAACTCTTGTATTAATTGATGGGTGCGGCATGATTCATCCATGTGCCACGCTTGACATGAGTCTTTACAACTCTTGTATTAATTGATGGGTGCGGCATGATTCATCCATGTGCCACGCTTGACATGAGTCTTTACAACTCTTGTATTAATTGATGGGTGCGGCATGATTCATCCATGTGCCACGCTTGACATGAGTCTTTACAACTCTTGTATTAATTGATGGGTGCGGCATGATTCATCCATGTGCCACGCTTGACATGAGTCTTTACAACTCTTGTATTAATTGATGGGTGCGGCATGATTCATCCATGTGCCACGCTTGACATGAGTCTTTACAACTCTTGTATTAATTGATGGGTGCGGCATGATTCATCCATGTGCCACGCTTGACATGAGTCTTTACAACTCTTGTATTAATTGATGGGTGCGGCATGATTCATCCATGTGCCACGCTTGACATGAGTCTTTACAACTCTTGTATTAATTGATGGGTGCGGCATGATTCATCCATGTGCCACGCTTGACATGAGTCTTTACAACTCTTGTATTAATTGATGGGTGCGGCATGATTCATCCATGTGCCACGCTTGACATGAGTCTTTACAACTCTTGTATTAATTGATGGGTGCGGCATGATTCATCCATGTGCCACGCTTGACATGAGTCTTTACAACTCTTGTATTAATTGATGGGTGCGGCATGATTCATCCATGTGCCACGCTTGACATGAGTCTTTACAACTCTTGTATTAATTGATGGGTGCTGCATGATTCATCCATGTGCCACGCTTGACATGAGCCCAGTTGGCTCCTGTCAGTTTGGCATGAGGTGGTTGAAGGCAATACTTCTTCTTCTTCTTCGTTCATCCGGAGTTTTTTTCCGGATGTGATTGCGTTGTGCCTGTTTACAGCAGAGCTGCGTTCTTGCGCCGTTAGGCCGACACATCCGACTTCTGCGGGCATTTGTTGACCGGGTTAACCTTCCCGGGGGTTTCTTAGGACGTTTGACTCTCACTGTTGTGGTGTTATCCCCCATCCCAGCTGGTCCATATAGAACAGCCAAAGATCCTGGTCAGCCCTCAAGGGAAGGCAGGGGCAGACCATGGGCATTCCCCGCCATCCTAGGAGGCTTCCATACTTGCAGAGCCGATACATAGCGCTCTGGTACTGGGCTCACCCAAGGAATCGTCACGTCCTGCACATGGCTGCTTAGCCTCACTTCCGTATATTGGGCCTTCCGTTCACCATAGGCTGTTCTTCCGGAAACCAGAAGTATGCAGTCTGCAGATGACATCCACACAGTGAGCTTTCGATTCGGACTTTCCATGTAATGGATTTGCTAGCCAAGCAATATTCCATTTCGTGCCACTAGGACACTTTTCCACCTTTTATGAAGCCCACACAGTGGGCTTTTGATTCGGACTTTCCACGTAATGGATTTGCTATCCAAGCAATATTCCATTTCGTGCCACTAGGACACTTTTCCACCTTTTATGAAGCCCACACAATGGGCTTTTGATTTGGACTTTCCACGTAATGGATTTGCTATCCAAGCAATATTCCATTTCATGCCTCTGGGTCTTCATGCACCTTTAAATGTCAACCTGTATATAGTTAAAGTAATCTGCGGTCAACTTTAGCTTGTTGATATCTCCATAGAGCTTGTCCTCAAATGAAGCAGGTGTGGGCCAAAATATCTTTCTCTGTTCTGCATACGTTGGGCAATCCTGCAGCAAATGTTTTGCTGTCATTTTTCCAGTTCTACAATTACATTCATCGGTATCTCCTATCTTTAGTTTATTGAACAAGTGGTATTTCAGCCTGTTGTGTCCTGTGCGGAGTCTGAAGATTGCTACTTGTTCTCTTCTGTCGAGTTTGTAATATGCATCATCCTTCTGATGGCCTGGATGCTCTGATTCCCATTTGGTTCTATAAGTGCTTTTTATCAACCTCTTTGCCTCATTATAGGTTATGTCTATGTCAGGCTGTGGTAGTCGTCCGCCCTCTTTTGCCAGTCTGTCAGCCTCTTCGTTTCCAGGTATACTGCAATGTGATGGGATCCACTGTATTACAACTTTTTTGGATTTCTGGCATAGACCATGGAGTGCTGCTCTTAGGTCAGTTAGTTCTGTGCTGTTATTGCTCTTCAGTATTGAGACAGCTGACTTTGCATCTGTGAAGATAGCTATTTGCTTCTCTTTATTTTCCTCCATTAGGAGCATTTCTGCTGCAGTTTTCAGAGCCTCTACCTCCGCTTTGAAGTTACTTGAAAATTTTCCAGTTGCCAGTGAATGTGTTTTTTTCGCTCCATTTTTTAAATTTAGGAGAATTCCTCCTCCTCCATTCTCTATTGAATTTTTGGCTGATCCATCTGTATATGCATGGGTCCAATTGCTGCTTGGGTAATGTTCTTTTATGTAGTTTAGGGTTATTTCTCTTCTTTCGGTTTCATGCTGAGTGTTCTTTTTCTCAATACCAGGAATGTTTTCTATCATCTCAGGCAGTTGCTGCTGTCTCCAAGCTGGGAACTTGTGTGCATTGTGTATGGGCTTGACTGTTGATATGTTAAGAATAGGATCTGACCTAATCCTTCGTTTTGCAGTTTCTACAAAGTTGCTACGCTTCAGTCTTCCCTTTCCAAAACCATTAAATCTGTTGTACATAGGGTGGTCTGTCAATCTTCTAAATTTTTCTGCTTGTTGCTGGGCTCTGCTATCTCTTCTATCCTGCATTGGTTGTAAACAAGTGATCTTTTCTAATTCATTAATAGGCGTTGTCTTCAGGCTTCCAGTTATGATTCGCATTCCTTGATTTTGGACTCTACTTATTTTGTTAAAGTTTGACAATGCAGCAGATATAGAAGGAGAATCCAGCACTAGAGATATGATTTTTTTTTTACACATTATCATCATCATCAAGTGCCGTGCCGGCTGGCGTAGGCGTTCATGGCTCTCCACAGATCTCGGTCTTTGGTGTTCTGGATCAACTCTGCTGATGATATTCCTCCATGCCACCGTCTCAGTCCGTCCAGCATCATTTCTCTTGGTCTGCCTCTGCCTCTCTTCCCCTCGATCTTTCCAGTTGTCACGATGTTCTCTAATGCCTCTCTTCTCATCACATGACCAAAAAAAGATGTTTGTCTCTTTCTTATTGTTGTATATAGTGTTCTAGTTTCATTAGCCTCTTTCAGGCAATCGTTGTTAGTTACTCTGGCAGTCCAAGGAATTCGCAACATTCGTCTTAAAAACCACATCTCTGTTGCTTCTAAGTTCTTCCTAATTTGTTCATTTACATTCCAAAGTTCGCTGCCATACAGCAAAACTGGTTCTATATAGCATTTTAGCACTCTCTTACATTCATTGATAGCGACTTATTGCATAAGATACTCTTCATTTTCTGAAATGCTGTCTTTGCCTGCCCTATTCTGCTCTTACACATTATAGCACTGGAAAAAAAAGTATGTTCAACCCCTACACCTGTCAGTTGGACTAAAATGTTAGACTTCAGGTCCTTGACTTGGGGGCGTAAATTACAAGTACCTCTGAAGTCAGAGTGGGTTGGTTCGCCTGAGGGCAAGGTACACTGGTAATAGGGTTAGCTAATCCACACACAAAATTCAGTCCGGTGCTACTAGAAGTAGTAGCACATGTATGGACTACGCTTGAGTTCACGGTAAACATGGGCAGTCATAGTTGACCATTTCACACAGTCACCAGTTTTCAATCAGGTCTGTGTTCTTCTCCTGATTATGCTGTATGACCAAACCATCCAAGTATTAAAACAAGAGGGTACTACCAAAGCCTGACACCCCGCGCCCCCCTTCACATGAATACAACAGTCCTTGAAATCTTGTGGCATGGTCTCATTCACCCATATGTTTGTATAGACTTGATGAAGCTGCTGTATTAGGACCGGCCCACCTGCCTTGTATATCTCTGCTGGGACGGAGTCAGACCAGGCACCTTGCCGCTGGAAAGTTGCTGAATGGCTTTGTTTACTTCCACTATGGTTGGCAGGTCATCAAGTGTATCATTAGTGGGAACTTGAGGAAGGCAGTTGATGGTTTCATCATCGAAGAAGGAAGTTTCATTTAAGGTGTTGCTGAAATACTCTGCCCAGTGTTGAAGGATTTCTTTCTTATTGGTGACCGATGTTCCCCCATCTGCACTGAGGAAGGGAACTATGCCTGGTGATGTAGAACCATAGACCGCTTTTAGTGAGTCGTAGAAGGTTTTCATATCATGTCTGTCATCAAAGCCTTGAATTTCATCAGCTTTGTTGCTCAGTCAGGAGTCCCGCATGAGCCAAAGTTTCTGCTGCACTACTCTCCGAATGTTGTTGAAGGCATTTTTTTTTTTATGTTGACTTCAGGTCATTCAAATGTGCCTTGAGGAGAAGATGTTTCTCGGCCAGCAATTGGTTGATGTCTTTGAAATTTTCATCAAACCAGTCTTTACGCTTTCGGGGCGCTGGACCTAGGATTTCCATAGCAGTGTTGTAAATTATGTCCTGTAGGGCTCTCCACTCAGTTTCCGCATCCTGTTTAGCTACAGCATTGGGCTTGAGGCGGTCTTCCAGCATATTTTCTAACAACAGCTGCATTTTTTTGCTGTTTAGGTGGGTGACATTTAGTTTTTTAAATTGCATTTTTACCCCTTGAGGACACCGTGGTGGTTTGATGTGTATGTTTATTTTCGAGATAATGAGACGATGGTCTTTCCAACATTAGGCACCATACGTGGATTTGGTCACCCGAACGTCTTGTCTGTCACTCCTCCTGACAATGACATAGTCAATGAGATGCCAGTGTTTTGAGCGAGGGTGCATCTACGATGTTCTATTTCTCGTGGGAAGACGGAAAATTGTGTTGGTGATCAGGAGATCGTGTTCGGCACAGGTCTGAAGGAGAAGGAGTCTGCGGTTACAATTACTTACTCTGTACTTCTTTCCAATGATGCCACTCCAAGAGGCGGTGTCCTTGCCTACTCTGGCATTGAAGTCCCCAAGGAGTATAAGTTTGTCTCCTTTGGGAACATATTAATACATTGTGCAGGTCTTCATAGAACTTGTTTTTAATGTCATCTTTATTGGTCATGGTAGGTGCGTAGACACGATGGTAGCATGCTTCTTTCCTTTCAGCAGGGGTAACTTGATGGTCATAAGTCTGTCATTTATAGCCTTCGGAAATTCAGCTAGTTTGCCAACCAGGGCCGACTTAATAGCAAATCCCACACTGGATTGGCATCTTTCCTCGCTTTTCCTTCCACTCCAGAAGAATATGTAGCCGGCACCTACTTCACAGATTTGGCCTTCTTCTGCAAGTCGTGTCTCGCTGTAGGCTGCAATGTCAATGTTGTACCTGCCCAGCTCTCTCCCAATCAGTGCTGTTCGTCTCTCTGGGCCTGACGCGCTGTCTCTATTCAAGTAGGGTGCGTACATCCCAAGCTCTGATTGTCAAGGGAATATGGTTTGCTCTTTTAGCTGTACCTGAGTTTACTTTGTATGTAGACCGCAGTATAGGATACCCACCAACCGCTGCTAGCTGGTTAGGTATTGATGGAGCAGGCAATGTTTAGGGCACCTTTTCTAGCCCCTTCCTCATGTTATAGAGGTAAGTAGTGCTTTCCTATAGAGGGCTGCTCATTCGCTCAGGGGGCTGCCGAATCCCACTGCTGCTCCAGTCAGTAGAAGACGGCCATATGGCCTGAGCTGCCTGTGTTCAGGTCTGCAACTACGGCTGCCAGCGTACCCACGCCTGCCACTTCACCGCTCGCCCATCGCCACAGGGCTTGAAGATATATGAAGTTCGATGAAGAATGACTTGCGCGATGAATTGGATTAAAGTGAGGAAGAGTTGCGCAATTCGTCGACCTAACTCTCTCGCCTGAGTCCATCTGAGTCCAGTGGCAAGATAAGTCAAGACGACTGGAGACGAATACAGGTGCAGTGGATGACCAGGGCACTCTATGTGCCTTGCCGTGCTCATCACGTTCCACAACGCTTCACAGGTAAACGCCGTCTTGCCCATTGAATCAACAATGATTTCTTCCGCGCAGTCTACCAAATCCTGTCTTCACATGCTGGGTAGGCATACCCTCGTTCACCGATTGGTTTGACACCAAATCGGCTACCCATGCCTGGTTTAGCCAGCATGTCACAGCTGTTGCCCGGGGGGTGGCCGCTGCTGCATGCTGACAGCTACTACAGGAGGTGGATGTCAGGCTTGGACCAATGGGAGATGTGCCCTGAAAAGAGCATGACAGTCATCCTTACCAAAGGTACTACCAATGCCTGACACCTCGTACCCCCCTTCTCATGAATACAACAGTATCATCATCTTGGTGTGCCATGCCAGTAAACGTGGGTCGGGCGATCATGTTTCAGCATCTCACATGATCACTAGAGTTGTGGATCAGCTCTGTGTTCATGTCCCAACCATGCTGTGTGGTCAAGCCATCCAGATATTTACTTCACACATTTCCATTGCCGTTAGATGTTTTTCAGCTTGTCTGCTCTTCGTCCATGTATTAGTCAGTATATTTTCCATTTGGCAAAAGGCTACCTTTGCCATATTGATTCTTGTTCTGTTCTCTTCAAGGCACCTCCCTTCAGATGTTATGACTGTTCTGAGATATTTGTACTATATAGCACTTCAACTCTAGTTTTCTCACTGGAATTGACTGCTAGTTAAATAACAATAAACAAACAACAAGTAAAATGACTTGGTCATTAATTATGACTACCAGCAGACAGTACTCCAGGGGGTGGAGTAACTTTAAGGTTACAGCACCCACCTCTGGTTTGATTGAAGCTGTGGACTTTGTGGATTTTTATAAATAAGAAAAATATGGTATATACCTCTCTGATCCTGGGCAGTAGATTGGGCATCTAACCTTCTCAAACAAGGGCAGCAGACTCAGTAGACTGGTATGCATTTAGTGCACATTATAAATTCCCCAGCATTTGGAAATAAATACAGCCATTGACAATTGGCTCATCAGCAGCTTCATGTCTTGTCAACTGAAATACTTTGGCCATATTAAAAGCCACAGCATGTTTCCTGGAAGCAGAGGCAAGTTGCCCAGAATGACGACAGACTCAGGGCATTGTAGACACTGGGCAAGAAAATGCATGAGGCAACAGAACTGACAATGGATCAAGAGTCTTCTCTGCCAGCTGGGGTGAGAGTGACGTTCTACAGAGGACCTGTACATGAGGTTTTCTTCATTTTGGAATTTTTCCTAGGCAGTACCCTGTTAGGCCTACTTTTTTTTTTATTTCATACTGCTAAGGGATTTTTAGCTTGCACATCTCCGTTTAGTTTCTTGCCTTTATCCGAGGTGACCAGACATTCATTCCATGACTCCAGGACCATAATTTGAATGGGTTGAGACATGTTCTGTGTTTGCCGTCTATTTAGTCTCGGCTGGGCCTCAGCTCCAGCAAACACCTGTCCACCTCATCATCCAGCCTGCACAAGGCTTCAGACATCACCACCCCTCCAGGGACAGCCAGCGGCGTGAGACTGCCTGGTGCTTCCCTCAGTGCAACTAAGCTGGGGGACAGGGTGAGTAATTGTAGTAGTGTCAGGTGACAGTAGCTGTGGTAATTAGAGGTTAGAGTAGCTATGTCAGGTTAGTGTAGCTGTGGTAATGTGAGGTTACACTAGCTGTGGTAATGTGAGGTTACATACTAGCTGTGATACATGACAATACAAAAGCTGTGATACATGATGATGGTAGAATACCAAAGGATATCTTTTTTGGTGAATTACAGATGGGTAAGAGATCTCAGGGTCGACCTCTACTACGATACAAAGATGTGTGTAAGCGGGACATGATTGATACAGGCATTGATAATGCACATTGGGAGCAAGTCGCCGCTGAACGTGTTGCATGGAGGGCAAATATCAGAAATGGAATAAAGTCAAAGGAGAAAATTATTGCAGAAAAGTCACACACCAAGCGTTTGAGACGTAAGATGGTGCATGATGGTGGAAATGACCACGTGTTCACATGCACCCACTGTGAACGGACATTTACAGCGCAAATTGGCCTTATCAGTCACACTCGCTACCGCCATAGTTAAAAGTTATTATGCCTTTTTAAAGCACAAACTATCGTCTGTCAAGACGGCAAGGTGCCAATGTGTGATACATGACAAGGCAGACGTGGTTGCGGCCTTGTGGGGGCACGTGCACACCTCGGGGGAGCAAATGGATTACCATGGTCTGGCAAGAATGAGACAACGAGGAGTGACGAAGGGATTTGGCCGACGCTCAATGCTCAAAGGAAAGGCGAGACGGACTTATAATCAGATTGCTACTGGTACTATTAGTGTTGGAACTCTTTGCTGGCTGCTGAGGATGGGGACGGAGCACTTATGGGAATGCCCTGAATGCTGTGATGTCGATTCCTAAATCAATCAATCAATGTGAGGTTACACTAGCTGTGGTAATATGAGGTTACACTAGCTGTGGTAATGTGAGGTTAGTGTAGCTGTGGTAATGTGTGGTGACAGTAGCTGTGGTAATGTGAGGTTAGTGTAGCTGTGGTAATGTGTTGTGACATTAGCTGTGGTAATGTGAGGTTAGTGTAGCTGTGGTAATGTGTGGTGACATTAGCTGTGGTAATGTGAGGTTAGTGTAGCTGTGGTAATGTGTGGTGACATTAGCTGTGGTAATGTGAGGTTAGTGTAGCTGTGGTAATGTGAGGTTAGTGTAGCTGTGGTAATGTGAGGTTACACTAGCTGTGGTAATGTGAGGTTAGTGTAGCTGTGGTAATGTGAGGTTAGTGTAGCTGTGGTAATGTGAGGTTAGTGTAGCTGTGGTAATGTGACGTGAAATTAGCTGTGGTAATGTGTGGTGACAGTAGCTGTAGTAATGTGAGGTTAGTGTAGCTGTGGCAATGTGAGGTTAGAGTAGCTGTGGTAATGTGTAGTGACAGTAGCTGTGGTAATGTGAGGTTAGTGTAGCTGTGGTAATGTGTGGTGACAGTAACTGTGGTAATGTGTGGTGACAGTAGCTGTGGTAATGTGAGGTTAGTGTAGCTGTGGTAATGTGTGGTTAGTGTAGCTGTGGTAATGTGTTGTGACAGTAGCTGTGGTAATGTGAGGTTAGTGTAGCTGTGGCAATGTGAGGTTAGAGTAGCTGTGGTAATGTGTGGTGACAGTAGCTGTGGTAATGTGAGGTTAGAGTAGCTGTAGTAATGTGAAGTTAGAGTAGCTGTGGTAATGTGTGGTGACAGTAGCTGTGGTAATGTGAGGTTAATGTAGCTGTGGCAATGTGAGGTTAGAGTAGCTGTGGTAATGTGTGGTGACAGTAGCTGTGGTAATGTGAGGTTAGAGTAGCTGTGGTAATGTGTGGTGACAGTAGCTGTGGTAATGTGTGGTGACAGTAGCTGTGGTAATGTGAGGTTAGTGTAGCTGTGGTAATGTGTGGTGACAGTAGCTGTGGTAATGTGAGGTTAGTGTAGCTGTGGTAATGTGTGGTGACAGTAGCTGTGGTAATGTGAGGTTAATGTAGCTGTGGCAATGTGAGGTTAGAGTAGCTGTGGTAATGTGTGGTGACAGTAGCTGTGTTAATGTGAGGTTAGAGTAGCTGTAGTAATGTGAAGTTAGAGTAGCTGTGGTAATGTGTGGTGACAGTAGCTGTGGTAATGTGTGGTGACAGTAGCTGTGGTAATGTGTGGTGACAGTAGCTATGGTAATGTGTTGTGACAGTAGCTGTGGTAATGTGAGGTTAGAGTAGCTGTGGTAATGTGAAGTTAGAGTAGCTGTGGTAATGTGTAGTGACAGTAGCTGTGGTAATGTGAGGTGACAGTAGCTGTGGTAATGTGAGGTTAGAGTAGCTGTGGTAATGTGAGGTTACAGTAGCTGTGGTAATATGAGGTGACAGTAGCTATAGTGGTAATGTGAGGTTAGAGTAGCTGTGGTAATGTGAGGTTACAGTAGCTGTGGTAATATGAGGTGACAGTAGCTATAGTAATGTGATGTGACAGTAGCTGTGGTAATGTGAGGTGACAGTAGCTATAGTAATGTGAGGTTACAGTAGCTGTGGTAATATGAGGTGACAGTAGCTATAGTGGTAATGTGAGGTTAGAGTAGCTGTGGTAATGTGAGGTTACAGTAGCTGTGGTAATATGAGGTGACAGTAGCTATAGTAATGTGATGTGACAGTAGCTGTGGTAATGTGAGGTGACATTAGCTATAGTAATGTGAGGTGACAGTAGCTGTGGTAATGTGAGGTGACAGTAGCTATAGTAATGTGAAGTGACAGTAGCTGTGGTAATGTGAGGTGACAGTAGCTGTGGTAATGTGAGGTGACAGTAGCTGTGGTAATGTGAGGTTATACTAGCTGTGGCAATGTGAGGTTTGAGTAGCTGTGGTAATGTGAGGTTAGAGTAGCTATCGTAATGTGAAATTAGAGTAGATGTGGTAATGTGATGTGACAGTAGCTGTGGTAATGGGAGATTACAGTAGCTGTGGTAATGTGTGGTGACAGTAGCTGTAGTAATGTGAGTTGACAGTAGCTATAGTAATGTGAGGTGACAGTAGCTGTGGAAATGTGAGGTGACAGTAGCTGTGGTAATTTGAGATTACAGTATCTGTGGTAATGGGAGATTACAGTAGCTGTGGTAATGTAAGGTGACAGTAGCTGTGTTAATGTGAGGTGACAGTAGCTGTGGTAATGTGAGGTTAGAGTAGCCGTGGTAATGTGAGGTGACAGTAGCTGTGGTAATGAGAGATTACAGTAGCTGTGGTAATGTAAGGTGACAGTAGCTGTGGTAATGTGTAGTGACAGTAGCTGTGTTAATGTGTGGTGACAGTAGCTGTGGTAATGTGATGTGACAGTGGCTGTGGTAATGGGAGATTACAGTAGCTGTGGTAATGTGAGGTGTCATTGGTAATGGTAATGTGAGGTTACAGTGGGGCACTGGGGCATCATGAGACATCTCTGTCTGTACCATATGGGATAATAACCCGGTGCAATGAAGTCGACCCTGTCGACCTTTAAGTGACTCTTTTTAAACATCTCTGAGGTAGCATGAGACACATCACATGGGCATGATGTAAAACATCACTGAGGTACCTTGAAGGTTGTTTGAAACACAACCAAGGCAGCATTGGGACATAACACTGAGGCAGCATGTGACATAACATTAATAACAAATAAAATGTAGGCGGTTGATTGCTAGACACATCACTGGAGCATCATGCTGAGATACATCACTGGGGCATCATGCTGAGATAATCACTGGGGCATTATGAGACATCACTGGGGCATCATGAGACACAAGACTGGGACATTATGAGACACTTCACTGGGGTATCATGAGATAATCATTGAGATGGCTTGAGACATTTAACTGGAGCATCATGAGATATATCACTGTGGCATCATGGGATAGTAATTGAGGTAGCTTGAGACACTTCACTGGGGCATCATGAGACACATCACTGAGGCATCAGGAGACACATCACTGGGGCATCATGAGATAATCATTAAGGTATCTTGATACACTATTGGGGCATCATGAGACGCATCACGGGGGAATCATGAGATAATCATTGAGGTAGCTTGAGACACTTCACTGGGGCATCATGAGACATCACTGAGGTATCTTGATACACTTTACTAGGGCATCATGAGACATAACACTTAGCTTGAGACACCACTGAGGCAGCAGTGGGACATAACACAGGCAGCATGAGACAAAACATTGATGATAAATAACACATAGGAAGTTGAAGCTCTTTTAGGGCTCTTTCCAATGTATTTCCTCATTGACTTACTGAGTATGTGCTAACTTTTTAGAAGGAGAATTCATTCTAAAATGTTTTTCCAGTTTGCTCATTTGTAACTATATAAAGCTGCTGACTTGGTTTTGAAATGCATGCAGGTCCTGGTTAGTGGCTCTAAACCTGGCATCCTGCGCTTCATTGGAGAAACAGACTTTGCTAAAGGTGTGTGGGCTGGGGTGGAGCTGGATGAACCCCTGGGGAAAAATGATGGAGCTGTGGCTGGAAAAAGGTATGGTGTATGTGTGTATGGGGGTGTGTGAGTGGGGTGGGTGGGGGTGGAACTGGATTAACCCCTGGGTAAAAATGATGGAGCTGTGGCTGGCAAAAGGTATGGTGTCTGTGTGTGTGTGCACGTCTGGATGACTCTTTGGGAGGGAGGGGGGATCGTGTGGTACATATATGGGTGGGAATGGTTCCGTCGCCCTGCTACTGAGTTGAGTGCTTGAAGCGACAATGTGAGCTGTGAATTTTGTGTGGAGTGCTTTTACATCTGCTGCGGTTGTTTGTATTGTGAACTGCATGTGCTGAAAATTGGCGATTGGCCAATCGCTGAACTAACTGGGTTGCCTTATGCAGTAATGTGTGGCTGCTGGTTTTCTAGTAACTGCCACTTCCATTGACATTGAACTGTATTTTTCACGGTATTTTGCAAAGTATACTTGTGTGGGCTGTTGGTCTGTCGAGACATCTGTCTGTTCCACTTTTCACATGTGGCAATGAGGAGCATTTTTGTGGTATTCATCGGCACAGGAACAGAGCATAATAGGGCGACCCTTTGACGTGACGTTGGAACCACGACTGACTAACTATATATGGGTGGGAATGTGAAGTGATAGACCTTACAGAACTTCTCTCTCTGCCTTACCTTCCCAGATATATTTCCAGAGGGATCTCTGTGGTGAAGTAATTAGGCCGCCAGCCTCATGTTCCAAAGATTGTGGGTTCGATTCTAGGCACAGTAATTCAGTTCGTGAGTGCAGTTTCTCTGAGACTCGTCCTATGGAGTTCTTGCTTTGTGTAATGCTTTTGGTAGGCTGCCCTGAAGAACGAACAAACTTTATTTTCAAAGAATCACAAATTGGGCATGCAGGATTATCTTACATTCGGCTCTTACAATCACTCATCTTTCGCACATTAATTGTCTGTTATGCATGATACATTTACATATGATAAAAAAAAACATTGTCAAATGAAAGTTGTGAACATAAACACTACATATTACCATATGAGACAGGCAGGCAGACACACGTGACACACGCACATGCATAAACATATACATACATACCTGCATACATACTTAAATCATTTACATAAATTCTCACCGATATGCACCCACTCAATAACACACAAATACACACTCCCTGACATACACATATGCTCACAATCACAAACTCAGAAAGAGGCCAAGCCATATGGCGAACCCACTCCGACATCAGAGGTACTTGTAATTTACATTTCGAAGTCAAGGACAAGAGGTCAGCAGTTTACTGCAACTGTCTGGTGTAGGGGTTGAACCCCTTACCTCAGCATCAGCACACTTGATGTTTAAGAATGCACGTTCTTCTCCATTCAGCCATGGTGACCTCCAAAGCCATATGGGATCAAATTGGGTGCAACGAAGTTGATCTTCTCGTCTTCTAGCCTGTAATATATTTCCAGAAACGTCTGAAGAATCATCTGGTATTCATTGGATGAAACTGGGACTATCCCAGAGGTGTACCAGTCAGAACAATTCGACCATACTTGAGAACTTAACACAGACCAGGCAAAGACTTAAGCAAAGCACATTAACTCTTATGTCTTCATAGCTCTGCTGTTGAATATAGAAACTTGTTTGTAAGGCTCCACCATCTCAAGAACGAATACATGCTATAGATGCCAATTATTATAACCTTGAAGAGTTTTATTTGTGTTGCTTTTCTCGCTTTGAATTCAAGCGTAGTCCATACACGTGCTACTACTTCTAGTGCACTGGACTGAATTTTGCATGTGGATTAGCTTTCCCTGATACCAGTGTCCCTCGCCATCAGGCGGACCCACTCCCAACTTCTGAGGTACTTGTAATTTACAAATCAAAGATGAAAAGTCAACATTTTAGTCCAGCTGATTGGTTGACCCTGCTATCTTGACATCACACTGGAAGTTTAAGAGCGAGGGCTCTTATCCAATCTGTCATGATGATCTCCCGTTGAAACAAAAAGTTGACAGGGTCGACTTCATTGTACCAGGTTTTATCCCATATGGCCCAGTCTCTTTCCGCAGCACGGTAAGTGTCGCACAAAGCACAAACTCCATAGCTCCAGCGACGACCTCCAGGAGTCTCAGAAAAAAATGCACTCATGAACCAAAGGATGCAGCCCATAATCAAACCCATAACCTTCCTAGCCCGATTCAGATGACTTGACCACTTCACCATGGAGACTCCCTCCCACTGAAAAGTTGAACAGGATATTATTTTTTCAAATGTAAATCAGAAAAAAAAGTCACAATTTGTTAAAGTGATAAACAAGTTATTTGCACATATCCAGCCTGCCAATGTCTTTCTCAGGTATTTTGACTGCAAGCCACTGCATGGCCTGTTCGCACCAATCCACAAAATTTCTCTGGCAGACCTGGGAATCACCACACCATCACCACACTCCCGCCCACTCATGTCCACCAGCTTGCGCAGCTCCCGCGAGCGCAGTGGGAGCCAGGAAAGTGTATCATCATTGTCATCCACAGCGTCCAGTGTGTCGAGATCGCGGGTAAGGTTGGGAGTCACGTCATTGGCCAGCCAGGTACATGCAGCATTTTTTGGTGAAAATTGCACTTGCTTCTGTTTTTTATTTACAATGCAGAGTATCATGAATAGTGACATGTTATCAAATGTAGCCTTAGTTTAGCTTGTTCCTGAGATCATATGACTTACATTTAGTGTATAAATATCCGTTCTCATACCGAGCAATTGTATGTATATAAAAATTGTTAGTAATTCATACAGAGCAATATTAAAGTTGAATAGTGTAATTTACCATGAACTATTTCTGTCTCAACCAGTTGTTAACTTAGCCCATAAATTAATCTATATCCTGCCAGTCCAACATTTGTAACCTGCACACTACAATCACTTGTTAAATTAGCTCACAAATTAATATATATCCCTCCATTCCAACATTCGTAAACCACATACTACATCCAGTTATTTAATTAACTCACAAATTAATATGTGTTCCTCCACTCCAATGTTCATAAACTAAACACTACGGTTAGTAGTTAAATTAACCCACAAATAATCTATGTCCTTGTGATGTAACATATAGTTGTAAAATCCCTCTGCCCCTAAAATTGTCAGCTACATTCAAATTTACTGTCAATTACCTCTTCGCCAACTGTTGTTAATTAGTCCACTATTTAATCTATGGTCCCTGCACTCTTATGTTTTAAGCAGTGTGTATGTGCACATGTAGCTTGATCTGCATTTGCTTCTTTGTTTTATTTAAATAAAATATAATAGATTGTCAGACCAGACTAGCCAAAATTAACATTGTAGAAATCTAGTTTTTACCATTAAATTTACGCTTTATGTTAGTATACCTCTATCGTAAGGTATAACAGAAATGACTGTATGGATCTAACATTAACATAGTAGAGATATGGTATTTGCATTAAAAATTATTCAAAATCAATGTAATACTTATATCTCAGTGTGGAAGAAGAAGGGTTATGATTGAATAAAAAGTTATTATTGTAGAAATCTTATATTCACTGTTAAATTTACGCTTCCTGTTAGTACACCTCTGTCTAAGGTATAAGAGAAATGACTAGATAAATTTAACATTAACATATTATGAATATTGTATTTGCATTAAATCGTCTTCTTCTTCTTCTTCTTCTTCTTCTTCTTCTTCTTCTTCTTCTTCTTCTTCTTCTTCTTCTTCTTCTTCTTCTTCTTCTTCTTCTTCTTCTTCTTCTTCTTCTTCTTCTTCAAAATTATTTAAAATGAGCGTAATATTTATACCTCAGTGTAGAGGAGGAAGGGTTATGATTGAAAGAAAATATTAGCATTGTAGAAACATGGCATTAAAATATGTGTGGCACATGTGTGGTGGCTGGTCTGATAGTCATCATCTTACTGTCACCAGTGTATATGTGGTGACCTAAGGACAAAGACCTTAATAGGTACCAAAATAGAATGGATGCAGCGTGTCTTCCTGTGGTGAAAGTACCCATGGATCATCTACAATAGGCAGCTTTATGTTTTATAGTTCGGGCAGTTTGTCTGGGATTGGTAAAAGTCAGAGTCTTTGTAGACTGTCTCTGTCTCTGTCACTTGCTCTCTCTCTGTCTCTCTCTCTGTCTCTCTCTCTCTCACTCTCTCTCTCTCTCTCTCTCTCTCTCTCTCTCTCTTTCTCTTTCTCTCTCTCTCTCTCTCTCTGTGGGTGGCTAAGTGGTGGAGAAGAGGAAGGCCACCTGATTGTGACCATAGTGGTTAAGCTATATCTTCCACTTTACCCTGACAGTATGGAGACGGGATCTGTTTGAGAATGAAATGTAAACAAATCTGTTGTAATGACATTGATAGAGTTTACACAGTGATTGAGGGACATCGATAGAGTTTACACAGTGATTGAGGGACATTCATAGAGCTTACACAGTGATTGAGGGACATTCTTAGAGTTTACACAGTGATTGAGTGACATTGATAGAGTTTACACAGTGACTGAGGGACATCGATAGAGTTTACACAGTGATTGAGGGACATTGATAGGGTTTACTAAGTGATTGAGGGACACTGATAGAGTTTACACAGTGATTGAGGGACATCAATAGAGTTTACACAGTGATTGAGGTTTAACAAATTTAATGTGATTTGTAGGTGATTAAAAGAGCGCTGGTAAAAACAGTTATTCCTAGTGCTCCAGTATAAAACAGAAAATGTGGCTATAGCTCAGAAACAAAAACTAGAGATAATAACTGCAAGCTGTATAGACCCATAAGAAAATCAACGATGATCTAAGCAAATGACAAGAGTCCTTGTTAATGTTGGTCAGAAAAATCTGGGCTTACAATTTATGCATAAAAGCTTTCTGGTGTAACCACACACACACAAAATAGTTGCATATCCTTTTTAGGACGTCACAGTCAACCCGAGCATTTTTTTTCCTGTTTGTTATTTCTTGGCAAGTTTATGTTCAGTAGTTTGCCATTGCTTTCTGAACGACCGGCGCCAATACCATTGAATGAAAACCAATGCAAGATGGTCTGCTTCCAAAATCTCCTGCAGTTGTGTTTCGAACGTGGTATACGGAATTACAAACTGCGTCTGTAAACCCTTCACCACAAAGCCGACTGTGTAATAAAACAGAAGTCCAATTAAGTGTCGTGTTCCTTTCCTTTAAGTTTGTATGCACCAGGTTATAAACTAGTGTTTTGTTATTAGTGTAAACAGGAGCTGTGATGCTGTCTCCCTGTTCAGTTTGCCCTCCTTGCATGAAGATGAGAATGCTCAAGCTTGGGGTATTGTTTGAGTTGTCATTTTCCCCTCTGTCTGCGGTTATATTAAAATGAATGCTAAAGGCTAAAACACGTCATGTCACGTCACGTTATTCTTTTCGGAGTTAACCTTTTATGAATCGCCTCATCATCCATAAAACAGGTTGAATAGGTAGAGATAAACTTGCAGCCAGCCAAACTTTCTGAAGTATAAAGTAGTTTGAACTCGTCATTCTACATGCCCGGCTTCTTCTGCTGCTTTCCTTTGTAAATGTGTTCATGGTTATTGGAATTTTGCCAATAAAATGTTCCATAGATTGTGTGTGGTAGCCTGTCTCATACCAACCCTCAAGGGCAGAATGTTAGACGGGCCTGCGTGCCCAATTCTTAACCCTTTGAAAATAAAGTTTGTTTGTTTGTTCGTTCGTTCGTTCCTTAGATGCATGGTAGGTTACAGCTCTTACCGCGTATATGGTAGGCTACAGTGTTACTATTATTTGTTTCCCTTATAGACCCCGGTAATACCTGGCCTATTGTCCGTCTAGCTTGGAATGTTGCCAGCGCAGCAACAACTATGATAACTGCCATTAGTGTGGTGGTTTTTCTATTATCCATCTAGCTTGGAATGTTGCCAAGGCAGCAACAAATTGTAGATCTACAGTAACTGTCAACTGCCAATTAATGTGGTAGTTTTTCTAATGCCCATCTCGCTTGGAATGTTGCCAGTGCAGCAACAAATTGTAGATCTATGGTAACTGCCAATTAGTGTGGTAGTTTCTCCCAGCCAAACACACACAGTGGGTAATCCTTATTTTTGTAGTTCTGAAGTTGCAACTCTTTTAAAAGAGTGAAGGTGGGGTGTGGTTCCCCCTTAGAGCAACCTTGTCATTCACAGATATCTTCCTGTATCAAACTGGTTTGAGTAGTCACATCATGACTAGAGATACACAAGGGACTTTGCAGAAGATAGATCCTTGGTGAACAGACCAGTACACTGGTGAAATCTGGAGAGCCCAGTGTATTGTCGTGCTCATTGAAAAATGCCATTTGGGAAGGCACGCCCTCCTTGCTGATTTGTTTTGTTGCTCATAGCCAGTAGTAAATGGATAGGCTATGACTGCTTCCTGTATTGTATTGTAGTCAGCAGTAAACACGGAAGTAGTTTATTTCCTGTTTTATTGCTCATAGTCAGCAGTAAACATGAAGAATTAGTTTATTTCCTGTTTTATTGCAAATAGTCAGCAGTAAACATGAAAATAGTTTATTTCCTGTTTTATTGCTCATAGTCAGCAATAAATATGAAGATAGGTTTATTTTTTATTGCTCATAGTCAGCAATAAACATGAAGATAGTTTCTAAAAAAGTTTCCTGTTTTATTGCTCACAGTCAGCAATAAACATGAAGATAGTTTGCTTGATTGCTTGTATCCAGCAATGAAAATGAAGATAATTTTGTCTTTTATGCTTTATTGCTCATTTTGTTATATTGCTCGTAGTCAACAGTAAAGTTAGTCAGTTGTATGTCCTTTACAGGATGTTGCAGTCAACCCCAGCAGTTTTTGGGTGTTTGTTATTTGTTAGACAATTTTTACATTCAGTAGTTTGCCATGGCTTTCTGTACAGCCGACACCTCATACCTTCTAAATAAATGCAAAGTGGTATGAAACATGCAGATATTCTAGCTATTTTAGGGTGTATTGCTAATTTTACGTTATAGTGTTTGAAGCCAGAAATAGAAATGAAGATAATTTTATGTTATTTTATGTTTTACTGCTAGTAGTCTTCAATAAATATAAAGATAGATTGATGTTACTTTATATTTCATTGCTTATTTTATGTTTTGTTGCTTATAGTTGGAATAAACACAAAGACAGTTCAATTTTATTTTATATTTCATTTCCTGTTGTCGGTGATGAATAGTTTTATGTTATTCATTATTTTCATAGTCTACATAGTTATTAAATAGTTTTATGTTAATTAACCCTTTACAGGGCAGACGCTTGTCCATTTTCTAGCCCTGAACGGGCAAGATTTTTTCAGGTTCGGTAAAATTTCGGGTCACGGTAGTAAAAACATCACAAATAAGGTGTTAGTCAACCGATTTTAGTTAAATAAACAACACAAGGAAGGGAAAAGCATGCAGAATATGTTACTCACGTGATTGTTGCCGGTAATCCATATATGAACACAAATATTTACGAAATACGGCATGTTGCTTGTGATTTTCCGTCATCTATACGGCAATTTACAAACACATTTTCAGAATCATAATCACTTTCTTTAAAGTCCGACTCAGACTGCTAATGCAAAGTAACGCTTTGCACTGATATCTAGCTCCGATTAATAGTCAACTTCGTGCCCTTTAATGTCATTTAAAATGAACCTAGCGAAATCTCGGCTATCACTTGAAGAATCGCCGAAATCCATTTTGAAAAACAGCGTAAAAATCCCGAAAACTATCAAAAATGGTCCTTAAAAGTCCATTCACATTCATACTATCGCGTTTACAAATGGCGGCCACGTTGTCAAGCTGTCGGCGAAAGCGAAAGTAGTCGTCGGAAGTGTCGGAAAGCCGAGAGATCGCGATTTTACAATGCATAATAGTATCGGCCGGGATCGGACGCTATGCGCGTTTTATGGCATCGGCCGGAATCGGACGCTATGCCTTGTAAAGGGTTAATTTTTTGTTCTGATAGTCAGAAATGAAATATGAGTTTTAATCATTTATTTACTTTTTTCTGTTGATACTTTTACTTATTTTCAACCATAAATATCAAAATAATTAACAGTGATTATTAATACAGCTGCCTGTATAATTTCTAGTGCATATTTTATTTCAGTTCACCCCTCGACTTAACCTTGCATCAGAAGTATATTTTGTTTCTTTATCAATTTCTGCTTTTAAGTTTTTACAACTTATTGTAAAGATTTGCTTAACTAACTTACACTGACTTGCAGGGTGCGTGTGTGTCTGTCACATCTACCATTTCTTCATCAGATATTAGCTGCAGTTCTCTAGTATAAACAAATGCTTACATTTTTCTCATTGTGATAGTTCTGAGGAAATGTTTATTTGGCTTTTCATGCTCGCATATTCTCGCTGATTGCTTTTGTGTTGCATAGCGGACTTTCTTTTTCAGAGGTTTGGTCTAGTTATTTTGCTCGTGCAATTCTCCTTCTTTGTTTATCTCTCGAGGTGAGTGCTTCATAGCTAGTTATACACTGCAAAGGCTAGCATGTCTCACTTCCGCATGTATTCGCATAAGGTTTACTTCCTCTAGACAGATTTAACAAGCAATTAGAAAGTCCAGCGAAGGCCCTAGAGATGTAGATATACAGAAGAATATGTCGTATTTCATGGAAACAAAAACAATCAAATACAGAGGTTCTAGAAAAACTGGCAATGAAAAGAGAGGTGATAAAAGAAATATAAAAAAGAGGCAAGTGAAATATTTCAGTCATGTTAAAAGACATAACATTCTTATAAAAATTATGCTGGAGGGTAAGGTTGAGGACAAGCGAGCAAGAGGCAGACAGTGATTCAAGGGGAAGATAACATCAAGAGATGGATGAACAACAGTCTGACAGAATGTACAGAGAGGATGAGAGACAGACAGTATTGGAGATCCATTGCAGCCAACCTTCACTATGAGATTGCACTTGGTTGATTGATTGATTGATTGATTGAGACAGATTCCATTCAAGGTAGCCAACTCTATCTGCTCATGGGTAGGTTGTCTATTCCCTAACAATTTAGCTAGAGAACTGGCCTTACAGCCTCCTCTTTGCTATTTTCAACTGCTATGAAGGCTATGTATCCATTCTTACTACTCAAGAGATCCAGGGCATGTCTAGAGATTGGCAGGACATCTTTGAGGTCAGTCACATTGAGATACAAGGTTTATTTTTTCTCCTTTTTTTTTTTTTGGTTCTCACTTTGAATTAAACCTTAGTCCATATAGGTGCTACTACTTCCAAGGCATTGTGTGTGGATTAGATTTCTCTATTACCAGTGTCCCTTACCATCAGGTGAACCTAACTCTGACTTCTGAGGTACTACTCTTTGATCTTAGCCAAAAAGGCAGAGAAACGATATTAGATAACAGTGGTTCTTGGGAAAATTCCTAGTCCTGTACTGAGGTTGATTGATTTCTAATGTATGTTTTATTTCAATTCACTCTTTGGCTTAACCTCGCTTCAGAAGTATATTTTGTTTCTTTAACAGTTTCTCTGCTTTTGAGTTTTTACAATTTTTTTGGTATATATTTTGTTAACTAACTTACACTCACTTGCAGTGTATGTGTGTGTATGTGTGTGTCACATAAATTTTTCATAAACAATTAGTTTCATGCATTTTTCAAATTGTGACAGTTCTGAGAAAATATTTATTTGCCCCTTATTTTTATGGACTTTTTTCTTTAAATGAAGGTATGGTCAAGTTGTTTTGCTTAGGGAATTGGTGAAAGGTGGGCCATATTTGAGGTCATCCTCATTGGTCAACAGAGAATTGCAGAACATCTTTGAGATCAATCTCATTGGTCACTTTTAAATATGTCAGCAGGCATTGTATGGCCAAGGTGTAGTCTCCATCTCCATGGCAGCAGACAGTTCGAAATGGTCATCAGCAGGGGACTGACATGCACCTGCTTTGTAAACCAGATGAACATAGATCACATATCTTAGTTGTGGGATCTATGGAGACACATTGGCTAGCATGCTTGCCTGCTGTCCCACTGGTTGGTCTGTACAAATATGAGGCTAGCACTATATACCCAGTACGCCTCAAGGCGGGTAAAAGGCCCTTTACTTTACACTCCCCCTTAGAACACTCCCCCTTGATCCTTGACCAGTCCGTTGAATGTTTGCTTTTCTGTTGTGGATTGGTGTAAGGCTATAGATCCCTCCCCCTTTACTCTTGACCTGTGGGCAGTCCGTAGAATGTTTGCTTTTTTGCTGTGGATTGGTGTGAGGCTGTAGGTCCCTCCCCCTCAATCCACCCTCTTCTCTTTGTTTCACACTCTACCTCAAAAAATATATCAAGAACTCTAGAATAAGACTCAGATAAGTCTCCAGATAAAAAAACCTAGCTTTGTATTAGTCATAAAAATAATCAAACTAGTAGAAGAATGGGAAAATGTGATAAAAGGACAAATGACATAAATAGAAAGAAATGAGAAATAAAATGAATAATACAGATAGTTGCTGTGTAATTTGTGTAAAAGTATGCATACCAACTAAAAGCAAACATAAAAGAAAAAGTATACAGTTTGCAAAAACTACCTAACATACCATTAGGTTGTGCTTTCTTATGAAATATTAGAAACTTATTTGTGTAGATATCAGTATGTTTGTTCATTATATGTTTGTTCATTATTACTTTTGGCAATAGCAACTTTATAACCCATAGTTGCCCTTATCAGTTTGTGCACTTTGTTGATTAAACAACAACTCACATTAGAATCCATATCTAGCTATGACTAGTGGATATGTTGTTTGGCACGTGTGGCACCATTTTTCATGCCTTGAGAATGCTGCATGTACCTGGTCATTTTTGGTTTATGTCCTATACTATGTGTGGGTCTTATGATGTTATGTACATCCATTGATTGCTTGTGCTTACATGAAGGTGTGTTCTATTTGAAAGTCGGCAGGGTCTGTATGCAGGGTTCCATTGTATTGGTAAACAGATTCAATGTTATGCTTCAGATAAATTAACTGGGTGGGGAAAAAAGTCTTTAAAGTCGAGTGGATCGACTTCATTGCACCTGGTTTGATCCCAGATGACTTGGTCTCTTTCCGCTGGGCGTCCTGCCGAAATCGTCGCACAAAGCACGAACTCCATAGCTCCAGTGATGACCCCCAGGAGTCTCCTACAAAAATGCACTCGTGAACTGAAAGATGTCGCCCAGAATTGAACCCACAACCTTCGGAGCGCGAGGCAGACGGCTTGACCACTTCACCACGGAGACTCCTTAATTAACTGATTCAATGCCAAAGAAAAAGTAGGATTCGACAAACATGATACACAATCAAATTAACAAGCTTTATAATGTAAAGTTCTGTTCACTGAGCATTGAAATTGTGGAAGATACGATGAAACAAAACAAATAACATGATGACCCTAGTATGGCAATATATCGTCCTTCTGTCCAAATGGGAGGTCACATGTGGCGCCCTCAGCACTGAAGCAGTTAAGGACCTCTTTTCATGCCATGAGGCGTATTGGTTAAATGATCTAGCCCCGTATTGTTTTTAGACCAATTGGCAATTGATGACGGATGTTTACTTTCCAGAACATTCCCTGGCATCCATTTTTAAGCTGGGTCGACCTGAAAGCCCATTTCAATGGAAATAAAATACTTGCCTCGAAGAGGATTTGAAAATATGATCACCGGGCTGGCAAGGAAGCATGCTAGCTTCTGCACTCGCATGCCGTTCCTTACATTAAATTGGTTACTATGCAAAGGACTAAATGTAGGGTGATGTTTGAGTTAAGTTAGGAGTAAACTGGCTTGATTATGGTGATTTTTAGCATAGGTTTAAAATGATTTTAATGTGAATTTAGATTTAAGGTGATTTTAGAATTTAGCTGAATTTAATTTGTTTGTTAGACTTCACTTAGATATAGGTGGTGTTAGAATTAACTAGACTTGGGGTTATTTTAGAGTTTAGCTAAATTAAGGATGGTTGTAGAGTTGACTACATTTAAGTGATGTTTTAGAGTTACCTAGACTTGGGGAGATGTCAGAGTTAGCTAGACTTGGAGTGATTTTAGAATTAATTAGATTTGGAGTGATTTTAGAGTTCAGCTAAATTTGAATTGATTTTATAGTTAGCTAGAGTTGGAGTGATTTCAGGGTTAGCTTGCCTTAAGGTGACTTTAGGGTTGAGTAGATTTTGATAATAGAACAGCCTTTAAGTAGTAGCGTAATGAACAATTCATAGGCTGCAATGAATTAATAATATGAAAGCTAAAGCGTCTCAAATAAGTTCAGATCAGCTGCATGAAAATTACCTGCCCTAAAGGTAAATATCAGTGCTCACACAAGAAAATCATAGACTTGCAGTCAGCAGTTGTGTCTTTCCAACAAGTTATTTTGTTTGTTTGAATGAAATCTGTCACCACACCAAGTTTCTTTTTTGAAAGCACAAAGCAATACCTTCACTTGTCACATATTTCAGTGCCTGTATCATGTGTAGCAATGCACATCATAACATTTTTGTGTTATTTTTTTTTCCTCCTGGCAAATGATTGTTTTACTTAAAACGTCTCAGAATCCTGTGTCTTTGTCACTTCCTGCCACTATTTGCAGCACACCAGTTTGGCGCGCTACTGTCCTAACAGTTTGCCTTTTTGCATGTTTTCCTTGTCAGTCATTTTTCTCGACTTATAGTCTTAATTTGTCTCACATTCTAAAAAAAAGTTTTCATTTTATTGTTTGTTGTCTCAATCTATATCATATTCTTATCAGTGTTTATTTGCATTTATTTATTTGTATGCCTCAATTTGTTTCACATTTTTGTCATTTTCATTGTATTCCCTATAGTCTTAATCTGACTCACATTCTTGTCAGTTTTATGTTCCCCAAATAGTCTCAAGTTTACCTTTTAGCATTATGAGCAAATTATTGTGTGTGCGCAATACTCAGTGCCATCAAATATTTACAGTGTCTTCTTCAGCAGTCTGGTCTGGTATGGTTTATAAAGAATTACTTTTATTGCACATTGATACTTCTATAAGCATAGAGTCACCGTGGTGAAGCAGTTAAGCCCCACACCTTGTGCTCTGAAGGTTGTGGTTCCATTCTGGGCTCCGTCATTCGGTTCATGAGTGCAGTTCTTTTTAGACTCCTGGGAGTTGTCGCAGGAGCTAAGGAGTTCATGCTTTGTGTGATGCTTTCGGCAGGCCGCCCCGTAGAAAGAGACCGAGCAGCATGTTGGATAAAACCTGTTGCAGTGAAGTCAATTCTTTAAAGGTCTTTAAACTTTTAAACTTCTATAATTGATCCAGTAATCTATAAATTACACAAGGAGAGACTCAGCACAGTAGCACAGTGCACAAACTCCCTAGCATCAGCTAGGATCCAGATCTGAGTACACCAGACTCACATAAGCTATAAGTAACAAGATGAAACATAGTGATACTTGTAGATTGAAATACAGAGCCTAGTGTAGAAGGAATTTTGTTTCCTCTTTTTGTACTTGGCTCTAAGACCTATCCTTGTTAAGGACGGCCACCAGAAAATGTTCCTGTGGGGGAGAGGTAGTGAGGAAGGTAACTGGTCACCTCTACTTATAATGCCCTGGTTGAGGAAGGAAACAGGTTGCCTACACTTAGAATGCGTTTAGATAAGAAAGGAACAGACTACCTCTAGTATGTAATGACCCTGGACGAGGAAAGGAACTGACCACTGCTAGCATGTTCTGTGCATGGACCGGAACTGGTCAGTCCTGATTAGTAATTCTCTGGGTGAGGAAAGGAACTGACTAGGACTAACTCATAATGTCCTGACTTAGAACATGAAAAGTCCCATGACTCACACCCATATCATAAGTGTCTGCAACTGAATTCTCTTGACCCAACTTTACAAGAATATGTCCACAAGTGACAGACTGTGACTACAGAGCTTTTATCATTAGGAACAATGAACGACAAGTATCCACTAATATAACAACATACAGATATGAAGATGTTAACATGTACGTACAAATACATCAGAGCACTGTTCTGACCACAAGGCAAGTCCAAAAAATGACAGACACTGGTATTTATTGCATAAGCACAATTTTACCATTGTTAATCCCATGTACATTGAGCACATCAATTGAATACTTATGAATGTAAGTGTTACAGAAGAGCATTTAAGAATTGACAGAAAAGACAACAAACAGATTTGTCCAACAAGAACTCAATGATAAAGAATATTGGTTATTAATACAAATAAAAATAAATCTGTGTAGCTCCAGCGACAACCCCCAGGAGTCTCTGAGAAAATTGCACTCATGTACTGAATCACAGAGTCCAGAAACATACTCATGATCTTCAGAGCACATGGCAGAAGGCTTAACCACATCGTCATAGAGACACAGAGCCCCCCCCCCCCCTGCCTGCCCCTGCCCACCTCTCTCTCTCTCACTCTCTCTCTCTCTCTCTCTCTCTCTCTCTCTCTCTCTCTCTCTTTGGGGTCTGCTGCGAAACCTTTCTAGGGCTGAGAGTTACCTTGGATAGAATCCATCTCATGGAGGCTAACCTTACGCAATCGCATGCTAAAGATGACTTAGCCACTTCGCCGTGGCTGGGAAACCCTTCCGGGACAGAGAGTTACCTGGGATAGAATCTATCTCATGGAGGCCAACCTTATGCAAGTGCATGCCAAGGTCACACATGCTGACCTCTGAGATCTTCTTTTTCTGCCCTGTATTCCCCATTGGAGCATAGGCCGTCAGCTGACTCCTGCCCGAGTCCTCGTTCTATAGACATGTTCATGGTTGGTTTGGTTTCCCTTGTGTCCCAGTAACACATGGCGTCTGGGTCTGAGTTAGAGAAAAAGTTAGTCCATGTCCTTTACATGATGCAGCAGTCAACCCCAGCATTTATTGGGGTACTGTTTGTGATTTCTTTGCAAAGTTACGTTCAGTAGTTTGCCATTGCTTTTTGAATGGCCAGCACTCATATCATTGTATGAAAATCAATGCAGGGTGGTCTACTGCCTAATCGCCTGCAGCTGTGTTTTGAACATGTTATGCAGGATTACGAATTGCTTCCGTAAGCCCTTCACCACAACACCGGTGAGTTAGAGAAGGGCATATCTAATTGTGACATACTGCCCCCTAAAAGAGAAATTAAAAAGAAGATAGTCCAAGCAGCAAAAAAAAAGAAACAATAATCCATCTCCAAGCAATAGCAAATTGATGATGTGATGCTAAATCTCTGTTTTTGCTGCCAAATGGCACTTGCTGGGTGATAGGGTCAAAATACCTAGATTGCTCCTGTACATGTTACTAACGGACAGTTCAGTCTTGCCTCTTGGTTATTACAAGCTTTACTAAAAATTGTGGTTGATTAATTTTATATTATTATTATTAACTTTGCTGAAATTCTCCAGCAGTTTTATTAAACGGTTGTAATTTATAACCTATTACAGTTATATATTTACAAGTTTTACTAAATGGTTGTGACTTGTAACTTGTATACTGTTGCAAGCTGTAAAAATACTTGTGATTTATAACTTGGATACTGTTTCAAACTTGAACAATTAGTTGCGACTTGCATACTGTTACAAAATTTACCAAATAGTTGTGACTTTTATCTTGCATAATGTTACAAACTTTAAATTTGTGACTTATAACTTGCGTACTGTTGCACACTTGACTAAATTTGTGACTTATAACTTGCATACGGTTACAAACTTACCAAATTTGTGACTTATAATTTGCATACTGTAGCAAACTTTACCAAATAGCTGTAACTTGCATACTGTTATAAACTTTATCAAATAGTTGTGAATTGCATATTGTTAAAAAGTATACCAAATAGTTGTGACTTACAGCTTGCATACTGTTGCAAACTTTACCAAATAGTTGTGACTTATAACTTGTATACTATTGCTAACTTTACCAAATAGTTGTGACTTATAACTTGCATACTGTTGCAAACTTTACCAAATAGTTGTGATTTATTACTTGCATACTGTTGTACTGTTTTACTTTACCAAATAGTTGTTTGTGGCTTATAACTTGTATTTAAACTCAGAAATCACAAACAATATATTGCACGATTTCTTGTCTGGCATATTTCACTGCATCTCATCAGGTTCATACTTCAGAGTTATTTACCATATGAACTGAATATACGAATAATACTTTGGCTGAAATATGTCTTGTAACTTGTATACTGTTGCAAACTTTACCAAATAGTTGTGACTAATAACTTTTACACTGTTAAAACATTACCAAATATTTGTGACTTAAAACCTGTATACTGTTACAAACTATATACCAAATAGCTGCAATTATAATACATTTACAAATTATATGAAATGTTTATGACTTGCATACTGTTAAAACTATATAACATAGATGTGACATAGAAATGTTATACTGTTACAAACTATATAACATACTAGTGACAGAACTTATATACTGTTACAAACTATATAACATAGAAGTGACATAGAACTTATGTACTGTTACAAATTAAATAACATATTAGTGACATAGAACATATATACTGTTACAAACTATATAACATAGAAGTGACATAGAACTTATATACTGTTACAAACTATATAACATAGAAGTGACATAGAACTTGTATACTGTTACAAACTATATAACATATACTGTTAAAAACTATATAACATACTAGAGACATAGAACTTATATACTGTTACAAACTATATAATATATTAGTGACATAGAACTTATATACTGTTAGAAATTATATAACATATTAGTGACATAGAACTTATATCCATCCATCCATCATGTGCCATGCCGGTAAGCGTGGGCGGTCATGTTCTGCCATCTCACTCGATCAACAGAGTCGTGGATCAGTTCCGTGTTTCTGTCTCGACCATGCCACAAGGCCAAGCCATCCAGATACTTGTTTCTAGGTCTTCCCCTTGGTCTGTTCCCCTCGATCTTACCAGTTGTCACCAAGTTCTCCAAATCATTTCTTCTCATAACATGCCCAAAAAATTGTGACTGTCTACGTCTAATGTCTCTGATCAGTTTACGATCTTCATTTGTTTCTTGAAGGACTTGTTCATTGGTCTTTCTGGCTGTCCATGGTATTCTTTGCATTTTCCTCAGAAACCACATTTCTACAGCCATCAGATGTTTTTCAGCCTGGCTGCTCATTGTCCAAGCTTCACATCCATATAAAAGTACAGGTTCTATGTAGCATCTCAACACTCTTTTTCTCGTTTCAATTGACATCTTTTTATTGGTCAGTATGTTTTTCATCTTGCTAAAGGCTACTTTTGCCATGGCGATTCTTGTTCTAATCTCTTCAAGGCATCTCCCATCAGATGTTATTACTGTTCCGAGGTAATTGTACCTATTCACTTGTTGAAGAATATTCCCATTTACTTGTATATTACATTGTGGTATTTCGTTCTTCTTAGTGACGACCATAATCTGTGTCTTTTTACAATTTAATTCTAACCCTTGTTGTTCACTGTGTGTAACAACCGCATCTACTAAATTTTGCAGGTCCTGTTCATTGTCTGTAATCAAGACTGTATCATCTGCATATCTAATGTTATTGATGCATCGCCCCCCAATGTTGATTCCTTCCATATCTTCAATATTTCTGAAAATATTTTCACTGTACAGGGAAAACAGATCTGGAGACATTACACATCTCTGTCTCACACCTCTCTTAATAGGCTGATATTGGCTTACTTCATTATCAACTCTTATGGCAGCTTGTTGTTTCCAATATATGTTTTTTACAAGTCTAAGGTCTTTCCCATCAATTTGTAGATCTTCAAGCATCCTTATCATGTTGACATGTCTCACTTTATCAAAAGCCTTTGTGTAGTCAATGAAGCAAAGGTGTAGATCTTTGTTTACTTCTATAGAACGTTCGATTACGGTTCTCAGTATATACACAGCATTTACTGTACCCTTGCCTACTACAAACCCACATTGTTCTTCTCCTATTTCAGGTTGTATTTTCCTCCTAACTCTTTGCATGATAATTCTTAGCAAAATCTTCGTGATGTGACTCATTATACTTATTGTTCGATGTTGATCACATTCCAAGGCTCCTGATTTCTTTGGGATTGCAATAAATACAGAATTACATAACTCCATATTTCCAGTATCATATATTGTATTAAGCAGACTGGTAACTTTATCTATTCCATATTCTTCTAAAGCATTTATCATTTCTGTTGTGACGCTGTCTGGACCGGGGGTTTTGCCAGATTTCATATGATTAAGAGCATTCTGAACCTCCATCTTCAAAATTGCTGGCCCTTCATTGTTATTTTGAACAATATATTGTTCGTCTCTGCTATCGTCATAAAGGTTTTTCACGTAATCTGACCATACATGTAAAATCTGATCTTTTTCTATTATGACTCTTCCATATTTTGTCTTTAGGCAGCCTGCTGATGTACGTGTTCTTTGATTAGTAATCTCCTGAATTCTTTTGTGCATTAGTTTCGCATTTTTACTGTTGTGTTGTTTTTCAATTTCTCTGCAATTTTTCTCAAGCCATGTTTCTTTAGCCTCCTTACATAAGGTTCTGACTTTTCTGTGAATTTCTTCATATTTGGCAGGATTATTTTTGTTCTGTCTTCTTGTTTCCATTAGTTGTAAAATTTCTTCAGTCATCCATGTCTTACGGCCAACTTTCTTTACTTTTGGAATAGTTTTTTCTGCTGCACAACTGATTGAATTCTTCAGCATTTCCCATTGATCATCTACATCTTGAAATAGGATCTCTAGATCAGACAATAAATCAAATTTGTTCTTTACTTCTATGTTAAAATTATCTTGTATTTCTTTGTCAGTTTTCAATTTGCACAAGTCATATTTAGGGTTTCCTGCTGTATACTTGACTTTCTTTAACTTTACCCTCAATGTGCCTGTGATCACTGTAACAGTCTGCATTTGGAACTGTTTTTACAACTGTTAATGCATTTCGAAACCTTTTGCTTATCAGGATGTAATCTATCTGGTGTTTAATCCTGCTGTCTGGACTCCTCCATGTCCATAATCTTCTAGGATGTTGTTTAAACCAGGTGTTTCCTACAACCAATTCTTGTTCTTTTGCCCATTCTACAAGTCTGTAACCTCGTTCATTTCTCTCTCCCAAACCATGGTTGCCTACACTGTATCCATCGCTTTGCTTTCCTATTTTTGCGTTGAAATCACCCATTATGATATTTATTTCTGATTTTTTACAGTTCTTCAAAGCAGACTCCACGTCATTATAAAATTCCTCTATACTTTCTTCACTGCTTTCACTTGTTGGGGCATATACTTGAATGACATTTATTTTAAAAGGTCTTCCGTTTAATTTTACTAATAGGACTCTGTCTGACACAGCCCAATATCCTTTGACAGAATTTGATGTTTGCTTATCTAATATACTGTTACAAATTATATAACATAGAAGTGACATAGAACTTATATACTGTTACAAATTATATAACATAGAAGTGACATAGAACTTATATACTGTTACAAATTATATAACATTGAAGTGACATAGAACTTATATGCTGTTACAAATTATATAACATTGAAGTGACATAGAACTTATATGCTGTTACAAACTGTATAACATAGAAGTGAAATAGAACTTATATATTACTTACATACTGTTACAAACTGTACCACATAGTTATGAGTGTGCTTAGTAAGGTGGAGACAGGAATGTTTTGTGTGGAATGGCTCTCGTCGCTTCAGAGGTCACAGATTGTGAGAATTGTATGGATATTTTGCCCTGGCCATGCAGGGATGCGGGGGAATGAACAGTCTGATAGGCTAGCAGGGAATGCACCTCTTGCTGGTAGATTGCCTATGGACAAGGGGGAGGTGGTCGTGCACTTGTGGAACCAGGTGGAGAAGGCGGAGGAACAGATTGAGAACCCATATGTGGAAAGAATGAGATTGCTGGGGATCGGCAGGGGTTCTGGAAGAATCTCAAAACTGAGAGGGAAGACCAGGAGAACTTTTAATCAGATAGCTGTGGGAACGATTAGTAGTTTGACTCTTCGCTGGCTGTTAAACGAGGGGATGGAGCATGTATGGGAATATCCTGAGTGCAGTGATGTCAGTTCTTAACTCAAGTCAACTCAACTCAACTATGAGTTAGAACTTATATACTGTCCTAAACATTACCAAATAGTTATGACTTAAAACTTATATACTGCTACAAACTTTACCAAATAGTTATGAGTTAGAACTTATATACTGTTGCAAACATTACCAAATAGTTATGCCTTACAAACTTATACACTGCTACAAACTTTACCATTTTGTAACCTCTGCACTGTTACTTTACTAAATAGCTGCAATGTATATAACCTGTGTCTGTTACACACTTTACTCTATAGCTACAGTTGATAGCGTTGGTACTGTTACACACTTTGCTGCATAGCTACATTTTATAGTTTGGTACTGTTACACACTTTGCTGAATAGCTACAGTTTATAGCTTTGGTCCTGTTACACACTTTGCTGAATAGCTACAGTTTATAGCCTGAGTACTGTTAAACACTTTGCTGAATAGCTACAGTTTATAGTTTTGAGTACTGTTACAAAGTGTTTGTCCACAAAGGAGATGGAGGGACAGAGTGGTACTGTCCTAAAGGAACAGAATATCCAGGAGTGAGGCGATCTGATCAACGATATAGAGAAACAGATACAGTTTATGCTGGCAGCAGAGATACAGACCCTGAGGCAGGACTGATTAGCATGTCAGTTACTCACTATAACCTTTTTGCTAGGTCATCCCCCACAACATAAGGTCATGACCTGGTGACAGTGAAAGTCCTGTCACATCCCAGTGAAAGGATGTGACATGTGATTTTGTAGTCTTCATCTTTCCTGCTCCCACAATGAATAAATAGGACTAAGTGTCTATTGAAAGAATCAGTATGTAGATAGGATGGGCTAAATGTCTGTTGAAAGAATCAGTGTGTAGACAGGACTGACTAAATATCTGTTGAAATAATCAGTGTATAGATAGGACTGACTAAATGTCTGTTAAAAGGATCAGTGTGTAAATAGGACTGACTAAATGTCTGTTAAAAGGATCAGTGTGTAGATAGGACTGACTAAAATGTCTGTTGCAAGAATCAGTGTGTAGATAGGATGGGCTAAATGTCTGTTGAAAGAATCTGTGTATAGACAGGACTGACTAAATGAATGTTGAAAGAATCAATGTGTAGATAGGACTGACTAAATGTCATAAAAATGAGTGAGTAGACTGAACTGTCTGTTGAAAGCGCCAGTGTAGATAAGATTGACTAAATGTCTAGATAGGTAGACTAAATATTTGTCGAAACTTCACTGTATATATAGGACTCATTAACTGTCTGTTGAGTTCGCCAGTATGTATATAAAACTGATTGTCTGTTGAAATTATTTAGATATGACTGAATAAATGTTTGTTGAAATCACCAGTGTGTAGATATGACTGAATAAATGTTTGTTGAAATGACCAAGGTGTAGATAAAGCAGAGTACATTTATGTTGAAATTGTGAGTGCATAGCTGGACTTCTAAATGTCTGTTGAAAGTCTGTGTATATATAGAACTGACTAAATGTCTGTTGACAGTCTTTATGTATAGATAGAACTGACTGTATCTGTTGAAAGTCTATATATAAATATATCTGACTAAATGTCTGTTGAAATTATCTATGTATAGATAGGACTGACTAAATGTCTGTTGAAAATCTCTTATGTATATTTATAGAACTGACTAACTGTCTGTTGAAAGTCTCTGTATAGATGTATCTGTATATATTTAAGCCTATATATACAATGTATAGAACAGCCAAGTGTCTGTAAAAAGAAATATCTTTATGCATAGACAGAATTGTCTGTTAAAAGCATAGAGCTATGGGTCTGCTGAAAGCCTCTACATAAAAATTCAGTGGACCCTTTTGAAACCCCCAGTGTATAGATAGGACTAAGTGCTCATTGACAGCCCAGCAGTATAGACAGAGTTTCATGTTGAAAGTCCCAGTATATATATAGGACTGACTTATCTGTTGGAAAATGTTAGGTGCTGCATGAGTTAAAGCTGTAAACGTTGTAAAAGAAAAGTGTGGCAATCATAGCAGCCTAACTTGTTTGGTTAACACCCCTCACTGCACAGGCATCCAAATCTGGACAGAGGCCCAACACCTTAAATCTGTCTGCCACAACGGCTGCACTTCAGGTGAGTATCCTACCCAGCCCCCTGCTCTGTTTGACGCTCTTTCAGACCTGGCAGCTTCAGAATACGGTTTTGAACCATTGCCTTTTACCTGACAGTTGTACGGACTTGTGATTGTGGTCAGGGTTGGTCCAAGCAAATGTGGGACCCGATTTTAACTTTCCATTGGGTCTCACACATTAATGTGACCAGCAAGTACTATATTTCATTTTCCTTTCTTATCAGTTGACTGACTGACTGACTGGCACCATACTGTCTTGACAGACGATAATTTATAAAACGGAGTTATACTTCTCCATAGCACAACGGCTGGGCTGAATTTATAGATCATGTGTTGTCCATGAAGCATGATCCCTGTCTCTGCCTGCCTAGTTTGCTCCAGAGGAAAGGTAACACCAGTACATTTGGAACAAGATAAACTGCAGAAGCTGCCAGATCAGCAAAGCAATGCTCTAACTGTCCGCCTGTCGGATCTTCCATCTTAAACCAGTTGCCAACCAAGGCTTAGGGCGTGGTCTGCCCTGCCATGACATTTAGCCTATAGGTTGCATTTCCTCGCACTAGGGTACGGCTCTTACCCTCCCAATTTTTCTCCATTGCCCGAAGCCATTTGCACAATGTGGGGTGTTGGATTTGGTTAGCACTGCCTAACATTCGGCGGTAACAGAAAGCAGGTAGTACCGTCTACTGTCATACGGTAGCTCAGTCATATCTGACTAAGACCTGACACACCTAATCATCTACAGTATTAATAAGGGTTGTGGTGATTGGGTCTGGATTAAGATCCTTCTCAGTGGTAGGGTTTTGTTCAAACCCATGTGGTGCTGGGGTCAACCTAGCTTTGAGAGATGAAGCTAGAGAATGTTTCTTTAGAATTCACCAGAAATTATCTGGGCAGGAAAGGTAGCTATAAAAGAAACAGGTCATCCCATCGCTTTGTACTGTGACCTAGTATATGCAAAAGCTTAACACTTCACAACTTTATGGTGGTATCTGCCATGAAGTGACTACAGTGCAAACCGCTTAAGGAGATCTCAGATGTGGCAAATTTCTGCTGTGAAGAACAATATTGTATTGTACGCTGTAAATGCATTACTTTAGGCTTGAACTCTTATCAGAGGAATTTCTGATAAGAAGAACTATTTCTTGGGTCCCAGGTGAGTTCGTCTTATCAGGTCTGCACTGTATTGCCTTGTCTTATAAATAAATGTGTGTCTGACAGACAGCAGCAAACTAAAATAGTAACAAAAATAAGTAGAAGGGATAGACTAGGCACCCAGTGACCATACAAGGCATCCTTTCACTCACCTTATGGTGTATTCAGCATGTGGTGCTTGACCCATATTTGTATAGAGTGACCGGCACCCCAGGGGTGATGGGGCCAATATCTTGCTAGCCACCTTGACTTCCCAGACAAGTTCTGGTACCATTCTAGACAGCATCGACCTGGGAGGCCAGGTCAGTTATCAAAATCTGCCTCAGTGTGGATTTGAACTCACGGTCATCAGGCCACTATGCTACAGTGGTTTCCGGGTGACTATAGTTATGATGAAGAATTGATTTCATAGCTTAAAAGTCAACAGGGTCGACTTCATTGCACCAGGTTTTTATCCCATATGGCTTAGTCTCTTTTCGCAGCACAGGCTGCTGAAAGCGTCACACACAGCACAAACTCCGTAGCTCCAGTGACAATCCCCAGGAGTCTAAATAAATGCACTCGTGAACTGAAGAACGTGGCTCGGAATCAAACCCACAACCTTCGGAGCTCAAGCCAGAAGGCAGAATTGATTTCATGACACTCATGACAAGCCTATAAATGTTCAGTCTCTTCCAGCAAAGGCTGAACTGTGTGGATGCAGATTGTTCCTCTTTAACGCAGGGTTGGCTTCATATTGGAGGTGATTCTCACCTGCAGTCATTGCAGCCACTTCCATGTTTGGACCCCCACTCTAGCCACCACAATCTAGACACATGTTAGCTGTATATCCTTTACAGGATGTCACAGTCAAGTCCAGCATTTTGTGGCTGTTTGTGATTTCTTGACAAGTTTACTTTCAGTAGTTTGCTATTGCTTACTGCCTGCTGGCACTCCTACCATTGTATGGAAACCAACACAAGCCAGTCTGCTTTTTCAAATCACCCACAGCTGTGTTTTGAAAGTGTTTGTAACCTCTATGCCGCGGCGCTGGCAATCTAGAAGAGTCATGAAGAAGATGTATCCTAGCACCAAGCTGCTATTTATTACCCACAGTGGTAGATCCCCTCTATCCATCAGAAGGCCTCAGTGGTAGGCGGTGTGAAACTGGCATTTCTGTTCTCTCAATCATATGCACCTCTCCACATAAAAAAGGCTTTGTACACACCTTGAGGCATATGGTGCTGGCCCCATATTTGTATAGATAAATCGGCACTCGAGGGGGTCATGTGGTCAGTATGACACTGCTCGACTTTACTTCCTAAGACATTTCCTGCTAACAATTTTAGGCTGGGAGAGGCAATTCATCAAGTCGTGAGTTTGAACCCATGACTGGCAGGCTGCCCACTGTGTTACTCCAGCTCCCATACCTCTGTGTGGCCAGGACAGCATATCCACTCACGTTCCTAGAGGCTTCATGCCTGTTAGGAAACACAATAGCTTATAAGTGATGAGTTCGACTCCAGCTTATTATATATTGCTTTCATAGCTGCATAGTAACCATCTTCCTTTCAGCTTCTTTATTCCATATTTTAGATTCAGTTGTAACAGTTTAATTTAGCGGACTAGAAATGGCAGCTGTGTAACTATGCATTCTTAGTTATAACCTCTGTATTTTCTAAAGTTGCTGGCTTTTCTAACACATGAATGCTATTACTGCAGTAATGTATACTGTACCATATGGATACTGTATAATTACATTACCATCTTAATACAAGTAGTCAATTATCAACTTCTTATTTTAATCCCATAATGGAGTGTAGGCCTGAATTATAAACTTGTTGGCTGTTAAATGTTTTCTCTTATTTCTTTTCCGTTTTTTCATTCTGTATTTTTTTTTTTTTTTTTTACAATAGCCGGAACTTATTGTTATTTTCTTGGTATGTCTGCTTTGTTTTTAAAAAAAATTTCCTTATTTGCTTCCATAATTTTAATGCACTCTTTTCTTTTGACACATTTTCGGGAAATTGTTTTTATTTTTTAAATTTGATTTTGTTTGTTTGTTACATTTTATCTTCTGCTTTTTTTTTTTCTTCTTCAAGATGCTACATATTGAATCATAATTGGCCGCAATTTTTTGGAATTTCGTGTAAAGAAACTATTGTTATGAGGGATTCTAACTTCAAATCTGTCGGCTCATCACTGGATGTTGGAAGGTTTCAGACGCTCTTATGCCAATGTCTTTGTGTTCACAAGTATGGCTTCTGATCAGTGTGGCTGGGTTGAGTCAAGAACCAACATCATTGTACTCGGGGCATTCAAATAAGCACTCAGTCATCTTCAACAGCCAACTAAGAGTTCCAATACTAGTAGTGCCCTTTGCAGTCTAATTATAAGTCTGTCTAGCTTTGCCTTTTAGCTGCATTCTCTCTAGACCATGACAGTCTTTCTGTGGATGAGTTTATACAGAACAGTTATGCTTTAGATTAAATCCACTAAAGTTATAACTTTAGTTCCTTCCGTCACAGACTTTTGTTACGTTGGCCAGCCCCTTGTAAGTCGTATCCTTAACTCCTGTGCCACATAGTTGGTAGCTTAACTAACTCTATCCAAGTTATTTCTTTAATGCCTGTCCCACAGTGTTGTTACTTTAACTCTTGACCCACAGAGTTGTTACTTTAACTCTTGTCCTACATAGTTATCATAACTCTTGACCCACAGTTACTTTAACTCTTGTCCTACACAGTTATCATAACTCTTGACCCACAAAGTTGTTACTTTAACTCTTGTCCTACATAGTTATCATAACTCTTGACCCACAGTTACTTTCACTCTTGACCCACAGAGTTGTTACTTTAACTCTTGTTCTACACAGTTATCATAACTCTTGACCCACAGTTACTTTAACACTTGTCCTACATAGTTATCATAACTCTTGACCCACAGTTACTTTAACTCTTGTTCTACATAGTTATCATAACTCTTGACCCACAGTTACTTTAACTCTTGTTCTACATAGTTATCATAACTCTTGACCCACAGTTACTTTCACTCTTGTTCTACATAGTTATCATAACTCTTGACCCACAGTTACTTTAACTCTTGTTCTACATAGTTATCATAACTCTTGACCCACAGTTACTTTAACTCTTGTTCTACATAGTTATCATAACTCTTGACCCACAGTTACTTTGACTCTTGTCCTACACAGTTGTCATAACTCTTGACCCACAGTTTAACTCTTGACCCACAGAGTTGTTACTTTGTTATTAACTCTTGTTCTACATAGTTATCATAACTCTTGACCAACAGAGTTGCTACTTTAACTCTTGTTCTACACAGTTATCATAACTCTTGACCCACAGTCACTTTAACTCTTGTCCTACATAGTTATCATAACTCTTGACCCACAGTTACTTTTACTCTTGTCCTACATAGTTATCATAACTCTTGACCCACAGTTACTTTTACTCTTGTCCTACACAGTTATCATAACTCTTGACCCACAGTTACTTTAACTCTTGACCCACAGAGTTGTTACTTTAACTTGTCCTACATAGTTATCATAACTCTTGACCCACAGTTACTTTCACTCTTGACCCACAGAGTTGTTACTTTAACTCTTGCCCTACATAGTTATCATAACTCTTTACCCACAGTTACTTTAACTCTTGTTCTACATAGTTATCATAACTCTTGACCCACAGTTACTTTAACTCTTGTTCTACATAGTTATCATAACTCTTTACCCACAGTTACTTTGACTCTTGTCCTACACAGTTATCATAACTCTTGACCCACAGTTACTTTAACTCTTGACCCACAGAGTTGTTACTTTAACTCTTGTCCTACATAGTTATCATAACTCTTGACCCACAGTTACTTTAACTCTTGACACACAGAGTTGTTACTTTAACTCTTGTCCTACATAGTTATCTTGACTCTGGACCCACACCCTTACTTTAACTCCTTCTGAAATAGACAGCTAGAATTTAACAACTGAAACAGAAGGAGACCACTTGTTACATTAATAATGTGTAGATTGATATCATCATCATCATCATCATCATAAGCCATGCTGATAAATGTGGGCGGTCATGTTTGATATGGAATCACAGAAATATGAAGTTAGCATATTTGTCTTGCCTACAGAAAGCCTTGAAGGAGAAGGAAGAACATATAGAACAGCTGCTCCGGGAGAGGGACCTGGAGAGGTCAGAAGTGGCGAGGGCTGCAGCTCACGTTGACGAGGTATGAAGGCTTCCCATTCTTGAGCAGGCAGATAATCATATTTGTGGTTGGCTGTATCTGTGCCGAGCAATGTACCATGAGCGATCAGCTGTTGCATGTGTGCACCAAGCAATGTATGGTGTGTGGTTATATCTTTAAAGTTTGGTTTGAGCATACTAAAGAAATCTGGCTAGATATTTCAACTGGGAGCACAAGGTTTAAAGCATTATCATCATGTCCTCGAAGGTCAACATGGCTGAATGGATAAGAGCACTTGCTCTTAAACTTCCAGTGTGCTGGTGCCAAGGTAACTGATTCAACCACTCCACCGGTCAGCTGGACTAAAATGTTGACTTCTGGACCTTGACTTGGGGACATAAATTACAAGAATCTCAGAAATAAGAGTGGATTTGCCTAATGGTGAGGGATACTGGTAAAAAGGAAAGCTGGTCCACACACAAACATAAGTCCTGTGCACTCCCTAGTAGTGGCAACTGCTAGAGGTAGTACTACTACCTCTATATCATATTTTTTTTTTTTTTCCCGCGTTTCCATCCTGTTTCAGGATATTGCGGTCAACACCAGCATCTTTCAGCTGTATGTTGATTCCTAGGCTAGATTACGCTCATCAGCACGCCATGACTTTGAGCGACCGGCTCCATACTCTCATAAGTCACTTTTGCGATTCGAACCACTGCTAATTCTCGTCGCGTCACGTGACGAGAGTATTCGGAGTTAGCGGAGAAAGCTGCTAACCCCTCGGCCACGGAGCCGGTACCTCTATATCATATATAGAGAATATTTTAAATGTAGGTTTTTACTTATGAAACAATGGCAGTTGGATACAGCTTGACAAGACGAATCCAACGGTATCTCAATGAAAACTACGTTAATTCTAAGCTGAGTTATTAATTTTTTTGTGTCGTAATCTAAAACAGGAAGTGTAAAGACATCTTAGTAAATTGAACACAGTTGATCGCGGCCCAAACAATTGGGTGCTGAGAACTTCTGCCTTCTATTACTGTGGCTTGTTTATTTTTAAACGGACAACATTGTACCATATATCATTGTGTCCGGGGTGGCGAGGCCTAACTTGACGTATTATCTATTGTTCGATAGGATGTGCCGTGACCTAATTAAAAATGGCCGCCAATTGTTTATTATTCATTAAAAGTATGTCACATCGCTGACAAGATGTATACTTTATTGTGCATTTTGGTAACAGGAAAGTAAAAGTCGTATTCCTCTTTCGATAGAATGTTGAGAGGATCGAGATGATCGACTTAATTGCACCGGGTTTTATCCCATATGGCTCGATCTCTTTCCACAGAGCGGCCTGCGGAAAGCATCGCACAAAGCATGAGAGCCTCTGAGTCTCCAAGAAAAATTCACTTGACTTTTAAAACTTTTCAATAGGATGTGCTGTGATCTAATTAACAGTTATAAATAGCTGCCCTTTTATATTAAATAAATGTCATGTGAAATGTTCGTTGTTGGCGAAAGAACAATTCATAAAAATGTACTCACATTGTCTTAATGTAACCACTGCATTGTGACGTCTTTCTTTTGTTGATTAAATATCATGCATTAATGTAAGTAAATAAGTTTGTAACTGCTGCATAAATTAAGCAGTCACTTTTGCTAATAATTGATTTCTACTTCTGCTTTATAATTACACTATTTTTAGTTTAGAAACTAAAGTGTTCCGTATCTAAAAGTGAGCAATTAATAATTAAATACTAATTTTTTAAACAAAACATAACTTATTTTTCAGTATTGTATTTAAATTTAAATAATAATGTACTGCTGCACTGCTTAGAAAAAAAGTACTCCTTATTCAACTTACAGGTTAACAGACGGGTCTGAAAACTGGCTTTCAAAATTATTTTCAGCCATGTCAAATGCTGAAAAATTATACAAGTACACAGATAAATTACTGCTGCAAATGAAACTTATATTCTGTTTAATTTTAGTAGTTAAATTGCCAGTTCTAACTATTAATAAATATAGGTTCGCTATAGTTTAGTACTATTGTATGGGCGCCGCCATCTTGAATTTTGTGTTATGTCTGCCATATCTCATTTTCATGGTGTGCTAAATGTTTTTTCCTGAACGCTGTTGAAAGCCATGATGGTTTAAACTGTTCACATATATGTGAAATTGTACGGAGAATTCAAAAATGCAACAAAAAGTCAAGGATGGGTTTAAATACAGGAGTTATAAGATAAATTAGCTTACTGGGGATGAATAAACTTCAAAAATGTCAAGAGAAGAAAGTTCTAAGTGACAGTCTGCATGCAGCCTGGCAGATAGACCACAGTAGCATTTATTACAGTTGTTTCCCCCAATCTGTGACGTTTGGTTTTCGAATACATCGAATCTAAAGCAGACTAAGTAAAAACCGGAAGTGATTGGGTAGTCGCATTAAATCTTTCTGGAAAAGGGCCTCCGCCGTCCTCAACCCCCCGAAAGACAAAGAGGGGTAACTGACATTGCTAGAGAAGCAAGTGTATGGGCTATGCCTGAGTTCAAAGCAAGTGAACAGGGAAGAAAAAATGTATGCCCTTTGCCAAATAACATAGACATTCATGCATCTCCACCTTTCTCAGTCCACAGGGTTCTGGATCAATTCTACTGCTGTCCCTCCATGACACCATCTTAGGCTATCAATCAGGATTGTTTTTGGTCTGTCTCTAGCTCTTCTCCTGCTGATTTGTTCCATTTGTCATGATATTTTCCAAAGCTTTTCTTCTCATTCACAATCCTAAACACTGCTGTGGGCTATTTGGAAGCAGACTGCCTGGTTGTCATACAGTGGTATGCGAACTGGTCATTCAGAAAGCAGTGGCAAACTACTGAACGTAAACTTGCCAAGAAATCACAAGCAACCAAAGAATTCTGGGTTGACTGCAACGTCCTTTACTGGATATACAACTAATTTTATTTTATCTTCTTATTACATGACCACATAAAATATTTTTGTCTATATCTTATATGTTGTATATATGTTTTCTACTTTTATTAGCCTTTTCCAGGCATTCGTTGTTGCTTATTCTGTACTCTGGCAGTTCAAGGTATTCACAAAATTCGCCTAAGACATCACATCTCTGTTGTTTCTATGGAGTGTTTTAAACAGGTTGTATACATATATATGGTGCCTCTTTGAAAGTAATACTCATAATTTGTATATATAATCTACTTAATTGTCGGTTTCTGTGGCGAAGGGCTTACAGACGCGGTTCATAATCCTGTATACCCACGTTCAAAACACAGCTACAAGCAATTTGGCAGCAGACCGCATTGTGTTTTGCATTGGTATCAGTGCCGGTCGTTCAGAAAGCAATGGCAAACTACTGAACGTAAACTTGCCAAGATATCACAGCGGCAGAAATGCTGGTGTTGACTATGATGTCCTGTAAAAAGGATATGCAAAAAAAAATCTACTCTATTAGCCTTTTTTTCAGTCATTCATTGTTACTTACTCTGTACTCTAGCATTCCAAGGTATTTATAACAGTCATCTTAGAAACCACATCTCTGTTGCTTCTAAGCTGTTTTAGGCATGATGCATACATACATATGGTGCCTCTTTAAAAGTAATCCACTCATAATGTTTCTCTCACAATGGATATTGTCCCCTGTTGGTATATGATGTGGATTTATCTGGAACTGAGATGTAATCTTCTTTTCTTTGCTTATTTCCAGGCGGAGAGCCAGCTGAGTTTTATCAAAACAGAGCAGAGCAAGCTGCGCATGGAAGCAGACGACCAGATCAGCAAATACAGAGCACTGGTAGCCGATCTGGAGAATGAGAAGCAAGAGCTTCTAGCCTTCCTTGAGGAAGAGAAGAGGTAAAGAAATGTGTTCACTCATTCACCATGTCAGTAAAGTAGAGGACCCTTTGACACATTTTGGGGTGAGTTGGGTGATAGGGTAAATACCACGGCAGCTGTTGTTACTTCTCAGGACTTTTTGTGTTTCAAGTTAGGTTGGGTCAACCTGGGAGGACAGGTCAGCTTGAAAAGCCCACCTTGATGTGGATCCGAACACATGACTACCAGCCGGCTGGCAAGAGGCAAGCATGCACTACCACAGCTATTCTCATTTACTTTGTATTATCTTTTAACTCTTGTATTGTTTTTGTTGTTGTAAATAATTGCTGGAAAGGACTGTTTGACCATCTGTCAGCACCAGGGTGGGATTAGAGGTGGCTGGTTAGAGCTTTCTGCGTTGGGAAACATTTGTTGACAGAGGAAAGTTAACTGTCAGTCAGGCAGGAATGACTTAACTCTTGCACATCAGTCTAGCGGGTGAGATCGAGTACAGGGAGCACAAGTCAAGCAGACACCAGCCTGAGAAACATCTCCTGGCAGCAGAAATGTGGTTTGTGAGAAAAGTACAAAAAAGGCGATGATGTACAGATCAAATTGAAGCAGAGGAAGAGGCAGACGATGGACAGAGGGTATAACAGATTCCATTGGAATGTCGATATATGATCCCCATAAATGGGCACTCTCCTGCTGATTATGCTTCACCTCGTCACTGCATGGTATGAGAGGAGCAAGATAAGGTGATGATGATGAGGGATGGGTAGGAGGTAGCCCTTCAAGTAGCAGGTGAACATCACAAGCTGATCAGAGAAATTAGACGGAGACAGGCAAGATTGTATGGACAGGTTTTATAACAACTTAGTAACCACTGGCAAACTTGATGGGAAAAGTGCCAGAAGAAGATAGATAAATAAATACCTCGACAGTTTGGCTAGATGGCATAATCGTGACAAAGAACACAGAGCTGATCCAACACTTGGTGGTCAAGTTAGATGATGAACCATGGCCGCTCACATTTATTCACATGCTGCTTATGATGAGAGTGATCTGGTGATGTAAATCTACACCGTCATCTTCTGCTGCTTCTTCTTCTTCTGCCTTTGATTTCCCAATGGAGCATAGGTCCTCAATCGACACCAAGCCTTTTGTAGACTTGTTCAAGATTGGTGGATTGTACAGCTAACAAACCAGAATACTTAGCTGGAAAACTGGAGAGTGACAATCACAGAAAAATAATCCATATTTTGCCTGGATTACTTTTCTGTGATTGTAATTCTTCAGTTTTCCAGCTGTGTATTATTGTTTCGTTTTCTGATGATAAAACTATGGTATAAATTTTCACTTGTGTCAGTGAGTGTCTTTCCCTTTATTGAGCATACATTTTATGTTCATTTGGATTCCAGCATCTGCTTTATAGCTGTCACACGACCTCTTTTTTTCACCTGAAGAATTAGTTTGATACTTTAGCACAATGCTATTTCTTGTTGGATTGTTCTAGCTGAAATGTGTTTTTCTTTGTTTGTTTACTCCCTGCGGTTTTCATCACAGAAAAGTTGAAGATTTGCAGTTCCAGTTGGAAGAAGAGACATTAAAAGATGATGCTGACGTAAGTCCATCTTATTATTTTATTTGTCACTTTTGGTCAGATGATAAACAGTTTTTGGTTCTGTGTAAATGAAATTAATGTGTAAATGTAAGTAATGTTGAATGTAAGTAATGTGTAAATGTGACTTTTTAATGTGTAAATGTAAGTAATGTTGAATGTAAGTAAGGAGATGTTTTATTGTAAGTAATGAATGAATGTAAAAGTTAATTGCATGCCCTTTACAGGACGTCACAATCAAGTAAGCAATGTGTGAACATAAGTAATCAATGTGGTAATGTAAGTAAGTATGTCTACATGTTATTTAGCAGTGTGTGATTGTAAGTATGTCTAAATGTTATTTAACAATGTGTGATTGTAAGTATGTCTAAATGTAAGCAAGCAATGTGTGTTTGTATGTCTGTCTAAATGTTATTTAGCAATGTGTGATTGTAAGTATGTCTAAATGTAAGCAAGCAGTGTGCGATTGTAAGTATGTTTAAATGTTATTTAGCAATGTGTGATTGTAAGTATGTCTAAATGTTTTTTAGCTCTGTGTGATTGTATGTCTAAATGTTATTTAGCAGTGTGTGATTGTAAGTATGTCTAAATGTTATTTAGCAGTGTGTGATTGTATGTCTAAATGTTATTTAGCAGTGTATGATTGTAAGTATGTCTAAATGTAAGCAAGCAATGTGTGATTGTAAGTATGTCTAAATGTTATTTAGCAATGTGTGATTGTAAGTATGTCTAAATATAAGCAAGCAATGTGTGATTGTAAGTATGTCTAAATGTTACTTAGCAATGTGTGATTGTAAGTATGTCTAAATGTAAGCAAGCAATGTGTGATTGTAAGTATGTCTAAATGTTATTTAGCAATGTGTGATTGTAAGTATGTCTAAATGTAAGCAAGCAATGTGTGATTGTATGTCTAAATGTTACTTAGCAATGTGATTGTAAGTATGTCTAAATGTAAGCAAGCAATGTGCGATTGTATGTATGTCTAAATGTTATTTAGCAGTGTGTGTTTGTAAGTATGTCTAAATGTTATTTAGCAATGTGTGATTGTAAGTATGTCTAAATGTAAGCAAGCAATGTGCGATTGTAAGTATGTCTAAATGTAAGCAAGCACTGTGTTATTGTAAGTAAGAATATCTAAATGTAAGCAAGCAATGTGTGATTGTAAGTATGTCTAAATGTAAGTATGTCTAAATGTAAGTAAGCAATGTGTGATTGTAATATGTCTAAATGTATGTAAGCAATGTGTGATTGTAAGTATGTCTAAATGTATGTAAGAAATGTGTGATTGTATGTCTAAATGTAAGTAAGCAGTTTGTCATTGTAAGTATGTCTAAATGTAAGCAAGCAATGTGTGATTGTAAGTATATCTAAAAGTAAGTAAGCAATGTGTGATTGTAAGAGTGTCTAAATGTAAGTAAGAAGTGTGTTAACAATTATGTCTAAATGTAAGTAATCAATGTGTGATTGTAAGTAAGCAATATGTGAATGCAAATATATCCAAATATAGGTATGTAATTTGTTAATGTAAGTAAACAATGTTCTGATGCAAGCAAGCAATGTGTTCATATAAGGTTTTACTGAACGTAAGTAAGTAAAGCCTAAACAACAATCACGTTCTGCTCAGACTGGTTCTGATGCACCCCTTGTGACTCCTGTTTCATTCCTTATGACTCTCATTTCATTCCTTGTGACTCCTGTTTCATTCCTTGTGACTCCCATTTCATTTCTTGTGACTCCTGTTTTATTCCTTGTGACTCCCATTTCATTCCTTGTGCTATATATAATGGCTGAACTGAGAAACATTCAACCTAGTATTTGGTGCCAGTGAGGCACCTTATAGCTGGCATTTACCGTGGCGAAGTGGTCAAGCCGTCTGACTCAGGCACAGAAGGTTGTGGGTTCGATTCCGGGCTGCATCCTTTGGTTCACCAGTGCATTTTTCAGAGACTCTCGAGGGTCATCGCTGGAGCTACGGAATTCGTACTTTGTGCAATCCTTTCTGTGCTGCAGAAAGAGACTGAGCCATATGGGATAAAAACCCAGTGCAATGAAGTTGTCCCTGTCCCTGCTATGGTCTTTCAATATCAGATAAGGAAGAGTCTCGCCAAGGCTCTTGTGTCAGCTAGGTACGAAGTGATGTTGGTTGTCTCTCCTGTCCTGCTAATCTATCCCTTGTGATGTCTGCCTCTGGCTCTGTCACCTTTGTATCTTAATGTTAATGCTTTTTAAGGACCGTCCTCACCTATTAAGATAGCAATATAGTTAAAGATGGGGGAAACAGGTAGAGACACTAATATAAGAATACAAAAGACAAGAGGAGCTTTGGTAGCACCAGCAAATTTGTGGCAGTTAAAAGACATTAACAATACTATTAAACTTAGCAGATTTAACTCTGTCACATCAGTACTGCTGTATGGATCAGAAACATGAATTACTAATACACTACACAAATTCATTAATTGGTGCTGATGGAATAGAAGGACTAAAATGGTTAAACAGATTGACTAGTGCAGAGCTTAAAGGGAGAAATAGACAGGTTCCAGGGAATGAGGAGGGGAGCAAAATTGAAACAATACACATAGAGAAAATCTGATGATCATATAACCAGAAAGTCCTTCCCCTGGATCCCACAGACAAAATGGAATAGAGGGAGACACAAAAACAAATGGAGACAAGAATTAGAGACTGATGAGTAATCTGGGGAGGGCATGGAGTGAGCAGCAGGAGATAGATAGCTAAAGATAGGACGAATTGGCATGTGTTGGTTGAGGATCTGTTCACTGAGTGGAGATACAGGGCAGAAGGAGAGAAGGGTAGTCTTGTGACATAAACAAACCATTTAATGCGCTCGGCAATAAAATCCACTGTTATCACTTGCCCCAAGATGTCTTTTCTTATCCTGGTTCTTCTTGTCACATTGGGCAGGCATTCTTCAGAAGCATTTCACCCCTGTTGTAGAATGTAAACATATACTTTCACTCAATTCTTGAGACAATTGAATATAAACCTGCCACTCTGCCCAAAGCATGCTTGTCTTCACCTTTCTCATCATACTTTGTGAGCCAAAATACTGATATTCTGTTTGAAATGCCCCGTTTTTCTTTACTCAGAGTAAACCAAGTGCTGCCAGTGAGTTACAGGTGAAGGAGCTAGAACGGCAGGTGAAGAAAGAGAAAGACCGAGCTGATAATCTGGAAAATGAGTTAAGTCAACTGAAGGTTAGTGAATCCCAATTGGTTGGCTCTTGTTGTTACAGCTTATGCACTTGTTTTAAAAAGCAAAAAAAAAGCACAACTTTCACATGATGTTGCTATCAACCCCAGTAGTTATTGACTCTGATTTACTAGGTAATGTTAGTTCAGTGGTTTTGCCACTGCATTATGAAATGCTGTTGTCTCACACCATTGAAATTAACACAAAGCAGTCTGCTTCCAAATCACAAACAGCTGGTTTTGAACTCTCGACTCGGTATATCAGGGAATTGTGAAGCACAATTTCCCTTTTCCCAAAGCCACAGTGCCTGTTATTTAATATATAACTATCAAGGTTAAATGTATGCTTTCTAATGTCTTATTATATATTTTCTCCATGGCATATGATATATGTTGCCCATTATGTGTTTGTATATCAGCTTCCAAGAAAACAAAATATACTGACATTCTAAAAGATCTGAGCACAGAAGAATACAGGTGTATAAACAGTGTCTTGTCTCAGAAACTAAAATACTGATATTCTGAAAGATCTAAAGCACAGATGAAAACTGGTTTATAAACAGGGGGAGTGGGGTCGGATATCGGCAGCAACCCTTGATGGTAAATTGAAACTATCATGATCCACGCTGGAATAGACACATAGCTAAAGTTGATTACTGAAGAATAAGAAGGAAAAGAAGAATACAACGCAGCAAAGTGTTATTTTCCTCTATGCCACAGTGTAGAGAGGGCAGAGGAGAACATCTGCGATGCATCACTGCAGTTGAATTTGTTTCATTGCAACTGAATAGGACTTGTAAGTTTGTGTAATCAGCTGTACACAGGTTTTTTTTTATATATATATGTTGGGAACCACTGTCAGTAAGATTGTGTAATAAATAGTACACATTTCTATGTAAATGTAAGGGAACAGTCAGCAGGATTTTGTAATCAGCTGTACACACTTCTCCTATATACATGTAAATGATCAGTAGGTTTTTGTAATCAGCCATACATAATTCTCCTATATACATATAAGGAAACAATAAGATTTTGTAATCAACTAAACAATTCTTCTATAGACATGTAAGTGAACAGTCAACTGTACACAATTTTTCTATATACAAGTAAGGGAACAGTCAGCCAGTTTGTGTAATCAGCTGTTCACAATTCTATCTACATGTAAGTGAACAGTCAGTAAGTTCTTGTACACAGCTGTACACAATTCTTCTATATACATGTAAGGGAGCAGTCAGTTTGTTTTTATAACCAACTGTACACAATTCTATTTACATGTAAGTGAACAGACAGTAAGTATTTGTACATGGCTGTACACAATTCTATTTACATGTCATGGAACTGTCATCTATAACATTTTGTCATTTTGTTTGAACCAGCAAAACATGGAGGGCCTTCAAAAGGCAGTTGAAGAATCGAGAATTTCACAGAGATCATACTCAGATCAAATTGAAAATTTAACACACAAGCTGACCCAAGCTGAGACCAAGGTGAAGAATTTTGAGTTGAATCGTCTAGAAGATGGCGCAAAGGTTGGTTGAAATTACATCTTTTAGCTCGTGGTCATGTTAAAAGTAGCCTTGATTACATGTAGTTGAAGATGTTAAAGTAGACATGTCTTATGTCTTACCAGGGCCCATGAGGGAAGTAAAGAATAGTAACATTGTAACCCACCATGCATGCAGTAAGAGCCATCTAAGGAGGGTTGGTGAGAGACTGGCTATCACACACAACCCTTGGAACATTTAATTGACAAAAGACCTAACAACTTTGAACACGTCTACAAAGGAAAATACTTGGCATGAGTTGGTTGGGGGACCTACTGGGAGATGACAGGAAGCAGCAGAAGAAGCCGGGCATGTAGAATGATTAGTTCAAACCATGACTAAAGAGAGTTTGCATGAAACCAGTAATTCATCCAGTCACTTTGGTGACCTGAATGCCAAGATGGTATTCGATAAAACAGGTTATGAAGAAAGCATGGGAATACATGGACTTGAGACAGTTAACTTTTTTTCCTTCTTCTTCTTTTTTTCGCTTGAAATGTATCTATAACTTCAATGTTGTTTCTTGTATGAACTTCACTGTCTTTTTTAGTGTGGTCCATAAAGTTTATATTCCTCGGTTGTTCCTCTAGACCAGAAGCTTTGCCTGGATATGTCCTATTTTGGGCAGTCTTGGAGTATGTGATTTGCTGTCTGCGGCGCCAAAACACATGGGCACAGTGGGATAATTAAAGAAAATGGGGAATTCTTTACCAATTTGTGTGTAGGGTCTCCCTGGTGAAGGAGTTAACGACTTTCTCTGTAATCCCGTATATCCATGTTAGGAACACAGCTGCGCGAGATTCGGCAGCGGATCGCGTCGCGCTGATTACGTACAGGGTATGTGAGCCGGTCGCTCAGAAAGCAGTGGCACACTACTGACCGTAATCTTGCCAAGAACATCAACAACAGCTGAAAAATGCTGGTGTTGACTGCAACGTCCTGTAAGGGATAACCAATGTTTTAAAAAAAAGTGTAGGGAAACAACATTTCACAGGAGGAAGTATTTTTCTACATAAAAGAATACATAAAGCAACGTGGGTATCACCAGAACACAATACAGAAAACCCAATGATATTTTAAAGATTGAGCACAACTTACTACTGGCAACACTGATCGTATTCAGATACGAACCTTGGGCCTTGTCCACGTCAGATTGGAAACACTAAACTCTAGTTTTTCTCTCTTTTGAGCTCGTCAGTAGTGCATATCTCTGACTGGATCCTGAATCAAACTCCGGGCCACTGACGTGTGAGGCGTGTGTGTAACCACTTGACCATGCAACTCATGCTAGACGTGACCAAATTATCACACTAGAAATCACATCATCACCCATTGTAGGCTATAGCTCAGAATTTGCCCAATTGTCGCGACTGATATCTGTCAATCCATATGGCCCCGAATGATCAGGTCTTCATTGCGTACCTTAGGTTCATATTGGAATACGATCAGCGTTGTCAATAGTGGTTAGTGCTCAATCTTTAAAACTTGGGCTTTAGGTTCATACAGGAGTATGATCAGCGTTGCCAGTAGTGGGTTGTGCTCAATCTTTAAAACTTCAAATCCCGAAACAACTAAATAAACTGATGATATTTGTATTAACAAGACATTGAGGTCATCCCTACATGACTTGAAAGTTTTCAGACTTGCAGATGTAGATTGTCCTTCTCTTCATTGAGAATTCATAAATATTTCTGTATGTAGAATAGCCCAAGCAAAAGTATCATTTCAGAAGATGAAGAATATTCTCTGCAAATTGAGGTCCTATATGACTTGAAAGTTTTTAGAGTTGCAGATGTAGATTGTCCTTCTCTTCATTGAGAATTCACAAATATTTCTGTATGTAGAATAGCCCAAACAAAAGTATCATTTCAGAAGATGAAGAATATTCTCTGCAACATATTTTTGTCTAACGAGGTGAGAAAAAGAGTTCTTAAGAGCTAATCCTGATGTATTGAAGTGCATCATGGACAATTATCAGACAAGTTAGGAATTATGCAGAAACTGTGGAGATGTGATATTAAAGAAGTATGATTTGAACGCCATGATCAGATAGTAAGAGCAGTGAAGATATCTTGACAGAAGTTAACACAAAGAGAACTGGCTACTCACATCAGAAGATGACAGTCCACATTCACTGGGCATGTCATGAGAAGGGAAATCTGGAGCTCATCATGACAACAGGAAAGTTGGAGGGGAGAAGAGGCAGAGGGGAACCAGGAGAGAAGGTACTGAGCAGTTTGACATCATGGCAAGGAGGAACATCAGTATCAGAAATGATTGGTAGTATACAGGACAGAAGGCTGTGGACAGACATGATCACCAATGCCAAGCGGAGTGGACTATAGGAAGTGTCTCCATAGGGGTTGAATTCCTACTGTCATTTCTTTCAGTGACATATGATTTTAAATATATTTACCACATAGCAATAAAAAAAAATTGTCACTATTTTAATCCCCAAAAGGTCAGTCAAGTTAGCATTGAGCTGACAGAGAAGCAGAACCAAGTGAAAGACCTGGAGGAGCAGCTAGCATCACAGCGCCGTGAGATGTCTTCCGTGTCGCAGCAGCTGAACGATTTGGTAAGAGTTGCTTGCACACATTTGCCTTCTTATCATATCAGTAACTAAGCATTAAACCAGCTGTTTCTGCTAAAGTCACTTGTTGCTTATGGAAGCAGTTTTGTGGTTCAGGGGGGAGACGAAGTAATAATTGAATTGAGGGAGGTTAAAGAAGCACAGAGTTAGCTACTATAAACCAGTGGCTGAGACAAGGAGTTAAAGTAATGGTCTGTTGGGATGGGAAGAGTTAAAGAAACTTGGACAGAATGGGTTGATGCAACTACTGGCTGGGATGGGAAGAGTTAAAGAAGCTTGGACAGAATGGCTTCATGCAACTACTGGCTGGGATGGGAAGAGTTAAAGAAACTTGGACAGAATGGCTTCATGCAACTACTGGCTGGGATGGGAAGAGTTAAAGAAGCTTGGACAGAATGGCTTCATGCAACTACTGGCTGGGATGGGAAGAGTTAAAGAAACTTGGACAGAATGGGTTGATGCAACTACTGGCTGGGATGGGAAGAGTTAAAGAAGCTTGGACAGAATGGCTTCATGCAACTACTGGCTGGGGTGGGAAGAGTTAAAGAAACTTGGACAGAATGGCTTCATGCAACTACTGGCTGGGATGGGAAGAGTTAAAGAAGCTTGGACAGAATGGCTTCATGCAACTACTGGCTGGGATGGGAAGAGTTAAAGAAACTTGGACAGAATGGGTTGATGCAACTACTGGCTGGGATGGGAAGAGTTAAAGAAGCTTGGACAGAATGGCTTCATGCAACTACTGGCTGGGATGGGAAGAGTTAAAGAAACTTGGACAGAATGGCTTCATGCAACTACTGGCTGGGATGGGAAGAGTTAAAGAAGCTTGGACAGAATGGCTTCATGCAACTACTGGCTGGGATGGGAAGAGTTAAAGAAACTTGGACAGAATGGGTTCATGCAGCTACTAGCTAGGACAGACGAGTTAAAATAGTAACTAGTAGTTTGAATCAGAACAAAATGTGACAGAAGTGGCAGTAAACTTCTGTTGTTAAATAGCTTGTAGTTAGCATGTTAGTGTAACAAATGGCTGGAATGGAAGAAGATGAAGAAACAGTTGGGGCAAAGTGGGTTAATGTGGCAACTGACAGTGATAGAAGCAGTTGTTTGTGCAGCTTCTAACTATAGGAATGTTACTGTTGGCTGTAAATGTGTTTTAAATAACTCTTTGTTGGCTGTATACCTGTTTTACTTAACTATATATTGGCTGTAAAAACCGCTTTACATAACTATATGTTGTCTGTAAAACAGCTTTATGAAACTTAGATAAAACCAATTTACACAATATGTTCTCAGTAAAATGTTCTGTTTTATATGATCTTTGTAAAGCTGTTTAACAAAACCGTTGCCTGTAGGTCTGATTTCCAAATTGGTGTGTTATTTAGCCACCCAGATCAGCATGTATGCAAATTGATATTGATAAACACTTAGAAAATATTTTAAAGTAGAAACCGGAGAAAATGCTCAACAGCTGCAACAGCACAATTGCATTTTATATAAAAGCATAGAAAACTAAAGGCACAACAGAGATTTAAATACATTCCATTTAAACTATCCATCACTGGGATGATAGTAGCAAGATCACTAACACAAGCTACAGGCTGCTTGGTTAGTTGGATGTCTGAAGATTCTTGACAGCCTTTTGTCATGACGCTTGAGTTCAAAGCGAGCGAGCGCCAAAAAAAAAAAAAAATAAACATATGGCTGTAGGTCATGAACAATTAGTAAATAAGCCAAAAAATCTCTTGAGGTCTCAGAAATGTGGTTTTACAGAAGAATGCTGACAATTCTTTGGAGAGAGCCAAAATAAGTAATCTAAATGTTTTGAAAGAAGTGAAGACACAAAGACTGCTTATTACAAACATCAAAAAGAGGAGTCATGTTATGACCACATAATGAGAAGAGAGAAGCTGGAACATGTGACAACTGAAAATATTTGTGGAAAAAAGAGATAGAGCAAGACAATACAAGAAGATTCTTGACAACCTTTTGCCTTGGTACAGAAAGGTGTCAGCATAAGAATTGATACATGATTGGAAATCACAAGATGTGGAGAAACATGACCGCCCACACCAGTCAGCAATGGAGTTTAATGATGATGGTATATTTTGGCTCTTATGATTTTCAAAACAATGTTTTCCCATAGTGAATTTCAATAACGAAGACACAAACAATAGATTGCAAGATTTATTGCCTGGCATATTTCGCTGCATCTCGTCAGGTACATACTGATTTTGTTGTCGCTGTTTTGGTCCCATCCCCCTAACCCCCCACACACTGAGTATCTGCTGAAAAATGTTCTAGGACCGAACAAGTTTAGGAAAACCTCATTGTAGTCGTTTACATTCTGTATTACATTTGTGATCACCCGTCAAATGAATATAATCACTACTGAACTTGGCAGACTGAGACATTATCTGACCTTCAGGGAGTCCTGACTGGGACGATTTAGTCCACAATGTTCGACTCTCGTGCTTTGCTGTCCTCCTCCGTAAGTCTGTTTAAGCATTTTGAGGAATCACCATCTCAGCCTTAAATTTTTAAAGCCATATCGAGGAATCACATTCTAATCCCAAAGTCCATTTAACCATTTTGAGGAATCACCATAATCATTTTGAGGAATCACCATCTTGTCCGTAAGTCCATTTGACCATTTTGAGAAATCACCATTTCCATTTGTCCATTTGACCATTTTGATGAATCATCATCTCCATGAGTCCATTTAACCATATCAAGGAATCATCATCTCCATAAGTCCATTTGACCATTTTGAGGAATCACATCTCCATGTGTTCATTTAACCATTTTGAGGAATCACCATCTTCTCCATTAGTCCATTTAACCATTTCAAGGAATCACCATCTCCCCCATAAGTCTATTTATCCATTTCGAGGAATCACTATCCCCATCAGTCCATTTAACTATTTTGAGGAATTGTCATCACCATTTAACAAAGCCATCCTTTGCTCTTACCTTCTCCTCTTTTCCCTTCCTCCCTCCCTCCCTCCCTCCCTCCCTTGTACTTTTACCTGTCTCTGTCAGTAGTGGCAGAAGTGAAGCTGAAGGTAAGAAGCTCTAGACCCCACATTATTTTCTTTCATTTTGGTCTTTTATTAACCCCTATTATATACAATACTACAATATTCATTTTACAAGCTGGTTGCTAGGGGAGTGAATCCGGTTCATGACATTTACGAGTGCCAATCAATACCCATAGAGTTATTTATCAGATACACATCTATCATAGTTTTCATTTTTAGGATGGTAATGTGGCTTAGATATTAACATCCTAAAAATGAAAACTATGGTAATTAGCAATGGAAAGGAAAGGTCATCACTGAACATCACAGTAAACGGGGAGATACTACAGTAGAACAAGTAACAAGTTTCTCCTATCTTAGGCATGTAATAACAGATGATGGCAGAAGTGAAATAGAAATCAAAAAGAGAATAGGAATGGCCAAAAATGCTTTCACCAGCATGAAATCAGTATTAACATCTAGAGAGATTCAATCAATCAATCATGTGCCATGCCGGAAAGCGTGGGCGGTCATGACTCGCCATTTTACTCAATCACCAGAGTCGTGGATCAGCTCAGTGTTCCTGTCTCGTCCATGCCATGTGGCCAAGCCTTCCAGATATTTTCCTCTCGGTCTTCCTCTTGGTCTGTCCCCTTCGATCTTGCCAGTTGTCACTAAGTTCTCCAGTCCATTTCTTCTCATTACATGTCCAAAAAATTTTGACTGTCTACGTCTAATTTCTCTAATCAATCTCTGATTTTCATTTGTCTCCTGTAGTACTTGGTCATTGGTTTTTCTATCTGTCCATGGTATTCTTTGCATTTTCCTCAGAAACCACATTTCTGCAGCCATCAGATGTTTTTCAGATTGACTGCACATTGTCCAAGTTTCACATCCATACAAAAGAACAGGCTCTATGTACCCCCTCAAGACTCTTTTTCTCATTTCAATTGACATCTTTTTATTGGTCAGAATGTTTTTCATCTTGCTAAAGGCTACTTTCGTCATAGCGATTCTTGTTCTAATCTTTTCAAGGCATCTCCCATCAGATGTTATGACTGTTCCGAGATAATTGTGAGAGATTAACAACTCATTAAAAATGAGAATTGTCAAATGTTACGTATATTCAACACTATTGTATGGCGCGGAAGCCTGGACATTGAACAAGCAACTAGAGAGTCGAATAGATGCTCTGGAGATGTGGATATACAGAAGAATATGTTGTATTTCATGGAAACAGAAACAATAAAATACAGAAGCTCTAGAAGAACTGGGAATGAAAAGAGGGTTGATGAAAGAAATAAAAAAGAGGCAAGTGAAATATTTTGACCACCTTACAAGACATAACACTCTTATAAAAACCATACTGGAGGGCAAGGTTGAGGACAAGTGAGCAAGAGGTAGACAACGATACAAATGGGAAGATAACATCAAGAGATGGACGAACATCAGCCTGACAGAATGTACAGTCAGGGCGAGAGACAGACAGTGTTGGAGATCCATTGCAGCCAACCTTCATTGTGGAGACGGCACCTGATTTATTGATTAATTGATATCTGTACATTTGTTAATGTAATACCTGTACATTAATTTATCAAATATGTGCATTAATGTATCAGATACCTATAATTTTATGCAAAGAGTATCTGTAAATGTGGTTATTAAATAACCATCAATATTTTTCAAGTGCCTATGCATTTATTGATCAATCACCCACACATTTATTGGTTAAATACCCATACATTTATTGATTAAATACCCATACATTTATTGATTAAACACCAATGTATTTATTGATCAAATACTCATACATTTAGTGGTCAAATACCCATGCATTTATTGATTAATCAACTTTACATTAATTGATCAATCACCCACACATTTATTGATCAGTCACCCATACATTTATTGGTTAAATACCCATACATTTATTGACTAAAAACCCATACATTTATTGACTAAAAACCCATACATTTATTTATTAAACACCAATGTATTTATTGGTCAAATACCCAAACATTTATTGATCAATCACCCACACATTTATTGATCATCACCTGCAAATTTATTGGTCAAATACACATACATTTATTGATCAATTACCCACACATTTATTGGTCAATCACCCATACATTTATTGATCATCACCTGCACATTTATTGGTCAAATACCTATACATATATTGGTCAAATACCCATACATTTATTGATCAATCACACACATTTATTTATTAAATACCAATACATTTATTGATCAAATATCCATAAATGTATTTATTAAATACCAATACATTTGTTGATCATAGACCCACACCTTTAATTATATACATCCATAAGTTTATGTATCAGATGCTCATACATTTATTGAGCAAATACATATGTATTTGTTTATCAAATATGCATACATTTATTTATCAAATACCCATTCATTTAATGATCAAATACCCACACAATTATTTATCACATATCCACAGTTATTTATTACATCTATTTATCAGACACCCTCAGATGGTGCTATCAGATACCTGTAAATCTCTGCATCAGACACCTGTACATTTATTTGGTGGCTTGAGAAGTTCCCCAGTGTTCAGCATGTTCTTGTTAGAACAAAAGTATGAGGGGGCTTCAAATTAAAACCTTAAATAAGTGTGTGTGGGTGGGTGGGTGGATTTGGAGGTGGGAGAGAGAGAGAGAGAATATATTCTGAAAAAGTAAAGGACAAATGTATCATTTTTCAATGTAGACACCACTGCTTTCAGTGCAAGTCCTCCAGTGCCGATAAAGTGCTTGGATTCCTGTAGAAAAAAATTCTCTTGGTCGCATGTGTAACCACACATGCACCACCTGCTGTACCTCTTCACCGAACCAAAGAGTTGTGAAACTTCCTACTCCATTCATACACTTGTTTGACGGACAGGCATGCATCACCATACTGAACCTTCATTTGCCGATGAATTTCCATAGGTTTCGCCCCTTCAATGATTAAAGACGGATAACAGAACACTACTTCTCTTTGATGCTTGTCAAAAGTGGGACAGCAATCTTTAAACTGTCCTTATAATGTCACTGTGTTCATCTGCACCATGATGTCACATGCATAACACTCTTTGATAACACTGTTTGAACCACAGTAGACCTGGGCACAAGGAGGACCAGACACAGTACAGCAATCATTGTGACATAGCAACATGGGACAGGCATTGTGAAGGGAAATGGCAAATAGGCATTTACAACTGCAATATGCAATATGTATTAACTAATGGCATTTACCCAATTAGCAGACCAGACATCCATTCCTATGGCTGTGATGTTGGTGCATGAATGCCCTATTCCATATTCACTTACACAGCAATGCCAGACCTCACCCCTTTTTCACCAGACTTGTCTCACAGGTACATCATCTTCATCATCATGTGCTCTTTCCCCACTGAGTAATTTTCATGTCTACTACAGTAGGTAACAGAAGCTCAATTGCATACACAATTGTTCACATATGCACCAAGCACATATGTGGGAAAACATGTTTAGTCCTTGTAAGTTTGCATGAGCCATACATTATATTCAGCCAACCGAGACACAGGTTCACACACCTATGGTTCTCTTAGGAACTAGTTTATATGAACCATCCAACAGTAGAGGTAACAGTGTAATACTTCAGAGAGAACTTGTATTAACTCTCTTGAGCATATACTCACCAGGCATCACATGGACTTAGCAATTCTGGCGTGCCACACACAACCTGTTTACATATGGATATTTGAAGCATCTTTCCTTCCACTAGATGTGAGAGGCTATTTATTAAATCACCAACTCACTCACTCCATCATTCTCAGCTTTTTACCAAGGAACTTGTACATGTTTCATCACTCATTCCAATCCAAACTGCCATTTGTTAACTCACACGAGAGCAAAGGTACAGTTGGTTTAAGAATAAGTCATCCCAGGCATGAAGAATGCACCAGGGGTTTTGGTTTGCGAATCTGCATGAGTGTCATACATTCATCAAGCATACGCAACCAGTCACAACAAGGGATTGATATGCATTTGGAGTATACAGCGTGAAAGACGTGTCAAGGTTGAAGATGCAGTGTTCAGAATTCTGGCGCACAGAAGTTAGGTTTTCCACTTTCACATTTTATTCATAAAATACTCATACATTCTTCTCATTCGTTTATCAGGTACAACTACTACATTAAAGTATGTTTTAAAGTGGTACCTGCTGTCCAGAGAACAATATATTATTGAATCTTTAAGGGCATTTTTGGGTCATCACATCACACTAGCGACCGCTCCTGGTGAAATTCCCGCTCCTACTAATTAGATTTTAAAATATGGCCCAGGAATAGCGTGGGCTCATTAATTATGAACCAATCAAAAGACAAGTGCATACCGCCGCCTCCCCCAACTCGTTCTGGAACATACGATCTAAGAATAGCCCTTATATATGGGATGGTCCCCGTTAAGACTTAAAGTATTTTTATGAAATGTGTCGGACTGGAAATGTGGAATTCTGTTCCATCATGCTACATGGCCCCTCTCTTAAATCTTTCATAGGAATGACAGATGATCGCAGAATCCACAGTTCCCAGATCCCTTAGGTGGTTTTGTCAATTACTCCTTGTCTCCCTTTACCCTACTAGAGTAGTACATTTGGAACTAAGTGATTTTTCTCCTTAAGAAAAAATCTGCCCCAACATTGCATCTGTTGATGAATTTGGTGGCAAACGCAAAGACCATGAAGTTAGCCCTGCATTATGTTCCTTTAAGTCACTGGGAGCATCAGGAGTCCTGACTCCACTCATCTGTGAACTGCTCCTCTATTTACCTCTGACAATGTTCCACTGCTGACATCCTTGCTATATTTCCTGTTTGTGATAAATGATCTCTCTGAGTCACACCATTTCGTAATGTATGAATGTTCCATAGAGATTCATTATGTGAAGTAATGGCTTTGCAATTAAGCCAACTTCTAGATGAGGTATAGAGAGAATGGTTGCATTCCATGGATCTCTCAACTGTTCATCTTATCAGAACCTCATTCTTCCCTTCGCCATTGGAGAACGATAATCCTGTGAGAGTGTATTTAACTGAACACTTTCTCCAACAGTAATCTTGGCATTTGGAACTGGGTTAAAATTTTTGATCATCACCGGAGCAAAGACAATCACTTCCGGGTGAACTGTATAGCAGCCGCTGCAGAACTTGAGACTAAAATCTACTATTGTAAATTTGGTTAGCGTTGGACACAGGGTCTACCTTTCCAATAAGTCTCTTGTGTTTGCAGATGGTAGCAATTTCCCATTATATTTCCTTGACTTATTTCTGTAGTCTTACCATAGATTTAGAGGTGCTTGTCGGTTGAGATTCTCTCATTCCGTTAGGCCTCTATTTTGCTGTGTTGTGAGAAGTGACAGCATTTTCTCTCCTTAGTTGCTATTTAAGCTGTTTCCAACGCAGCAACTGAGTTTGTAGATGAAGTTAGACTAACATCTACTACTACTAATATAGAATTCCAGGTGGAGGTTCCAACTAGTTGTCTTCAGCCATGCTTTAGCGAAGTGCTTTTGAGTGACTGGGATGTATCCGTTCTTTCTCTCCCACATGAGCAAAACGTTTACTTTTGGCGAATTGGGCGAATCCTCTCAGCCATAGAGAAGTCCGTCATTATCACAGCCACCTTTGAAGGGGTGTGATTATATGGGTATAGCTTCTTAGATCCCAATATTGACTGGAATTTTTTTTTGAAGCAATTTTACTGACTTTGAGGATAGGCCTGGCCAGGTCTTGTGAATATACCTCGCATCTCAGTAATAATATAAGATTCCACATGCTAAATGCATTGTTCTTATTATATAAAGAGTCGACTGCTGACTTGCAGGGATCTTTATCTTGAAAGGAGTCAGCTGTTTGAGAACAGTGATCTTTCGTTAGTCCACTTTCGCAGACATTGTGTATAGAGTGTCAGCTGCTGGAATTGCAGTGAGCTCTACCATATAAGAGTTAACTGTTTGGAGACAGTAATCCTTATTTACATTCCCACCTTCTTCCGGCAGAAAAGTCTTCCCAATTGAGAATGAAAAAGGGGAATGACATCAGTTGTACTCAACTTTGTCCGTCCTTTAATCTCCACCATTTTAAAGGCAGAAACGCTTTCTCAACTGAGGATGAATTGACGTCCGACGTCGGAGACGGATCCTGTTTTATCTCTTCATGAAATTTTTCAGGTTGTCCACGTTATGCTCCTAGTCGTATGATATGCCAATGACATCAGGTTGGTTATCCATCGTTTCCTGGACACATAATTTGCATATGCTCTCCACTTCCATATGAATGGCTAGGGGTCCAGTTATTTTGATGGCCTTCCTGGAGATTCAATGAGTTAACTCCTGGCGACATGGATCCTAGTACACCAGAGAGATTACACCATCGAACAATAGACTAATGTCTTATAGACACCAGACTGTGGTCGGTTTTATATGACCGCCCATGACATCAGGTAGAATCTTCCCTTCCTCTCGTCCATTACGTATCAAGTACGCTTAATAATACCACTACTTCAGAAATGGCAAGTGACGGAGTTGATAAGGATGTTTTCTCCTGGAGATTCAATCGTGCTCACGCGCAGTAGCTTGATCAGGGCCACTGACAGGGTTACACAACTGAAGAATAAACCCAGATGTCGAATCGACACTGGACATTAGCCGGTACGAATACTGACTATCACCGAGAGAGATTGTCGGTGAGGTGTCTTAATGGTTGCCCAAATTTTCCATCAGGGTTCACACTCTCTACTCTCAGTGTTGCAAGCATGTTATGGGGAGAAGAGAATATAGGGAGTTGTTATGTTATGTGATGTGGTGACATTAAAAATGTTGTATTTACAACAATAATTCCCCTCTCTCACCCATGCCAGCAATTAATTTTGTGATGGAGTAGGCCCCATATTCATTTACTGGATCAAGTGTCTTAATTTCAGGGACAAAAATTAATTTTTCCCTGTACTAGCTGTCTCAGTTATATTTAAAATAATTTGTGTTCTCTGGTGTTTCAGGTACCTTAATTTTTGGATACATATATTGAACAACCAGCATGCACAAAATTATACAACAATATTGACAAGCTAATAAATCATATCATTCTGAGAAAAACAAATATCATGGATACAAGCAATTATGTTGACCCATAAGATATTTATACACCATCTTCAGTTTGCTACATTGAATCCTAACTGATATATTAAAACAGTGATACATGCAATATTATCACTATTAATGAAATCAAACCTTCTAGAGATTTATTGTGGGTTTACATGTCTGGACAGTTGCCCTCATATAAGAGACATGGTCCATTAAACAACACCATAAAACCTTCAAGAATTGGGTCTGATTTGCGAGAGGTCACCCCGGATTTTAATACCAACATAGAGATCCCAAAAGTGAGTCCTATGCAGGGTATGCCCAAGGTTTGTATCCCGTCATCAGGGCAACAGGTATGTGAGCCCCTAACAGGTTATTACCAGGGTTTAATCCGAGACGAGTGTTCTTTTTCCCAGGGTTTATATCCTGGAAAGAGGAAACCCAGTTATGTGACCAGGTTTTCCCAGGGTTTATATCCCGGACGAGCCCCCAGTTATGTGACATTTCAATCATTGCATAGAAAATGCATAAAATATGTCACACATGCAGGTTAATAAACAAGATACAACACTTCTTATTTACTCCACCACCCAATAACTCTCCTCCACCTCTCCTCTCTAATTACCACCACACCATTCTGTTACAGTATCTGTATCTATCATCATTTCCTGACTCTTGGGAATTTAGGAAATCCTATCCATGGGCAACTCAAGGAAGAAACTACTGTTCTGGGTCTGTTGGATCCTTTTATCATCAGCATGGATGTTGGACTAGCTCCAGTTAGCAGCTTCCCCAGAATAAGCTTCATGGCAGATTCATTCCTCTTGAAGACAAGATTTGATATGATGATATGGTACTGCATCTCATGGTTGATCAGGCTGTTAGTGAAGGCTGTCACTGGGTACTTCAATAATGGCATACCTAATGTCCCATACATTGCAGCTACTCACTTAGCCAGATCAACTTCCCTACTGTTCCTCACATTATTCAAGAATCACTGTGTGAGCATCAGGCTGGATATCTTCTAAGTTTTGTCTTAGATAAACAAACACTCCCAATTTACTCCACAGTTCTCCATGAATGTAATTCATACTACTAGACTTGCTGTTAGTCTCAGTTTAACATTGGACTGACTCAAGATCACTGTCCAGTTCACCACATTTGTAGTGCTTCAGATTGTGTTATTCTCCCATTTATGCATTCAGCTGTTGAGCTGAGAGAAAACTCTTCTTGATATTCCCACATTTTGATAGGGAGTCACATCTGGATTTAGGACTTCTGTTTAGTTGTCCCAGATGATATATGGATTGCCTCTCCACCATACTGTTCTCTGTTGACATATAAAATGGCACATCTCTTTACATATGTTAAAAGATAATGTTAGTATACATCAACAGACACAGATTGGGGATGGGAGGAAAAGGATGGGTGTGGTCCAAACACACCTCTCCTAGTTTGATGATGCAGTGTATTTCACTCTGATGTACTGTGGGTGATATGTGTTCCATTCACCCTTATCTGTGGTAATCACAAGACCATATGTTGAGACAGGGGTAGCTTAACACAATTACAAGCATTCATGTGGTCTAAGTTCCACCATGTTTGAACCACAGTAGACCTGGGCACAAGGAGGACCAGACACAGTACAGCAATCATTGTGACATAGCAACATGGGACAGGCATTGTGAAGGGAAATGGCAAATAGACATTTACAACTGCAATATGCAATATGTATTAACTAATGGCATTTACCCAATTAGCAGACCAGACATCCATTCCTATGGCTGTGATGTTGGTGCATGAATGCCCTATTCCATATTCACTTACACAGCAATGCCAGACCTCACCCCTTTTTCACCAGACTTGTCTCACAGGTACATCATCTTCATCATCATGTGCTCTTTCCCCACTGAGTAATTTTCATGTCTACTACAGTAGGTAACAGAAGCTCAATTGCATACACAATTGTTCACATATGCACCAAGCACATATGTGGGAAAACATGTTTAGTCCTTGTAAGTTTGCATGAGCCATACATTATATTCAGCCAACCGAGACACAGGTTCACACACCTATGGTTCTCTTAGGAACTAGTTTATATGAACCATCCAACAGTAGAGGTAACAGTGTAATACTTCAGAGAGAACTTGTATTAACTCTCTTGAGCATATACTCACCAGGCATCACATGGACTTAGCAATTCTGGCGTGCCACACACAACCTGTTTACATATGGATATTTGAAGCATCTTTCCTTCCACTAGATGTGAGAGGCTATTTATTAAATCACCAACTCACTCACTCCATCATTCTCAGCTTTTTACCAAGGAACTTGTACATGTTTCATCACTCATTCCAATCCAAACTGCCATTTGTTAACTCACACGAGAGCAAAGGTACAGTTGGTTTAAGAATAAGTCATCCCAGGCATGAAGAATGCACCAGGGGTTTTGGTTTGCGAATCTGCATGAGTGTCATACATTCATCAAGCATACGCAACCAGTCACAACAAGGGATTGATATGCATTTGGAGTATACAGCGTGAAAGATGTGTCAAGGTTGAAGATGCAGTGTTCAGAATTCTGGCGCACAGAAGTTAGGTTTTCCACTTTCACATTTTATTCATAAAATACTCATACATTCTTCTCATTCGTTTATCAGGTACAACTACTACATTAAAGTATGTTTTAAAGTGGTACCTGCTGTCCAGAGAACAATATATTATTGAATCTTTAAGGGCATTTTTGGGTCATCACATCACACTAGCGACCGCTCCTGGTGAAATTCCCGCTCCTACTAATTAGATTTTAAAATATGGCCCAGGAATAGCGTGGGCTCATTAATTATGAACCAATCAAAAGACAAGTGCATACCGCCGCCTCCCCCAACTCGTTCTGGAACATACGATCTAAGAATAGCCCTTATATATGGGATGGTCCCCGTTAAGACTTAAAGTATTTTTATGAAATGTGTCGGACTGGAAATGTGGAATTCTGTTCCATCATGCTACAGACACCCACAGGCGATTTGGGATCAGATGCTTTTACATTGATTTTCACAGCTGTATTTACGTTAGCCATTCAGAAAGCAGTGGCAAACTACTGAACTTTAAAAGGCCTGTGAAGGACTTGCAAGCAACTATTCCATTTGCCATATGGGTTCCAAAGAAAGGACTTTCTAGTTATACTGTTCTCAGGCTTCCTCAGTGTGTCCTATCCAGCACAAGCATGCTTCCCTCACCTCTTGATTCACTAGATTCTCTCACCTCTTCATTACATGGCCATAAAACATTGTTTGTCCTTTTCTTATAGTTTTATCACTTGTTATGCTTTTATTAGTTTTTTGCAGGCACTAGTTACTTACTCTTGCAATACAAGGTATTTACAGTATTCATCTCAGAAATCGCCGGCTCCACGGGGAAGGAGTTACGGACGCAATTCGTAGTCTCACATACCTGTGTTTAAAACAAAAACATAGCCTTGGGCGATTTGGCAGCTGACCGCCTTGTGTTGGTTTTTTGTGTGAAATGGTATGGGTGCTGGTTATTTAGAAAGCAATGGCAAACTACTGAATGTAAACTTGCCAAGAGATCACAACAGTAAAACATGCTGGTGTTGACTGTGACGTCCTGTAAAGGATATGCAGCTAACTTTTAACTTTATCTAAGAAACCACATCTCTGTTTTATTTTTAGAATTTATTACATAACTGTTTTAAAGCTAGCTATAATTTTTTTTAAGGTCATAGTTTAGCTTTATCCTAGGCTAAGGGTTGGTTATATGTTTTATTCTTTTTTAATACAAAATTTGTATTCATGTCCTTTTGCATGTTATTATTTTAGTTTCTCATTTCGGTCTGCAGATTTGAAAGTTTTTTAAATTTTTAATCTTAAAGACATTTGTGGTCTTTCCCATGTGAAATGAGCTTCAGACACTCACTAGACTGGAAAATTTAGTCCAGTTTTCCTGTAAATCTTAGGAGGGACAATAATATATTATTGATAATGTGTAAATAAGAGCAAAACCTTTACAATGTTGATAAGACCAGTAGGGGAGTGTATAACTCCAATAAGTTGCTGGTAGTTGGAAACTATGTGGTCTAAGTTCACTTTACAAAATAACAATTGGAAAAAAAATACAGGATGTTGCTGTGACAAGCCTTCATCAGCAAAGATCAAGAAGCAAATCACAACACACAAAAGGCAGAAATGTGCTGAATACTGAGTTTGATTTCTTGCTTGAGTTTGTTTTCTTGTTTCGTGCCAGCACTGTGGTGAAGCGGTTAAAAACACAACTTGTAACCCCGCATACCACATTCGAAACACAGCTGTGGCAGATTTGAAAGCAGACTGCCTTGCGCTGGTTTTCTTACAATGGTATGGTTGACGGTCGTTAAGAAACAATGACAAACTACTGAACGTAAACTTGCCAAGAAATCACAAATAACCAACAAATGCTGGGGTTGATTGTGATGACCTGTAAAGGATATGCAACTAACTTTGTCTTGCTTGCTTACCACAGAGAGAAGAGCTCTTTGCAAGCAATGAAAAAAGGAAGAAGCAGGACGAGCACATTAAAGGTGAGTGTCAGAGAGGGATGTTGCCTCGTTGAAGTCTGAGGGTTAGGTTGCTCCTTACTTTATGTTGCGTTCTATCTCATTCTATGTCCAGAAAATCATCATCATGTGCCATGCCAGAAAGTGTGGGTGGTCATATTTTGCCATCTCACATGATCACCAGAGTCGTGGATCAGCTCTGTGTTCTTGTCTTGATCATGCCTGTCAGAGTCTTGCTCTCAGCAATAACACAGGCTCGTAATCACCAACAAGTGTGATACAAACACGGTCACAGAATGACTTGACGTGACACGCTACAACTACAATTCAAACACTTTATTCACACATCTCACTCATCACAACCATTACATGCATCGTACAATTACAATGACGATGCAATAATACATTCAATAGATATATCAATACAAAATACACAACTCACAAGCGCACAGTCTTCTATTATTCCCACAGGCGTTCTCTCTATTCGCGTTCATACATTCAAGTATACGAGCACCATTCATTCCGTCTGTTTTGTCCAAGGCTCCTAAGCCGTCCGGCCGCTAACCACTGTGAGTCTCGCTAGTCGGGGTTGCATCCCTGCGTGGACTGCATGATCCACGCATTCACCGACTGGCTATTCCTGACACAGTGGGGTTAGTGTCGCTCACAGGTGGACCCCTGGCCGTACTCGCCAGGCGTCGTTGACGACGACGCGGTAGAACTAATTGTGACAACACCGGCCTGGTTCTCGGTGGTTGTCGATATATTTTAATTTGGGGTTCGTTATTAACTTTTGTCTACCCTTTACACCAATTATCCCCAGGACGGTTCCCGGACGACTCTATCCATATGACGACTGTGGATACAAGAAGACACCTAACTGACTATAAGAGAACAACCTTATAAAAAGGCAAATCTAGAGTCTTTATTGGAGATTCAGACTCTGCCCAACCGACAGACAACAGACGGACTAACAGACATGGAACAGTTAGCTGGGTGAGAGTAGTCTGTTGGACATTCTCATCCTCCCACTCGACAGAGATCAATGTCTTTAGTGTCTGTATTAAACAAGGTGATAAGAATACTTTCACCTGCACCCGTATGATGCCGCCTGGAACCTTCGGACTCCAGCCTGGTAAGTTTCAACTGTCACTTGACACTGGGCTTCAGCACCATGTAGCTTCACAGCAAACAGTCACTCACCTATAGCCACCAGAAAAGGATGCCACATCACACAGCAAAGGCCCACAGCACACAGCACAGGTCCACAGCACACAGCAAACAGGAATCAGCAGCAGCAAAGGGCAGTCGCCCACCGCCCCTAGTTAACAGCACAGGGGTTCCTGTAAGCAAAAACAGGCCAGGTGTACATATCCATCACACCCTTGCATAATACATACTACACCAAAAGTATACACTGACTCCATCGATATCTTGTGGTCAGGCCCTTGAGCTCAGACCGCATCGTATGTCTGAACTCCCAGACATATCTCACGGACAGATTAGGTTACAGCTCCTAGTAATCCTAACTTAAGTCCAGTAGCTTTTCAGCCACGCGTCTCATCCCTAGTAAATAGTAATTAGGATGACACATTCCCTACCAGCTCATACCTAATGGATATTAGATAGAGAGATAGGGACCCTTCCTGAGGATGGTAACGTTCCATACCTCCTATGGAGATCATCAAGTGTTATGGCCTAAATCATCTCATTGGTAATCACAATCTGTCTCATCAGAAAAGTACAGAAGCATATCAGAATATTTCAGGTAAGTACTCCATGACACCTCCAAGGTTAATGGAAGATCCTCAGACTGCAATGGTAGCTAACCAGAAATACTGAATTAAAGACCAGACAAACAACAGAAGTGTTTCATGTACTTGTGTTTGTCGCTTTCCACCTTTCTTCCTCGGGTACCTGGATTTCTGTGGTGTGTGGGTGTATGCATATAGATAGACACTCATCACATAAATACATTCCTTAGGCTGCCTAGGAATTGGGTTGAATCATCACCCCAAACAATCTGGTTCCGATGACAGTATAGAGACAATAGAAAGATAGACCCGCCTGACATATCAGTCCTTTCTCAGCAAAGGAAGTATAGAGTCAGACAACACTGATGAAATACACACGCAATGCATGAGTGGGTGTTTCCCCACCACTATACTGGCCCACGGTTCAATCCCTCGTAGGTGTGAAGATATCTTTCCCCCTTCAGACTAAGCCCAGTTAAATAACAACAGGCCTATGGGGCGATAATAACGTCTCGGCTTCTAGCCTCCTACATAGTCGAGTTTCACCGTAACGAGAAACTGTGGTTCTCGCGCGTCACCTGAGTGCTTGACAAGTACGGGTTTCAACCACGCCACTGGATGATGATTGAAACGTACTAATATCAACCTTGTCGATTAAGGGAATCAATTGAAAGCTCTGTTCAAGAGGAATTCTTCTATTAGAATCCTAATTCCCTCAACTGCCCCATTATTAAGATAGGGTGTCGACTGCATTGTTAATTTGCTTCCACCAGACTGCTCCATTGAGCTGGCTCGCAAAAACACATTCCGTCTTGTCTGTTGAAGACTGGTCTTAGCTTAATCTAGGTCATAGTACACACACCGGCTTGCTACACAACTAGCCTGTCTGGTCGAGACTTAACCAACAGCTGGTGTCTGCTGACCCGAGGTCAACGTGTACATATCGGTCAGAGCACAGATACGGCGCAACTGGCCGGCCTGGTTGATAATTGACCCACAACTGTAATACAAACTTTAGTTAAGCGACGCCAAGTATAAAAGTGTTTTACCTTTAAAGCTTAGGAACAATTATTCAACAGACAGCGATCCGGTAGGTTCATCAAGCCCTGGGCTGTAGGTCCACTCTCTGGATCCCCAAAGGTACAACATGATACAGCTGGTCACAGACACGGCCTCTCGTCTCAGGGACAACAATGCCACCACTGTAGATCAATCTCTGCTTCCTTAAGAGCTTCACAGATTACAGCTGGCGGACACGGCCGTGAAAGGATAGCTACCACAACATCCTTAGCTGTAGAACATTCTCCGGCTCCCCGTGATGCCACTAATACAACTGGCTATCGAAGCGGCCACCTTTCTTGATGAATGGCTACCGAATGGCCTCTTCGTGTCAGCTCCGGAAGAACACACTCACCGGATTCTCCCGAAGAGTTCCGAGTATATTACCTCACGAAAGTGAAGGCAACTCATCATTCCCCGAGTTTTAGCAGAGTGTGCGATTTACAACAGAAAAGATCTACGCACACTCAAAGAGTTGCGTTATGTTTCTCGGGACCCGTGGAGTTCATCACAATCCCGATACATAACATCTCAAGGACCCAGAAGACGGTCCTAACTCGTTTTACTCGGAAATCCCCCTCACCCGCCTTAAAATGTGGCCTAGCCACCAAGACGGGGTGGGAAAGAGTGGGTACGGTATTGTCCCGTCTGAGACCCACGTGCGTTTCGCGACATTAATGGGGAGATTATGACATTCTCCCGCTCTCCTTTTCATGAAAGGGGGAGCCTTTCATGTACTCTATATACATATGGGTTTTTTAATAAACTTGTCAGAATCGACCTATTATTTGTCATCTGACATTACACTTTGGTTTATATTTGAAACCTGTAAATAATAGTAAGTTATATACACACATTCTTTAATGCTGCTATGCAGCAACACTCATCAAGTACAATCCACTTGATGGGTTCTTACTTTAGTTGTAATATGACACAGCCAGTCCGGTAGCTATCAGCGAACACGCAACTACCTCCCAACAGATAAACAAAAATTGCAAAAACGACATGTCAGGCCGCGAGTCGTCTCATTATAAGATGACTCCAACATTTGACCTCAACCTCATTTGGTTGGAAAGTCTCATGAAGGTCTTCAACTTCGGTAATTAATACCATGCACAGCTGACGTCATCTTGATGTGTCACCAACATGGCAACCTGAGAATGGCTTCTATACATGTTACACATTATTACCAATTTCAATTGTTTCCCTTGAAACAATACAAAATCAATGGGGGATAATTTCAACATGCTGTCAAAGAAAATAAATTACATTAGAAAATCAATTTCTAAGCATCATAGTTTGATGCTTATTGACAATAGCGAACTAAATGTCACTATTGCGAACAAGTTAATCAAGTTATGATTCTCAGATCACATCTATCAAAATCCTTACATACAATTTGTATATGTAAAATTTCAGCTCACAAAGTTTATATAAATCGTAACTTCTTTGTGAGGATTACACTATAGTCTGCCAAGCCATCCAGGTATTTACTTCTCTGCCTTCCCCTTGTTATTTTCCCCTCAATCATGCCAGTTGTCATCAAGTTCTCCAGATTATTTCTTCTCATACCATGCCCAAACAATCTGGACTGTCAATGTCTAATTTCTCTAATCAGTTTGCGGTTTTCATTTGTTGCTTGTAGGACTTGCTCATTGGTTTTTCTGTCTGTCCATTGTATTCTTTGCATTTACCTTAGAATGCACATTTCCACTGCCATTAGATGTTTTTCATCTTGTTTGCTCATTGTCTATGACTCACATCGATACAAAAGTCCAGGTTCTATGTAGCACTTCAACATTTTTTTTCTCATTGCAATTGCAATCTTTTTATTGATCAGTATGTTTTCCATCTTGCAGAAGGCTACCTTTGCCATAGCGATTCTTGTTCTAATCTCTTCAAGGCATCTCCCTTCAGATGTTATGACTGCTCAGAGATAGTTGTTTAAGAATATGTTCATTTACTTGTATATTACATTTCTTTTATTTATTTTTATTATATTTTATTATTATATATTATATTTTATCTATATATTTATATATTATCGCTGCGGAAGTCTGTTGTCCGTAAAGTCACCTTCATCTTCGTCCCGGGACATGCGGGAGTCGAGGGAAATGAACGAGCTGACAAACTGGCTGGCTCTGCACCCCCTGTAGATGGCCAGCCCATGGATCGTGCCGATGTTATTAACGTCCTTAAAGATATGACGAGAACAGAGGACTTTGACGTCAGTGATTCCACATCGCTGTCCAGGATGAAAGACCTGGGAGTAAGAATCGGCACAGCCTGACGCGAGAGGTACATCAGGAAAACAAAGCGCCTCGTCAACCAACACAGAACTGGCACTATTAGCCACCGGACGTTGATGCATTTGCTGGGGGGAGGATCTGAGCACCTATGGACATGTCCGGAGTGCAATGAAGATACCCCAACTGATAACTGATATATTTTTTAAATTTTTATTTCTTTCTTCTTAGGGACAAACATAATCTGTCTTCTTATAATTTAATTCTAACCCTTGTTGTTCATCTCATCTCATCTCATCAGGTTCCTCTTGTACCTTGCTGTGTCAAGGTGAAGTATAAACAGTGGGAGAGTGCCCGCTTATGGGCTTCATGTATCGATATTCCCATGGACTCTGTTATTCCCTGCGTCCATCATTTATGTGGTCGGCCTCTTCCTCTGCTTCCCTCTGGTCTGTACATCATTGCTTGTTGTGGTATACTGTTAGTTGGTAACCTACTTGCATAGCCAAACCGTTTGACTTGCTGCCTTCTAATACAATCTAGTGCAGCTACAACCCCCACTTTAGTCCTGATTTCTTTGTTTCTGATCTGATCTCTTCTTTATACATTGAGTATTCTTCTCAGGAATCTCATTTCTGTTGTTGTGATTTTTCTTTTCTCTTTTTCTGTCATTGTCCAGGTTTGGCATTGGTAACATAGGGTTGGTAGGAAGATTGTGTTGTAAAGTGCTTTCTTAGTAGTTATTGATACATGTTTGTTCTTTAGTATTGGTGCCATTTGTCCAATGAGTTGGTTTGCCTTATTGCATCTATTTTTGATCTTGTCTTCTGATTTGCCATTTGATGATATTATACTTCCTAGGTACTTGAAACTCTTTACTTGTTTCAAGGGATGTTCGTTTAGGTGAATCGTTGTTGCTTTTTCTTCTTTAGTTACAGTCATTACCTCTGTTTTGCTTGTGCTAATTTTCATGTTATGTTTCCTACACATTTCCTTTAGACTATTCATATGGTCTTGTAATTAAGCTTCTGATTTTGCTGTTGATGCTTGGTCATACGCAAACAGGAGTTCTCTAATGGTTAGATTTGCAGATGGTTCTTCTTCCGTGTTCTAATCATGCGGTGTTCTTTGTTTCTTTGTTCTATGTTTGTATTATATGGTGCTTATATTTGTACATATGTTGTAATTGTTCTATTAATTATTGTAATTATTGTACATATTATTGTAATTGTTCTATTATTCTCACTGTTATGATTCTTTCTGGTATATATTTTATTTCTAGTATTCCTCTTGTTAGCCATGGTTCAGTGACTATTTCCACACCATATCTTGTCCTTTCTTGCGGTTCCACTCCAGAGTAGAAAAACGTGTAACTGTGGTGGGTCTCCTTGCATCCTTTCCCCTTTATTCTTTTGTCCGCTGTTCCCATCAGTCCAGTTTTCCTCTCTTCCATTGTTTCTATAAGTTCTTCTTTACTATTAAAACCGCAGACGTTCATTGTGCCTATTTTTTGAATCGCTGATCTATCTCGTAGTCCCTTAACATTGCCGGGTCTATATCCATTTGGGTCAGTCCATTTATATTTTTTTAGTTTTTCTACGAGCAGTATGAAGATCCCCTGCCGGCTTGCTAGGCCAGTCGCAGGTTTAGGACAAAAATCTGACCATAGGGAGTCCATCCCCAATGGCGAGCCATAGCCCTGTTAGCCCATGACCTCGCTGTCATGGTTTCCCAGTTTACACCGCGTGGAGGTGGGTTGACTTGTGTAGTCTGCGGATCATCGGCAGGCTACTAATTTTCACTTTTTACCCCTCCTGGGAAAGGCTAGCCGATCCTAAAAACAAACAATAGAGATATTCCAAATTTGAAATGTGCCAGATTTCATGTTTGTATCTTTATTCTTCGCTGAGAAAATAACGTGTTTTAACATTACTTTCTGACTGCCCCTCTTAGTTTTGTTTATTACCATTCCATGTGTTAATTAATATAGTGAAGCTGTTTATGATCTTTTTGTAATTTCACAGGAATAGTGAGTTTGTTTATTAATTGTTTATTACCTTGTTTGTGTGTTCATTAATTGACTCAAACTGGAAATGTACATCTGGCATGCTCATTAATTGACTGAAGTTGTTATTCTCTGTTGGTGTTGTTGAACTACCTAAAGTTAGTTATTGTCTGTGTATGCTCATTATTTAACTAGTAACCTTTTGCTGTCTGTGTGTTTAATAATTTATTGGTTTATGAATAAAACTAGTTGAACTGCGGTAAAGCTGTGGAAATGTAAACAGTTTAAAAGAAAACAAAGTATTGTAGCTTTACAGAAAACGTGTTAGCGTTTTGTATAAAGCTGCATTACTTCATGTTCTTTTATATTATTTATAATTTATTGATGAGTGATTACTGTGTTCATTAATTTACTGATGAGTGATTACTGTCTGTGTTCATTAATTTACTGATGATTACTAAGTTAATTAGTTTACTGATGAATGATTACTCCTGGCATTCACTAGTTTACTGATGAGTGATTCCTAGCCGTATGTTCATTGATTGACTGGGAATGCACTCATGTCTTTCAGAACTTATGGACAAGCTCAAACTGACGGAGAACCAGCATAATGAGATGATGGATGAGATTCGAAATGCTAACTCAAATACTGCAGGTACACTTAGGTTTCTGTTATCATTACTTTTTCCTCTACATAGGTTTTTGTTATCACTACTATCTCTTCTATTTAGGCTTTTGTTGTCACTACTTTCTCTTCTACATAAGCTTCAGTTGTCACTACTTTCTCTTCTACATAAGTTTCAGTTGTCACTACTTTCTCTTCTACATAGGCTTCTTTTATCACTAATTTCACTTCTACATAGGCTTTTTTATCAGTACTTTCTCTTTCTCACAATAAATGGTAGAAAAATAGTTGACAGGATCGACTTCATTGCACCGGATTTTATTCCATATGGCTTGGTCTCTTTCCGCAGCGCGGAAAGCGTTGCACAAGGCACAAACTCCGTAGCTCTAGTGACATCCCACAGGAGTCTCCAAAAAATTTCACTCGTGAACCGAAGGGCGCGGCCCAGAATCGAACCCACAACCTTCGGAGCCCGGGTCAAATGGCTTGACCACTTCGCCACGGAGATAGAGAAAGCAGACTGAAGCATTTGGAATTTGATAGAAGCCTATCCTTTAGGGATCATGTTGAAGTGGTGGTTACAAAGTGTCAGAAGGGACTCAATGCACTGAAGGGTATGGCAGCAAGGGACGTGGGGCAGAAAATGTTGTTCACACTTTTTCAGCACTTGATCATGTCAGTGGTAGAGTATGGACTAGGAATGCTCATTGTGTCAAAGATAGGCCCTGCTGACCTGTGACAAGTCAGATGTGGTGAAAGCTGTCTGGGACCAAGTGGAAAGTGCAGCAGAGCAGATGATCACCTATGGAGCGGCTGATTCTGTCGGGAGTGCGCAAGGGGTCTGGAGATCACTGACAGCATAGAGGGAACATGCAGGCGGGTGTTGAATCAGGCGGATGCTGGTACCTTCAGCATGGGAGCTCTTGGTGGGTTAATGGAGGAGGGGGTGGGGAATGTATGTGCTTGTGTGAAGAGAGACACAGACATGTATTTATATGTCTGTCTTCCTGCCTGCCTGCCTATCTTTATCTATATATTTTTTTGTCTGTCTATCTATCTATCTATCTATCTATCTATCTATCTATCTATCTATCTATCTATCTATCTATCTATCTATCTATCTATCTATCTATCTATCTATCTATCTATCTACCTATCTATCTATCTACCTACCTATCTACCTTTCTGTCTGCCTGCCTGTCTGTCGGTCTATCTGTCCACATTTCACATCATTATAGGGTACACAAAGTACCCGATGACTTTATTTTGGCCAGTAAAGCAACTACTTATTTGTTGGAATATTTGGCATGTTGTGGTCTACAACCCTGTCACTTGCCTGTATTTTCCTCTTCATATTGATTTCTTTTGTCTTCTAGATCTTCAGAGACAGCTCGCAGCAAGCAAAACCAAAGCTGAAGAATTGGCTTCTGAGAGAGCCATACTGGTATGCTGATTATTCTATGTGTCTTTACTCATATTTCATTGTGACCATTTTTATTTATCTACATGTAACCAAAAACTCATAGGCGTTTTGTTTTCAAGTTTCTACAAGCTAATGTTCAGTGTAATCATAGTCTATGTATTATCTTTTATATACCATATTTCCAGGCTAGTTTTCTAGAGCAGTATAAAATTATATCTCTAACAATGTATTTTCAGCTGTATTTTTCCTCCACTTGAACAGCTCATCCCCAACTGAATGGATTTCATCTCTTCAAGAAATATTTGCTACAAATTAAATATTTTCATTCAGTAAATCAGTTTCATAAAAATGTATCTTAAATAGTCCCATAAAATGAATAGTATTATTTATTGAAACAGTCTCATTAAAAAGTTATATTAGTCCTACAAAATGATTAGTATCATTCATTGAAACAGTCTCATTAAAAAGTTGTATTGCATAGTCCTACAAAATAATAGTATCATTTGTTGAAATAGTTTCATTAAAAATTTATATTACATAGCCCCACAAATGAATAGTATCATTCAATAAAACAGTCTCTTTAAAAAGTTGTGTTAAATCATCCCACAAGTAAAAAAACGAGAATTACTTTCTGAACAACCGGCACTCATACCATTGTATGCAAACCAACTCGTGGCAGTCTGCTGCCAGATCGCCCACAGCTGTTTCGAATCCGGCATGCAAGATTACAAATGTTTTCTGTAACCCCTTCGCTACAGAGCCGGCTGCTGGGAAATACTTTCTAAAAAAAAGTCTTTCTTAGGCTTATTCTGTATAGGAATAATTGTCTTTGTGGGAAATACTTTATGGGAAATTAATTCAAAGAGAAAGTATACATCGTGGGAATGTGAAATAGTTTTCCCTCTGGAAGGTTAACCCGGTCAACAAATGCCCGCAGAAGTCGGATGTGTCGGCCTAATGGTGCAAGAACGCAGCTCTGCTGTGAACAGGCACAACGCAATCACGTCTGGGGAAAAAAACTCCGGATGAACGCAGAAGAAGAAGAAGAAGAAATAGTTTTCATGGTAGGTGCTGTGAATGAAAAGTAGCTCATTTAGAATGTTTCTGAGAGTGTCAGTGGCCATAATATCAGTGGTAGTTTTCCTGTCAGTTGTGAAATCATTCACTTCAGTTGTAGGTTTGTCTGTTAGTGATGGCATCTCGGTTGGTCATTGGATTTAGTGTCATCCATGGCATGTGATAATACTGAGACCATTTTACTGATCAGTCATTGATGGCTTTAATCTCATGGAAATTATTGGATGAATCTATTTTCTGAGCATTTCATCAATCAGTCACTGATGGCATTAATCATTTATGGAAATATGGTTCTCTAATTTTGAGGGGAGATGTACTGATCAGTCATTGATGGCTTTAATCTCACTGGCAGTCAGTCATTGGATGAATCTATCAGTCATAGCTTTTTCTGAGCATTTCATCAATCAGTCATTGATGACATTAATCATTTGTGGAAATTTGATTAATCTATCAGTCATGTCGTTCTCTGATATTGATGAAATTTGTTACTGATCAGTAATTGGTGGCTTTAATCTCTCTGGCATTCATTGGATGAATCTATCAGTCATGACATTTTATTGGCATTTCATCAGTCAGTCATTGATGGCATTAATATCACTGGCAGTCATTGGATGAAACTGTCAGTCATACCATTTTCTGAGCATTTCATCAATCAGTCATTGATGGCATTAATCATTTGTGGAAATTGGATTAATCTGTGAGTCATGCCATTTTTTTTATATTGAGGGCATTTTGGTGGACTAAATGTCATATTTTAATATCACATGATTAATCTTTTAGTCATGCCATTTTATGATTGATGAACATGTCACTAATCTGCCATTGGTAACATCTGAAATGGTCACGTTTTTTATATGTCAGCCATGAGATATTTTGATATTGAATACATTTTATTGATCAGTCATTGATGGCATTAATCCCATTCTTCATCGCTAGATTGCTCTTATCAGTCATACCATTATCAGTCATGTCCTTTTTGTGACATTGAGGGCCCCTTACTAATCTGCCATTGATCATATGTTCTGATGTTGGAGATATTTGAAAGATTGATCATGAATGTCATTCTTGAGCATTGGATTGCTGTGATCCGCCATGCAATTTTCTGATATTAAGAACATTTGAAAGATTGATCATGAATGTCTTTCTTGAGCATTGGATTGCTGTGATCAGGCATGCCATTTCCTAATGTTATGGGCATTTGAAAGATTGATCATGAATGTCATTCTTGAGCATTGGATTGCTGTGATCAGCCATGCCATTTTCTGATGTTAAGGACATGTAAAAGATTGATCATGAATGTCATTCTTGAGCATTGGATTGCTGTGATCCGCCATGCAATTTTCTGATATTAAGGACATTTGAAAGATTGATCAAGAATGTCTTTCTTGAGCATTGGATTGCTGTGATCAGCCATGCCATTTCCTAATGTTAAGGACGTTTAAAAGATTGATCATGAATGTCATTCTTGAGCATTGAATTGCTGTGATCTGCCATGCAATTTTCTGATATTAAGGACATTTGAAAGATTGATCATGAATGTCATTCTTGAGCATTGGATAGCTGTGATCAGCCATGCCTTTTTTCTTATATTATAGACATTTGACTAATCTTTGACTAACATCGAGGAGCAGCTGGCCGAGTGGCTAGAATGCTAGATTCTCTTTCGGGAGACCTGGGTTGGAATCTTTGGTAAGGTGTGGAATTTTTTCTGTTGGGGCGAAAAGCAAACCCCTAACATGCACAGTTCACGGTGACTGCACTAGCCAGGTGGCCTTAATTTCTCAGGCTCAAGACTCACACACACACACTCCCCCATCCCCCTACACAGCAAGGTACTAAAGGTTGTAGATGACAGACAAATTGATTCTTCTTCAATTCTTCTGATTAATCTGTGATTAATGGCATCTGAAGTGGTCATGTGATTTGTACATCAGTCATGGCATAATAATATTAAGAGCAGTTTACTAATGTGTCATTCATGACAAGGATACCTGTTGCAGCCCTTTAAGTAATGTGTCAGCCATTCCCTGGTCGGAACCATTACTGTGCCTCATAGATGACATTTATACTATCACATGTATGTGAATCATGGGCAATGAGCAGACAAGCTGAGAAAACAGCTTACGGCAATGGAAATGTGGCTTCTGGGGAAAATGCAAAGAATATTATGGACAAACAGAAAAACCAAGTGAGCAATTCCTATAAGAAACAATTGAAAACCGTTCATTGATTAGAGAAAATAGACATAGAGAATCAAGATTTTTTGGGCATGTATTGAGGAGAAGTAAACTTGAAAACTTAGTGACAACTGGCAACATTGATGACAAAAGAGCAAGGAGAAAGCAAAAAGACAAATATATAAATGGTTTGGCCACATGACATAACCAGGATAAGAATAGAGAAGTGATTCAAGATTGTGGTGATCATATTTGATGGTGGACTATGAACACCTAAACATTTGGCCGGGCACATGAGGATTAGGACGTACCTAATTCATGTGATTTACCAGTTTCATGTGATTAATTTGTCCAGCTGTCACATGCTGTCATCTGTTGTCGTTTGGTTCACCTACCAGTCACTTCATTGTTGTAGCTTCCCCCAGTTGTAAGCATTGGCTTTATTGCTTTGGGGTCTCCACTGTGAAGTGGTTAAGCTGCCTGCCTCATACTCCGAAGTTGATGGGTTTGCTTCCAGACTCCGTCATCTGCTTTACAAGTGCAGTTTTCTTTGACATTCCTGAGGGTCATTGCTAGAGCAACAGAATTAATGTTCTGTTTTGATGCTTTTGGCAGGCCACGCTGTGCCCAATTGGGATAAAATCTGGTGCAGTGAAGTTGATCATTTCGTCTTTAAACCCACTTATTTAAAAGGTGTGTATTGCTTGGGGCCTGGCCAGGCCATGTTAAGGCTACTTCACCACACTGTCTGGAAGTCACATGGCTGCCACCTTGAGGTCACGTGACCCCATTATCTTGAGCTGGCATAACTGTCACATGATGAGACTAGCCCTTAAACCATGCTGAAGAGACTTTTCTTGAGAAAATGTCTCTGAAGCAGTTTCCCCACTAAAGCTGTGTGATGTGGTAGAGCCATCACATTTTGTAGGCCTGAGAACAGGGTGGAATAGATGGCCAGTCTTTCTCTCACTTTCACAGATGATAATAAGCCCAGGCATTGTAATTGTGTCTGACCGTGCATTTGACATACCAGTACAATTCACTGTCTACCACGCTATTGTGCCCACTACTCTGAAGAGACTGTCCTGTTGTTATTTACACTGCTTCACATCAAGTTGCTTGGTCTGGTACAGAATGGTGGAGTTAGTGGAAACTGGTGATGGCGTACTTGTAGTTCCAGCCCCTGCTAGGCAAGCACCCACACTCATATTCATGGGCTGTCCATGTAAGATGTCGGTGCTGGTCATCTGCCATCATCACTGGGAATTGCAGTTACACAACCTTGCCCTGGGCTGGTGCATTATTATCATCATGTAGCTAGACTATTGCAGAACGAGCTCTCATCAAGGCCTGATGGAAAGACTTCATCTTTCACTAGCTCACCTGCCTTATGCAATTTTCATGCCTAAGGCTTTTTTTAATGTCCTTTGTGGGGGTCGATCGCTGTCTTTTCTTCCAGGAACCATGCCTGTTCAGCAACCTGTTCTTTCCTTGTCACTGTAATGTTTAATATGGCCACAGTGTTTCTGTTTACGAGATGTGTTGCTGTGTATGCTCATACACAGTGTACTCCTGACCTTAATGACTGGATGAAACAGCTCAAATAGTGCCTTTGCTGGGGGTTGAGGGGAACGGCTGGCCAAGTGGCTAAGAATGACGAGTTCTCCTTCGGGAGACCCGGGTTTGAATCATCGGTCAGATGTGGATTTTTTTATGTTGGGTGCAACAAGAAAATCCTAACCTGCACAGTTTGTGGTGACTGCACTAGCCAGGCGGCCTTAATTCCTCGGACTCATACCCCCCTGCCATACACTGCAAGGTACTATAGGCAGTAGATGACAGATGACAGCTGGGGGTTGAACCACAGACTGTGGCGTGGGCAGTCTGCCTCCACCTCTTTAAGCTGTTGAATAGATACCATTCTTAGTGTTTTAAAGCTTGGACAGCAATATCTACTATAGAATTTTCACTCTAATTGTTGTAATTGATTGTGACACTAACATTCAGAAGGCCACACTGAAGATGAAACTACATGCAGTATTACAAGATATCACTAGTAGGATGTGGAAGAGTTAGGCATTAACATCTATTTTAGGTCATGGCATAATAATGTGAGGTGGCTGGTTCCCTTCCTAGAAAATTCTCAGAAATTTCTTAAAATTATCCAATGCTCATTTTATGAGGCTAGGTCAACCACAGAGCCGTACTGTGTGGAAACATAAAATCCTTCCACTGCTGGAGATGGAAACGAGACTGCGGTCTTGGTACACATGTATACTAACCACTACGCCAGTGAGGCTCCTCAAGTAGCAGTACAGTACTGAATTCACCTCCTAACTTTATTCTGTGATTTGACCAATCATAATAAACTAGGAATCTTTAAAGAAGTAGTTTGCCATTGCTTTCCTTCTGGCCGGTGACCGTGGTCATTGTCCCGTTAAAGAGATCTGCGTACCGTCGCAAAACTTGATACTATACAACTATCTGTTGGTTGCCCACAAAATTCCATCCACCTGCTTTCCGTGGTTTCTTGTCAAAAATACTCCTAAAACGGTTACAAAAAACAGCAGATCTTCCCCCAAAAAACACAAGACAGCATCTCTCTGTGGAAAAAAAAAACCGCTGTTATGCCGCTGCCATGTTACCTTCTAACTGCCCCATCATAAAATAATCATCACTAATTGAATCGCATTTTGTGAAGAGAATAACAAAGTCATATTTCTCTATAAAGTTCTCATTCTAAGTGGCTTGTTACAACAAGAAGCCGGGGATTTTTGTTAATATTTTGTTAACTAGAAGCACACTAATTGTAACAGCTTCAGGTGTTTTTGAGTTGTCTTGTGTTTAATTGGTTGATCATTATCCATGCATCATTGCATCGTTATCAGTAATAATCGTTCAAGTGTCGTGCATTGCTTTAGTATCAGTTGGCCAGTGCTTTTTTTTGGCATACTTTCAGTGTGATCTGCAAAATAAAATAAGAGTGATTCAGCCATTATTATGTTGATCTGCCTGTTTGTCAAGTTTTATGACAGTGTGGGCAGATTTCAATAGATTTGGGGTTAGCTTTGAGTTTGGCATTATAAAGCATAAGTAACATAAATTAAAGAAAACATTTCCTTTGTAAACATGGAATCTTTTATTTTGAAAAAATAATGTCTTTTGGGTCAATAATTTCTTCTGCAAATATTCTGAGGTGTTTTTTTAATCATGAAAATCTTTTCACAGAGTTTTAATAGTACTCATGTTGATGCACTCATAATTATTTTTTAATTATTTTTGTTGTTGTTGGATCACTCTTTTTATTTTGACTCCTCGTAGGTTCATTGATTTTACCACTACTTTCATTTTTTTGGTTACTTTCTTTAACTGAAGATGTAGTGTTTCCATGCAGCTGATGACTTTAGTTTGATTGTTTATGTGAATAATTGTTAGTCACACGCTTTATCTGTATGATCTAACAATCATTTTCTTCATGCAACGTGTTGTTTCCAGCACTGTTTTGTGTTCCTTGAGAATTACATGTTTTTTAGACTTGGCAAAGTGCCACAGTTACTTTGTGTGTTTTTGTAGATCATTTTTATATTTATTTTAGTATTTCACTTTATTTTTTTTTAATGGATTATGAAGGATTAATGCATTATTTGTTTTATACTGTAACATTCAATCTGATTAAAATAGTTTATTGTAGAAACATCTCCGTAGTGTCATGAATAAAGAGGTATCCATCAAAACTTGCCTTGGCATGTCTCAGACATAGAATTTTGATTTTCCTAATATTACTTTCTACCTTCGCTGGACATAATTAGAATAATAATCACAATTTTGTCATTGTAGAAATAGTCAGCAACAATTTTTTGACATTTGGCAAAAATCAAAACAAAATGCAATCAAATTCACTGGCGAAAAAACATGCTAAGCATGTTTTGGCACATTGTAAAATGGTAAATGCTGGCCATTCAATCCACCTTCAATTGGTCTATTATTACAGATTTTTTTAAAAATACCTTCTTTTCCTATCATGTGTAGTTGGTGACCAGATGGCGCTAAGCATCTGCCATACCATGTAGTTTTGATTATGCCAGGTTGTCTTTTATAGTCTTTGACTTTTTTTATAGTATTTTCATACTTTTTCCTTACATTGTATTAAGAGATATTACATCTGTTAGCATAATTAAATCCTAATTGTAATATTAATATAGGTGTTTCCAATTATTGCAGCTGTATTACAACTGTGAGTAAAAAAAAAATATTAGTTAGTCGTTAGTCGCGGTTACAACTTCACAGCAAAGGGTCCACCCATAATGCTCCATTCCTGTACTAGTGAATATCACACAAAATGCTCCTTGCTGTCCCATTTGAAAAGTGGAACAGATAGCATACATGCATAAGGCCACTGCCAGAGTGCCAACACAACAGTCTGCTATTAAAATTACAGTTCATCATCGTGGATGCGGCTGTCATTAGAAAACCAGCAGTTTCACACACATTACTGCATAAGGCGAAACCAGCTAGTTCAGCAACTGGCTGCCAACCAGGTTTCTGAATAAACAGTTCACAATGAAAACCACTGTGGACAGATGTAAAAGCATTCCACATGAAATCCACAGCTCACAGTGTCGCTGCACTTACTAACTCGATAGCTGCGGCGACGGAACCACACACAAAAAAACATTACTGAATGAGATGGAGGCCAAACAGTTTTGGTACTTCAGCCAGATATACTTTGGCCATATGAAGTTCCATGTTAAAGGATGAGCTGTGGGGAGAAAAGTGGAGGAGGAGTATTCAATTAAAAGACATTTTTTCATGTAAGTGGACAATATCAGAGATGGACTGAAAGACATTTTTACATGTAAGTGGACAATATCAGAGATGGACTGAAAGACATTTTTACATGTAAGTGGACAATATCAGTGATGGACTGAAAAACATTTTTACATGTAAGTGGACAATATCAGAAATGGGCTGAAAGAAGACCACTGTGCCAGCCCGCAAATGCACTAGCCACTACAGCTCCCTCATAAGTAACTACTGCTGCTCCCTCATAAGTAACTACTGCTTTCATTGGAGACATTACTGTGGAGATCTGAGTACAAACAAGGAAGAAGATGAAGAAAACAAGAAGCCAGCAGGGACAACCTTTTGAATGTCTGATGTGGAAAATCTGCAATGAAAACTGTAAAATAACAGCACCAACTAAAGGATCTGGAAATGGGAACAGACGTTGAAGTTGACACTGTCGATATCAGCAGTCATCACATGATGTGAATACTTAACTTTATTGTAAGGATTTGGAGTCACAGACTGAAAAGAAACAGTTTTCTTTTCATTAATAATTTAGAGTCACAGACTTTGAAAAAATTTAATATTCTAGCAAAAAAAAACAATGATCTTATCATAAAAAATGTGGGGTCACAGACTTTGAAAAAATGGAATATTCTAGCAAAAGAACAATGATCTTATCATTAAATGTTTGGAGTCACAGACTTTGAAAAAAATTGAATGTTCTAGCAAAGAAACAATGATCTGATCTGTTAAAACTGGGAGTCAGCTCATGCTGGTACACTGTACACAGTTTTGTGATGAAGAGTCATAGACTTTAAGCAAATTCAGTATTCTAACCAACTATTATCTGCTAAACTGATTCAGTGCCAAGCAAAAAGTAGGTATGGACCAAACATGGTACACAATCAAATGAACAAGTATTATAATATAAATTTCCATTCTCTGATCATTAAAATTGCGGAAAATACCCTTGACCCTATATCGTCCTCCTGTTCAAATGGAAAGTCACATTTGGTGATATATTGTCCTTTGGCGCTGCAGATACTATGAATACACAGTTCAATTATATTAACAGAAATATTGCAAAACACTTCTAAGAATACTATGGACAAATGAGCAGAAAAATACTGATGCTCTACAAGACTGAATATCAAAGAAAACCGCCTCATAAACAGCATTATGTCTGGGAAAGTGAAATACTTTGACCATACTAAATGCCATAGTGGTTTGGAGAGAACAGTGATGGAAGGCGAGGTTTCTGGATGAAGAGGGAGGGGCCGACCAGCACGAAGATGGACACAGGACAGTGCAGACTCCTGGAGCATGAACATGCATGAGAACTGGACAAGGATTGAGGAACTTGTTGGCGGGTCTTGATGACAGTGACTGTCGTCTACTGCCTATAGTTACTTGCGATGTACGACAGGGGGGTCTCAGGTTTCTTTTTGCCCCTGACAGAAGAAAAATCTGCACCTTATCGAGGATTCAAACCCATGTCTTCCGATGGAGAAGCCACCATTCTTTAGCCACTTGGCCAGCCGCTCCTCTTGATGAGAGTGGCATTCTAAAAAGACCTGCTTGATGATAGTGGTGATGGTTTTGAAGTCTTGGACAATGTACAGGCTAAATATTCTAACAGACAGACCAAAACTGAGAGTCATCTAGTGCTGTGTACATCCCGCGTGACAAGTTGAAAAGCAGTGGAAATGTGGTTTCTGAAGAACATGCAAAGAATACAGTGGACAGACAGGAAAACCACAAGAAACAAATGTAAACTGATTACAGAACATTTTATAGGCATGTTATGGGAAGAAATAAACTGAAGAACTTGGTGACAACTGGCAAGATTGATGGGGGAAAGAACAAGGACAAGGTGAAAGCAGAGAGGTAAATATCTAGATGGCTTGGCCACATGGCATAAATGAGACAAGAACACAGAGCTATCGTCTGGTGATTGCATGAGATGGCCTACGCTTATTGGCATGGCACATGCTGATAGTGATTGAACACATTACAGGACTTTGTTTATTGTAACAAAAATAATATATGAGTCATAATTGGAAACATTGCAACCAGGACTGCATGTAGTCTGGCCTTTTGTTAGAACAGTTCATGATAATTGGAAACATTGCAGCCAGGACTTATTCTAATGTAGGTTTTTTTTAAAGGATAATTCATGGTAATTGGTAACATTGCAGCCAGGACTTATTCTAATCTGGCCGTTTGTTGGGACAATTCATGGTAATTGGTAACAATGCAGCCAGGACTAATCTGGTCTTTTGTTAGGACAATTCATGATAATTGGAAACATTGCAGCCAGGATTTATTCTAATGTAGGTTTTTTTAAAAGGATAATTCATGGTAATTGGTAACATTGCAACCAGGACTTATTCTAAATTGTTTTTGTTTTTTAAATTTTAAGGATAATTCATGAAATTGAGAACATTGCAACCAGGACTGCATCTAATCTGGCCTTTTGTTAGGATATTCATGATAACGGGAGGGGGGAAGTACATTCATTTATTAGTTCATTTCTCTAAATATAAGTTTATTCATTCATAGTTTATTTTCCTTTCATTTTATTAGGATCAACCATGATAATTGAAAACATATACATAATTCATCCATTTGTTCATTCAATTGTTTTATTCATTCATTTTTCCTTTCATAGTCTTGTCTTTTGGGTCATTCATCATAATGGAAAAAAACATTCATCATTCATATATTCATGATCCACTTCTTTCTTCATTCGTTCATTCAATATAGTCTTTCCACTTCCTTCATCAAGACCATGCTTTACTTTTGGACTTAAAACTGGCCAGTGAGATTTTTTTTAACATTTTCTGTTTGTGAAATGAGAGAGGCTGAGCCGTTATGGGCTTGTCCCAAGTACAAGGTTGAATCCCCATCAATCATACAATTATAACGCAAACAAGCAGAGAGTGGCCAAACAGTTACTATACCCAGTCTCACACACCGAAGACCTAGGTTCTCATCGCTGGTAAGGGAAAGGATGCTTATCTGGTGTAGTCACATAGCATATACAGCCGGTGGGGTGTGAGGTATTAGGCCTGCACATATTCTAGGTCACAGCTATGAGGTGGGGTGTTAGGCCTGCACATATTCTAGGTCACAACTATGAGATGAGGTGTTAGGCCTGCACATATTCTAGGTCACAACTATGAGGTGGGGTGTGAGGTATTAGGCCTGCACATATTCTAGGTCACAGCTATGAGGTGGGGTGTGAGGTATTAGGCCTGCACATATTCTAGGTCACAGCTATGAGGTGGGGTGTGAGATGTCAGGTCTGCACATATTCTAGGTCACAACTATGAGGTGGGGTGTTAGGCCTGCACATATTCTAGGTCACAGCTATGAGGTGGGGTGTGAGGTATTAGGCCTGCACATATTCTAGGTCACAGCTATGAGGTGGGGTGTGAGGTGTTAGGCCTGCACATATTCTAGGTCACAACTATGAGGTGGGGTGTTAGGCCTGCACATATTCTAGGTCACAGCTATAAGGTGAGGTGTGAGGTGTTAGGCCTGCACATATTCTAGGTCACAGCTATGAGGTGGGGTGTTAGGCCTGTACATATTCTAGGTCACAGCTATGAGGTGGGGTGTTAGGCCTGTACATATTCTAGGTCACAGCTATAAGGTGGGGTGTTAGGCCTGCGCATATTCTAGGTCATAGCTATGAGGTGGGGTGTTAGGTGTTAGGCCTGCACATATTCTAGGTCACAGCTATAAGGTGAGGTGTGAGGTGTTAGGCCTGCACATATTCTAGGTCACAGCTATGAGGTGGGGTGTTAGGCCTGTACATATTCTAGGTCACAGCTATGAGGTGGGGTGTGAGATGTCAGGTCTGCACATATTCTAGGTCACAGCTATGAGGTGGGGTGTTAGGCCTGCACATATTCTAGGTCACAGCTATGAGGTGGGGTGTGAGATGTCAGGTCTGCACATATTCTAGGTCACAGCTATGAGGTGGGGTGTTAGGCCTGCACATATTCTAGGTCACAGCTATAAGGTGAGGTGTTAGGCCTGCACATATTCTAGGTCACAGCTATGAGGTGGGGTGTTAGGCCTGTACATATTCTAGGTCACAGCTATGAGGTGGGGTGTTAGGTGTTAGGCCTGCACATATTCTAGGTCACAGCTATAAGGTGAGGTGTGAGGTGTTAGGCCTGCACATATTCTAGGTCACAGCTATGAGGTGGGGTGTTAGGCCTGTACATATTCTAGGTCACAGCTATGAGGTGGGGTGTTAGGCCTGTACATATTCTAGGTCACAGCTATAAGGTGGGGTGTTAGGCCTGCGCATATTCTAGGTCATAGCTATGAGGTGAGGTGTTAGGCCTGCACATATTCTAGGTCACAACTATGAGGTGGGGTGTTAGGCCTGCACATATTCTAGGTCACAGCTATGAGGTGGGGTGTTAGGCCTGTACATATTCTAGGTCACAGCTATAAGATGGGGTGTGAGATGTTAGACCTGCACTATGAGATGAGTTGGCCAGTCCCCATCTTCATTGCCTTTCCTTCCCGGACAATTCCCAGAGCAGTTTTAAAAATTGTCTGGAATCCAATTTTTGTGAGTTGAGTTGATCTAAGAAATGACATCACTGCACTCAGGAAATTCCCACACCTACTCCTCCCCCTTTTTCAACAGCCAGTGAAGAGTCATACTGTTAATGGTTCCAACTGCCATCTGATTGAAAGTTCTCCTGGTCTTTCCTCTCAGTTTTGAGATTCATCCAGAGCCCCTGCCTTATCATTCTCTCCACATATGGGTGCTCAGTCTGTTCCACCACTATCTCCACCCAGTCCCATAGGCACCCTTACCACTTCCACCTGGTCCCACATGCACCCGACCACTTCCACCTGATCCCACATGCACCCGACCACCTCTCCCGTGTCCATAGGTAATCTACCACCAAGAGGTGCATTCACTGCCAGCCGATCAGCCTGTTAAATTTTTGTGTTGGGAATCAGGACAAAAAATCTTCCTGCCTTTGTGTGGTATGAATCTGTCTTGGCAGGCAAGAACACTAACCACTGTGCCGAGACAGCTCAGTTGATCTATTTGAGGTTATTTAGAAACCTTCACATAGCGGCTGCTTTAGAATGAGGGGACTTGAGACCCACCTGGCGGCGCCACCAGTGGTACAAATGCTATAACAATATTGTTTGTTTGTTTAGTTGTTAAAGCATGTGTGATAATGCCACAGGTTATTATAACAACTCTGTAGGATGATTAAAGTATGCTTCGTGTATGTATTTGTTTTCTGACATATCTCATGTGAAACTTTATGCTTCTGTTGTGCCAGTCATCACAGAAATTTAGTCACTATGTGCATCATCAACTAACATGGACTCAACATCTTTAGTATCTTTTGTTTTGTTTTGTGGTTAGCATTTTCACACTGCATCTGGTCATTGTTTAAACACCAATGTCCCATTGCCATTCTGCCCTTAACTGTTGTCTGTGTCACTGTTGATGTGGACATTTTGATGACATCAGGAGACACAGTTGTCGGAGCTGATGAAAAATTCAGGGGACAGCTCAAGTCAGCTGGCCACACTCAATGACCAGCTAATGGAAAGGACTAGGTTAGTTTGTTGCCACTAATTTTCCTGCAATCTAACCCGGCACTGTGCTGACATATAGACTATAGGGGATCCTTCCTTGATATTAACATTGGTGCAGTTTATCAGGTTGCATGCACAAATGAACTGAGATATTTCACTTTAGATTCAATGTAATAAGCATAAAGAGCAACATTTGATATTCAAGTAAGAACTGCTTAGATGATTGTATTGAGATATTCAAGTATCAATTCAATTTGTGATATCTGCAGGCAATGAGTAGTTAAAAGGGAAGCTCTGGCATCGGTTTAAATTCACTGTATAGTACTGATATTAGTTTAATTCACTTTAGGGGATTGACTTAGACACTGATATCAGTTTAAATTCATTCTATGGTATTGACTGAAATGCCAATACCAGTTTAGATTCATGGCAATAAAATGGTATAGTTGACTTACAGCACAAACATCAAACAAATTACCTACAGTCTAAGTGTATAGTTAACTGAAAATACGAGCACTAGTTTTAAATTGACCTTAAAGTATAGTTGACTGAAAGCATCGATGTAAGTACTCATTTACAGTTGTCAAAGAGTATAAACTAGCTGAAAGCACTGGCACCAGTTTAAATTCACCACAAAGTATAGTTGACTGAAAGCACCGATGTAAGTTTACTTTCACAGTAGTCAAAGGGTATAATTAATTTACCGACTGCACTGGCTTTAACTCTTTCAGTCCCAGAAGGATTCACAAGGGAGGTAATAATTACTTTGAAAAATCATGAGTGCATACCCTTCAGAGAGGTTAAGGACACACTGTAAGTGACCAAATTTCTTTAGTATGTCCTGACCAAATATAAGAAGTACAAGAACATGTTACGTGATGATTTGAATTCAAGGGAGGGAGTTGATCACACATTGTGCAGTGCGGGAACTGACAGAGTTAAAGCACTCCTTAAATTAGTTCCAGTAGCTGATTGTGAGTTTGTGCACTGTAGATTATAAATTGTCTGACATTGTCTGGATATTGTGTTAGTATTTTTACAAATACATTTGAAGAAGGAAAATAAATACAGGAAAACACATTGAAACAAGAATAAATGAATATTAAAATATAATTAATAAGAGTACTATAAATTGTCTAACAATGTCTATAATACAATATAATACAATATCTATCAGTCTATATTGCAAATGTAACTTTCTAGGACTTATACAATAATTGTTGTAAGTGAACATTTCTTACAACTATTGTAAAGAAAAGATATGATAGTCTCTTTTAAACTAACGTGGTAACATTGCCAGTGAAGCATGTGACATGTGCTGTGTGTTTCAACTATAGAGAATCATCATACTGTTTTAATACTAGTATATGGGAAGTTAGTTCAGTAAGCACCAGATGAAACACAGCAAAATATGCCAGGCAATAAATTGTGCAGTATATTATTTGTGTCTTTATTATTCAAATTCACAAGGGGAAAATACTTTGAATTAATATAGTAAGTTCAGTTGACATGAACACATTAGTAGAGGTGTAGTCTGTATGTCAGCACATGCTACTAACTGCAGCTTTGTTTCACTAACTCTGACCGTTTCTTGGACAAGCCTTTCAGAAGTAGAGGTGCAAGGGCAACAGCCTGTGGTAGTCATTTATTACATAAATTACCCAATTTGGTATGTCTCTATATTATGTTTAATTATATTACCAATTCAGAGCCACATAGGGTTCAGTATGTAATTGTGAATTCTTAAATAATAACAGTTGGTAAATAGCTTGATTTGGTATATTTCATTGTCTTTAATTAAACTAGTTCAGAGCTGTAGAGAATTGAATAAATGTAATTGAAGTAGTAAATAATTAATAATTGGTAAATAATTAAATTCACTATATTTCATAGTGATGTTTAGTATATCACATGTTCAGAGTCAAATAATGTAATGAAATATAATTGTGAATTTGTCAATAACTCAATCAGTATATTTCCTTGTTAAGTCTAATTATATATCGCCTTGCCACAGCTGTTTTGTTGATGAAATATCTAGTGAATTTATAAATAACTATTTGTATGTTTCTTTCTTGTGCTTTATTATATGACCAGTTCAGAACCATATAATAAATTGTTACTGAGCTGTGTAAATTTGACCAGGTATAATACGGATCTGTGAAGTGATTTATTGTGTCATTTTATATTGCATTTCATGCAATTTGAAAACTGTGGAGGAGATTAATGTAAAGTAGTGGTGGATGAAATATAAATAGCGAATTGGAACAACTCTATTCTGGGTATAAGATCTTACATTGCACACATTTCTAGTCATTCCATGGTAGATGTACAATGTAAGGGTGTGAAATTTTAGGCTTTAACATATAGTAAGTCACGACACAGAGAAGTGGGATCCCACCTGCCTTCCTTGTCATCTTGCATTTTCAGTAAATGACATGGTGCCTATTGTTTGATGGAGAGCTGTGGGGGCGGAGCGGCTGGCTCGCTTTGCCTGCCAGCTCGGTGATCATGGGTTTGAAATTGACCAGGTCAGCCCAGCCTTAAATGGGTATCAGAAAATGTCCTTGGAAATAAAGGGGGCGGCCTGATATTGACCCTATCACCCCTAAAGTTCTGATTGGTCTATACCAAATATTGGGCCAACGCCATATGGGCAGTCAGCCTCAGGGTACCTAAACAGGGGCCCTTTACTCTTTTTTTAAAAATTTACTTACATGATATGAGTCGGGGTTGACACACAACACCCCCCTCCCCCCCTCTCCCATCCCATTAATTGGATTTTTAAACCCTAGGCCACTATTTTGGTATATGAGTACTTGAACTGTACATTGTCATGACTTCTCAGACAACCCCCACCTCTGCCCATATCTCCTCATCCCCCCCCCCCTTTTTTTTTCTCTTCCCCCCCCCCTCAACCTACCACCACCACACACATATACATACACTTATGCCCAAAAATATATTGCTTAAGTACAGACATATCATTGCTTTTTAGTTTGCGTCATTTATTGTGTGCACTTCAGTTTTTTTGAAAATATATTATTATTTATATATTATTCTTTTATCACAGGTATTTTTTCAGTTTTTTTTTTTTTAATCTTAAAGAAAATTTGACTTCCACATCATTATTTGATGTTACGGTTGTCAGTTCACATTTTGCGTTTTTTTGTGTGTTTTCTTCACCCTTTGCACATCTTTACCTCTTTATTTCCCAAGATGTGTGTGTGTGGGGAGGGGGGGGGGGGGGGGAGAACTACCTCCACTTCTTGTTGCTTGCTATTCATAATTGCATGTTGTTGGTCTACAAGATGATGATGGCATGGTGCAGCAACATTTGCATGCATTTACTTCTTAGTATGCTTTATGTGCTTCTCTACCCATGTGAAATTGTAAATTAACTTCAAATGGACACAATGATTTCCCCACGTTTGGTATCAAAATTATTTCTGTCTTTGGGTGTTTATATGGTGTCTGAGTGTACAGACTTGTTATTTCAGGATTTTTATGTTCACAATCATGTTGCTGTGCATGACAATAACAGGAATATTGTACAGTTATGACCATGACAGAACTGTAAATGGTACTGGCCTTCTGTGATGAATGCTGGGAAATCACCATGTGCCTTGACAATAAGCGTTGGCAGTCATGTTTCGTCATTTCACATACTCACCAAAGTCATGGATCAGCTCTGTTTTTTTGTTTCAGTTATGTCATGTGGCCAAGCTATCTAGATATTTACGTCTCTGGCTTCTCTTTGTTCTTTTTCCCTCTGCCATGCCAGTTGTCAAAGAGTCCTACTGTTTAGTTTTTATCATAACATGCCCAAAGGATCTTGTCTGTGTAGGTCTAAGTTCACTAATCAGTTTATGGTTTTTGTTTGTTTATTGCAGAACTTTGCTCATTGGTTTTTCTGTCTGTTCATTATATTCTTTGCATTTTTCTCAGAAACCACATTTTAATTAGAGGTTTTTCAACTTGTCTGCGTGTTGCCTACATTTCACATCCATACAAAAGTACAGATTCTATGTAGCACTTCAACACTCTTTTTCTTTTTGCAGGTGGGAAAATTGGTCCTTAAATTTTGGCCCCTTGCTCTGAAGGTCATAGGTTCATTTTAGGATTCTGTTGTTTTGACCATGAGTGCAATTTTCTGACTCCTAGGGGTCATTGCTTGAGCTACAGAGTTAGGACTTTGTGCCTTGCTCACCATTCTGTAGAGAGTGACCGAGCCAGATGTGGTCAAACGGGATGCAGTGAAACTGGTCGTCTTGCCTCTAACCTTGTAATGAAGTTGGTATTGCTTATATTGTTATTTGTTAGCCATTTGTTTAAGCCATCCACGTACATCTGCACATGTTGTCTTCTGACTCTGTTATATTTACTTGATTGACTGTAACTGCCTGGTGCCAGCTTCAGATATAAATATGTCATAGCTCTAGTCAATCCAATCTCCAAGAAGTTCATAGAAGGGATCACGTTGTTATCTATACTTCACTTGTCTAGTCATGACCGGTCCTAGCTATGCAGAGAGTAAGCAGCATTCCATCCATCCATCCATCATGTGCCATGCCGGTAAGCGTGGGCGGTCATGTTCTGCCATCTCACCCGATCACCAGAGTCGTGGATCAGCTCCGTGTTTCTGTCTCGACTATGCCACAAGGCCAAGCCATCCAGGTACTTGCTTCTAGGTCTTCCCCTTGGTCTGTTCCCCTCGATCTTACCAGTTGTCACCAAATTCTCCAATCCATTTCTTCTCATAACATGTCCAAAAAATTTTGACTGTCTACGTCTAATTTCTCTAATCAATTTACGATCTTCATTTGTTTCTTGAAGGACTTGTTCATTGGTCTTTCTGGCTGTCCATGGTATTCTTTGCATTTTCCTCAGAAACCACATCTCTACAGCCATCAGATGTTTTTCAGCCTGACTGCTCATTGTCCACGCTTCACATCCATACAAAAGTACAGGCTCAATGTAGCATCTCAACACTCTCTTTCTCGTTTCAATTGACATCTTTTTATTGGTCAATATGTTTTTCATCTTGCTAAAGGCTACTTTTGCCATGGCGATTCTTGTTCTAATCTCTTCAAGGCATCTCCCATCAGATGTTATTACTGTTCCGAGATAATTGTACCTGCTCACTTGTTGAAGAATATTCCCATTTACTTGTATATTACATTGTGGTATTTCGTCCTTCCTAGTGACGACCATAATCTGTGTCTTTTTACAATTTAATTCTAACCCTAGTTGTTCACTGTGTGTCACAATCGCATCTACTAAATTTTGCAGGTCCTGTTCATTGTCTGCAATCAAGACTGTATCATCTGCATATCTAATGTTATTGATGCATCGTCCCCCAATGTTGATTCCTTCCATATCTTCAATATTTCTGAAAATACTTTCACTGTACAGGGAAAACAGATCTGGAGACATTACACATCCCTGTCTCACACCCCTTTTAATAGGCTGATATTGGCTTACTTCATTATCAACTCTTATGGCAGCTTGTTGTTTCCAATATATGTTTTTTACAAGTCTAAGATCTTTTCCATCAATTTGTAGATCTTCAAGCATCCTTATCATGTTGACATGTCTCACTTTATCAAAAGCCTTTGTGTAGTCAATAAAGCAAAGGTGTAGATCTTTGTTTACTTCTATAGAACGTTCGATTATGTTTCTCAGTATATACACAGCATTTACTGTACCCTTGCCTTCCACAAACCCACATTGTTCTTCTCCTATTTCAGGTTGTATTTTCCTCCTAACTCTTTGCATGATAATTCTTAGCAAAATCTTCGTGATGTGACTCATTATACTAATTGTTCGATGTTGATCACATTCCAAGGCTCCTGATTTCTTTGGGATTGCAATAAATACAGAATTACATAACTCCTGAGGTATATTTCCAGTATCATATATTGTATTAAGCAGACTGGTAACTTGATCTATTCCATATTCTTCTAAAGCATTAATCATTTCTGTTGTGACGCTGTCTGAACCGGGGGTCTTGCCAGATTTCATATGGTTAAGAGCATTCTGAACCTCCATCTTCAAAATTGCTGGTCCTTCATTATTATTTTGAACATCATACTGTTCGTCTCTGTTGTCGTCATACAGGTTTTTCACGTAATCTGACCATTCATGTAATATCTGATCTTTTTCTATTATGACTCTTCCATCTTTTGTCTTTAGGCAGCCTGCTGATGTACGTGTTCTTTGATTAGTAAGCTCCTGAATTCTTTTGTGCATTAGGTTCGCATTGTTACTGTTGTGTTGTTTTTCAATTTCTCTGCAATTTTTCTCAAGCCATGTTTCTTTTGCCTCCTTACATAAGGTTCTCACTTTTCTGTGAATTTCTTCATATTTGGCAGGATTATTTTTGTTCTGTCTTCTTGTTTCCATTAGTTGTAAAATTTCTTCAGTCATCCATGTCTTACGGCCCACTTTCTTTACTTTTGGAATAGTTTTTTCTGCTGCGCAACTGATTGAATTCTTCATCGTTTCCCATTGATCATCTACATCTTGAAACAGGATCTCTAGATCAGACAATATATCAAATTTGTTCTTTACTTCTATGTTAAAATTATCTTGTATTTCTTTGTCAGTTTTCAATTTGCACCAGTCATATTTAGGGTTTCCTGCTGTATACTTGACTTTCTTTAACTTTACCCTCAATGTGCCTGTAATTAATCTGTGATCACTGTAACAGTCTGCATTTGGAACTGTTTTTACGACTGTTAACGCATTTCGAAACCTTTTGCTAATCAGGATGTAATCTATCTGGTTTTTAATCCTGCTGTCTGGACTCCTCCATGTCCATAATCTTCTAGGATGCTGTTTAAACCAGGTGTTTCCTACAACCATTTCTTGTTCTTTTGCCCATTCTACAAGTCTGTATCCTCTTTCATTTCTCTCTCCCAAACCATGGTTGCCTACACTGCATCCATCGCCTTGCTGTCCTATTTTTGCGTTGAAATTTGAAATCACCTATTATGATATTTATTTCTGATTTTTTGCAGTTCTTCAAAGCAGACTCCACGTCATTATAAAATTCCTCTATGCTTTCTTCACTGCTTTCACTTGTTGGGGCATATACTTGAATGACATTTATTTTAAAAGGTCTTCCGTTTAATTTTACTAATAGGACTCTGTCTGACACAGCATGATATCCTTTGACAGAATTTGATGTTTGCTTATCTAATATAATGGCTACACCTCTTTGCTGTTCTTCTCCCCCAGAGTAAATAATCTTACAACCCTCTCCTGTCCTTATCCCTGCTCCTTTCCATCTCGTTTCCGATATTCCTAATATGTTAATCTTCTCTCTCTTCATTTCTTTTTTGATGTTTTCTAACTTTCCATCTGCATTCATTGTTCTAACGTTCCAAGTTCCTACTTTCAATGATATTAATCTGTTGCACCTAGTAGCCTGTTGACGGTCTGGAGTCACCTGGTGTGCATGACTATCCCTACCGGGCGAGGTTGCTCCTATGGAGCACTCATTTACGCCGTTTCTCTGATTATCGATGATTTCACACAATATGATTTTCTTGGCATGTGTAAAGAAGGTAGTTTGCCATTGCTTTCCTTCCTAGCAGTGACCATACTGGTCAGTGACCGTAGCCATTGTCTCCTCAAAAAAGAGATCCTCTGCCTACCGTCGTGAAGGTGGAGACCATAACCTACAACTATCTGTTGGCTGCTCTCCATCTTCATCCACCACCTGCACCCATGGCTTCACGTAACCCTGATCGGGGGGCTAAACGGGTACTCCACCTTGCCCAAGGGTGTCCCGTAGGCTAGCGGAGGGAAGGAGGCGCCTTACTTCTCCTTTGATAGGGGATACCCCTACCCCGCTACCCGCAGCACTTCAACACTTAAGCAGCATTAGAAACAGACAATTAATTTCATCTCTTCTCATCAGGTTCCTCTTGTACCTTGCGGCATAAACAGCGGGAGAGTGCCCGTTTATTGGGCTTCATGTATCGAGATTCCCGTGGACTCTGTAATTCCCTCTGTCCATAGTTTACGTGGCCGGCCTCTTCCTCTGCTCCGTTTGGTCTGTACATCATTGCTTTTTGTGGTATACTGTTAGTTGGTAATATAGTTATATGGCCAAACTGTTTAACTTGCTGTTTTCTGATGAAATCTAGCGCTGGTATAACCACTACTTTAGTCCTGATTTCTTCATTTCTGATTTTCTCTCTTCTTGTTACATTGAGTATTCTTCTCAGGAATCTCAATTTCGTTGTTGTGATTTGTCTTTTTTTTTTTTTTTTGATAGACAGTGAAAATATGAAGGTAAAATTTAAGCTTTTGAAATTTAGTTGTTTAGACAAATAGGATGAATATCACTGCAGTTGAGGAAAACAAGGTATTGCAAAAACTGTACTTGCACAAAATGTTGATAGATGTACCGCAAGATAGATGTCTGCGGGAGTTGTTCCTTGAAGACACAGGACAAAGTATGTTGGAGACTCTTTATAGGTGATCTTGAGTGTGAAGATGGCATTGGATGATGGCGGATGTATTCTGCAATGTATACTTCTCTTGTCTGCTTACATTTGCTTGTTCCATCCATTCAGGCTTTGTCTCTGCCAATTTACTCCTGTGTTTCTGTGAATACACAAAGTGTAGATGAGCTTTGCAAAATTATAATTAAAGAGGCTGTTGTGGTGACAAGGTTTCATCAGCAGACAACAAGAAACGGAACAAAACACACACACACAAAACGGAAATAGCAAACAACAAGATATATATGTTTATATTCACACACACACACACACACACACAGTTCGTATTTTGTAAATCCCCCACACTTTACATTCTAGAATTGTTTACATTTCCACATTTTCATATTCAGTTATATATATATATATATATATATATATATATATATATATATATATATATATATATATATATATATATATATATATATATATATATATATATATATGCATTTCTATCTCAGGGTTGTGTCCAGAATTTCCATATTTACCAAATCCTGCACGTTGCCTAGGCCTTCTCTTGTACATCATTTTACCTTATTGTACGAAAACACCTTTTTTTTTCCTTTTAACAATTATCCCCGTTTGTTTTCCTGTTTTTGCTTCTTCTTCTTTTTTTAAACACAAGAAGAGACTGTTAAGAAATGCAACACACAGAAGATGTGTCTTTGTTGTCTATTTAGATGGTTTAATTCTTATGTAATCTTTATTCTGAACTTTATTATTCTGGTTTAGTTCACTGAATTGTGCATGCTGCTTGATTTTGCTTTTGTTTACTACATTTTAATATTCATTTATTCTTTTTTCAATCATGCCTCTGCTCTCCTGTTTTTGTTTTCTTTCTTCCTCAAATGTATCTGTAAAAAGTACTAACACAGGTTTCAGAAGTGTGCAGTTGTTGTGTGTTCACTGTTAGTTGCTGCTTTGATGGTTGTTCTCACATCATCTCTATTCTGATTCAGGTGAAATGAAACGCGGAAAACTATAATCTCAGGATGGTAATATATATATATTTGCCTGAAGAATGACACAAAAAATCATATAGCCCCTCAGATTGACTTCTCTGAGCATACAGTAATATTTCATATAAACCATATATACTCAGTGACTATGCACCCAATAGTATGTCAGCATATGTGTTTAGATGTGTGCTATAATAGATGCACTGATAGAGATTCCTTTCAGGCTTGTCTCCCAATCTTTCCCTCCCCCCTCCTCCTCTATCTACTGCCCCCTGCTCCTCTCTCTGCTACCCTTCTTCCTGTTTACTTGCTACCTTTCCACCTCTTTCTTTGCTATCCTTACTCCTCTTTCCAGGCTACTCTTCCTCCTATTTACTTGCTACCCGTCCTCCTCTTTCCTTGCTACCATTTCTCGTATTTATTTGATACCCGTCCTCCTCTTTCCTTGCTACCCTTCCTCCTATATACTTGATACACTTCCTTCTCTTTCCTTGCTACCCTTCCTCCTCTTTCCATGCTACCTCCCTCCTCTTTCCTTGCTACCTCCCTCCTCTTTCCATGATACCCTTCCTTCTTCTCTTTCCTTGCTACCATTCCTCTTATTTACTTGATACCTTTCCTTCTATTTCCTTGCTACCCTTCTTCCTATTCACTTGCTACCCATCCTTCTCTTTCTTCGCTAAACTTCCTTCCTCCTCTTTCCTTGCTACCCTTCCTCCTCTTTCCTTGCTACCCTCCCTCCTATTTACTTGCTACCCTTCACCTTTCCTTGTTACCCTTCCTCCTCTCTCTGCAACCCATCCTCTTTCCTTGCTACCCTTCCTCCTCTCTCTGCTACCCTTCCTCTTTCCTTGCTACCCTTCCTCTTTCCTTGCTACCCTTCCTCTTTCCTTGCTACCCTTCCTCCTCTCTCTGATACCTTTCCTCTTTCTTTGCTACCTTTCCTCTTTCCTTGCTACCCTTCTTCCTATTTACTTGCTACCCATCTTCCTCTTTCCTTGCTATCATTCCTCCTCTTTCCTTGCTATCATTCCTCCTCTTTCCTTGCTGATTGTATGGGTTGGGGGATGGGTGTGGGTGATTAGTGTGTGTGTGTGGGGGGGGGGGGGGTGTCTGTAAATGAGATATGTCTGTGTGGGTGTGAATGTGGGTGGAGGATGTATGTGTGGGTGGTGAGGATGTTTGTAGGTGGGGGATGTGTGGGTGGGTGGGGAGAGATGTGGGGGGGGGGGGGGGGGGAAATGTGTTTATGGGTGGAGTTTTGTGTGGGAGAGGAGAGGGGTGGGGGAGGTGTAGTATGTGCAGGTGGATGACGGATGTATGTGAGGATGGGGGATGTGTTTGGGGTGTGTGTGGGTGGGAGAGTATATGAGAGATGCATGTGTTGATGGATGGGTGGGTTATGTGTGGGTGTGAGTGGTTGATGGATGAGTACGTGAGTGGGTGGATGTGTGTGAGAGATGAGTGTATGGTTGGGGGATGAGTGTGTTTGTGGGAAGATGTGTGTGGGTGGGGTAAATGTGGGTGGTCGGGTGTGTGGGTTGGAGGTGTGTGTTTTTGGGTGTTTATGGGTGGGGGATATGTGTTTGCAGGTGGGGAGATGTGTTTGTGTGTGGGGATGTGTGTATAGGTGGAGGATGTGTACCAATAGTATATCAGCACATGATATGTTTAAATGTGTGCTGTAGTAGAAGCACTGATGTCTGTAGAGTTTCCATTCAGACTTGTCTCTCATTCTGTATTTGTCTCTCCCTCCTCTCTGTCCATCTCAATGTCTCTCACTTTCTCTTCTTTCTTTCTCTCTTCAATCTTTGCATCCATCTGTTCTCTCCGTATCCACACTTTATTTGTATGACTCATTTGACTCTCCCTACATGTTCTCAGTCTGACTTGTCCCCCTTCCTCTCTCTCTCTCTCTTCCTCCCCCCACCCTCTCTCTTTCCCCCTTTCTCTCTCTCTCTTCCCACTCTCTCTCCCTCTTCCTCTCCTACCCCTTCCCCCCCCCATTTTTGGGAAGTAGGTGTGGGAGGGAATATGAAGCACCTCAGATGTGTTTAGCCAGCAGATACCAGTCACAGTAGTTGCCAAGGTTAAGTCAATGCATGGTTTGTGAATGTAACCAATCTACCATTTCATTATATTAGTTCACTCACACACACATTTATATGTCAGATGTTGGTTTAAATAGATCTACAACCCTCTATATTTCCTGCCCCTGCTGTTTATTCAGGCTACAATTCAACCATCTCTTGATATTATCTTCCCACTTGTATTGCTGTCTACCTCTTGCTCACCTGTCTTCAACTCTTCCCTCCAGTGTGGTTTTAATAAGAGTACTATCTGTGTCTGTTAGTGCCACTAAAGTATTTAATTTGTCTCTGTCATATTTCTTTCAACTCACTTTTCATTCCCAGTCTCTTGAGAACCTCTCTATTTGATTGTTTTTGTTTCCATGAAATACTACCCATTCTTCTGGTTGCCCATATCCATTACCTAAATTTGACTTTCCAATCGCTTGTTCATTGTCCAGGTTTCTGTGTTGAATATGTATGAACAGAAAGTATGTTTTCTCAATACTATTCTTTTCTTGATTTCTATTTCACGTCTGCCATAATCTGCTTTTCATGTCCAAGATAGGAGAAACTTGTTACTTGTTCTAGTATTTCCCCCTTTACTGTGACGTTTATTGGTAGTTTCTCCTAGTTTTCATTTATTTGAACATTGATATCTGATCCATGCTCTGCACTGCACCTGTTTACTTGCTCCACAAGGTCTTGTAACTCCTGTTCCATTTCTGTAGTAACACAGTAACATCAGCATAATCTAGGATTGTTCATTGTGCTTCTGTTGATATTCAGCTCAGGAAATTCTTCAGCATGTTTACAAATACTTTCTGTATATAAGTTAAAAAGGCTCCCAGACAGCACACACCCCTGTCGCACTCCAGCGTTTATATCATTGTGTTATGAGAAATTATTTTCTAATCTGATTATTGCCATTTGACCCTAATATTGGTTATTAATAAGTCGGCTGCCTTTTCCATCACATCCTATAATCTGAGGACATGTAATTAGCTGTCCATGCTGTACTGTGTCAAAAGCTTTCATATAGTCTTTAAAGCTTAAATAAATAGTTTTCTGTGCTTCTGTATATTTTTTCAACTAACATCCTGAAACAAACCTATGGCTGCTCTGGTGGCACTGATTTTACGGAAACAAAATTGTTCTTCATACCCAAAGTGTTTGCAATGCCATGTCCATCTTCATGCTTTTTCCCCCCACTGTCTCTTCTTCGAGAGATCATGCCTTCCATCAGTGTTCTTTCCAAATCAGTGTGATGTTTGACATGTCCAAAGTATTTCAATTTCTGAGACATGGTGCTGTTATTTTCTTTGATGTTCAGATCTTGAATAAAAACTGTATTTTTTCATATTCTTGGTCCAGGATGTTCTAAGACCTCTTCTGTAGCATGTGAGCTCAAAAGCCCCAATGTGACTTTGTTTGCTGGTGTTGTTGTGCGGTAGGCTGTTAATATTGTGTTGCTGTGGCTAGTCTACATCTGGGCTCTTTTAAACAGCGCCCATTGTTGCTTCTTCTGTTTCTGTTGTTAGCTCCCATTGTTGCTGCTAATGGAGGCAAGATATTCAACATTTGTGGCATTTTCCATTTCTTCATAATTAGTTTGTTTTATTTCATTGTGCATGAATAGATCAGAATTGCTCCTATACATATCATCATCAGCATGAGCCATTCCAAGAGACACAGGGTATTATGTCCATTCATAAACATTTGTCCACTGTATTCTTGATGAATTCCACTGTGATTGTCTCTATATTCATGATTAGTTCCACCCTAATTGTCTCTGTATTCTTGATTAGTTCCACCTTGATTGTCTCAGTATTCTTGATTAGTTCCACCTTGATTGTATCTGTATTCATGATTAGTTCCAGTTTGATTGTCTCTGTATTCTTAATTAGTTCCACCTTGATTGTCTCTGTATTCTTGGTTAGTTCCACCTTGATTGGCTCTGTATTCTTGATTAGTTCCACCTTGATTGTCTCTGTATTCTTGATTAGTTCCACCTTGATTGTATCTGTATTCATGATTAGTTCCAGTTTGATTGTCTCTGTATTCTTAATTAGTTCCACCTTGATTGTCTCTGTATTCTTGATTAGTTCCACCTTGATTGTCTCTATATTCTTGATTTGTTCCACCTTGATTGTCTCTGTATTCTTGATTGGTTCCACCTTGATTGTCTCTGTATTTTTGGTTAGTTCCACCTTGATTGGCTCTGTATTCTTGATTGGTTCCACCTTGATTGTCTCTGTATTCTTGATTAGTTCCACCTTGATTGGCTCTGTATTCTTGGTTAGTTCCATCTTGATTGGCTCTGTATTCTTGGTTAGTTCCACCTTGATTGTCTCTGTATTCTTAATTAGTTCCACCTTGATTGTCTTCCATGCCCCTCTGCCAACCCATCCAGCATGTTCTTCCTCCGTCACTCTTGTCTCTAACATGTTGTGACGTCTTCTCCAGACCCTCTCATCTCATAATGTGATCAAATGTGCCGATTGTTATATCCTGAGGCTGGCAATTATCTGCCTTTTGAATTGGCCTCTGGTAGCATCTTTTCATAACATCATCATCATGTTACAGAGCGTCACTCTCATCATCCTTTGCCAGTTCTCGTGCCTCATGCATGCTCATGCCCAAGATGCCTGCAAGGCTCCGTAGCTGTTACATATACATGTTTGTTTGAGTCGAGCGTGTGTAGGCATTGCTTGTAGAGTGTATTTCACACGCATTTGCATTCTGACTGAATAGCTTGTCTTCGGCTTTGAGTAGAGTTGTAAGAAGGTTCTAAATGATACTTTGCTAGAAGTTTTGCTGGCACAATATAGGTAACCCCTGGGCTGACCCAGCTGTGGGGGTGTGAAGTGTTAGACCTGTCACATATACTAGGTTGCAGCATCATGAAGTGGAAAGCAGGGTGGTTTAGCGGTGTGGCGACTAATTCTAACTTAACAAATGCTTAGTTTTAATTCAGCTGTGGAAAGCTTTTACAAATAAGGAACTAAAGGATATATCATGGCAGATAAGGGAAGTCGCTTAAGACGAATAATCGTCCCATGGTACTTAATCAGTTAAGGATGCACACGATCCTCCTTGTTTGTTCTCCCTGAGCTGAGACTGGATGACTGAGCCACCACCCCAGCATCCAGCATATTTGGTGCAAAGCTGTATAGTCAGAGCCATGAATCGTACCACCCCAGCGTCCAGCATATTTGGTGCAAATCTGTATAGTCAGAGCCATGAATCGTACCACCCCAGCGTCCAGCATATTTAGTGCAAAGCTGTATAGTCAGAGCCATGAATCGTACCACCCCAGCGTCCAGCATATTTGGTGCAAAGCTGTATAGTCAGAGCCATGAATCGTACCAGGCCTACTCAAGTCAGAGGTGTGATTGTGCCTCTAAGCCACTGCACCTCCATAAGGAACAAATGACATTCTGCCACTGCTAGAGAACGCACGAATGAACAAACTATTTTATTGAAACCCCCAGACTACTGTATAACAGCTGGGGTTTTAACCACTATACTTCCAGTTTTAGGGACCACACATGTCAAAGTATAACAGCTGAGTGATCTGAAGGAAAATAGATGAAAACATGAACAATGGGAATTGTTTCTAAGGCAGAAATGAATTGGTCACCTAGTCTCAGGGGCCATCAACTAGTATAACGTGAAGTCTTATCACTAGTCACTGCTGCAGCAGGATCTGCCATGAGGGGTCACCTGTATGCTTTAAGACAAGCTATTGTTCAAAGTTGTTCTCTCATAACATTATTATAAAAATGTATCTCTTATTGTATGCCACTCTGTGTGTGCTCTTAGTGCTGCCTGTTTTTGTGTGACACTTCTTTTTTTGTATTTTTACTATCTTTTTTAATATGTTGTGACATTAACTTTATTTACGCGACAAGTTTATTAACTTTAGATTGTAGTCTTTGAGAATTGTTAGCATAATATATTATTTATGTGTGGTTTCTTTATCTCAGCTTTTATGTTTTGCTTAAAAAGTTAAAAATAAAAATTCTCTTGTTTTCTTTAAAGTTAATCTTTATTTTTTTTTCTCTTACAACAAAAGCTTAACAGAAAGTTGTCTGTAGTTGCTGGCATGTATTCCTTATTGAATAATGCTACTGTGTATCCTGGGAAATAAATTCCCAGGTATTAATTTGCAGTCACTCTGTAGAAGTAGGGGATAGGAGCAGAGATTAGAGAACACTATAGACAGTATAAACATAGGCTGCTGCTCTGAATGATGCTACTGCCTTACTGAAGCAGCAAGATTACTTCAATGCACAGCTAACTATACACCCTGAAATAGTGTTTTCATTAGCCAGGTCTGTCATCCACTTAACCCCATAACTATGGAATATGAACATCATTCATATGAAGGGCCTTCAAATGAAAACCTTAATTTTTTTTTTTTTTTTAAATTTTGGAAGAACATATTTTGAAAATGTAGGGAACGGATGTATCATTTTTTTATGTAGTCACCACTGCGTTCAATGCAAGTCCTCCAGCACCGATAAAGTGCTTGGATTCCTGTAGAAAAAAATTCTTTTGGTCGCATGTGTAACCACTCATGCACCACCTGCTATACTTCTTCATCGGACTGAAAAGTCTGTCACAGAGGTCATGCCATTTTGAAACTTCCTACTACATTCATACACTTGTTGGACTGACAGACATGCATCATCATACTGGACCTTCATTTGCCGATGAATTCCTGTAGGTTTTGTCCCTTCAGTGATAAAAAAAAATGGATAACAGAATGCTGCTTCTCGTTGGCGGCCATCTTTAAATTGTCCTTATGATGTTACTGTGTTCGCCTGCACCATGATGTCACATGCTTAACACTCTTGACATCCTTAACAACAATATTGACAGGTTATAAGACAATGGTATGGTTATTGTAATTTCTATCACACTTTTAAGGTTTTCATTTAAAGCCCCCTCGTATTTAGCCATTGAAATAGCACAATAGGTTTCAGGCATACATATTAACCAAGCATATAGCATATAACAAACACACAAACACATCAGATCAATTAATATTTCTGTGTCACATTTCTGCTGTCAATAGAGTTGAGTTGAAGTATGTGATGTTACCTCCCTATGAGCACAATCTCACATATCTCAGGTATTTGCCATGTCTGATGTCTTTTTTTATTGATATGATCTTTGAGCTAACAAACCCTGCTACTGGTCTGTCTCTTTAGAAAACTCGAGGATCTACAAAACGACTTGTTGAACTCTTCTCAAAAACTAGCTAAAGCCGAGGAGAGTTATCAGGGGTTGGTGCAGGAGAAGGACAGGGAAATTCAAGAAGTTACAAAACATTTTCAGGATAGAATTGTCAGGCTGGAGGAGGAAATTAGTGAATTGGTGAGTATCTTTGTTCTGTATGCTATCTAATCTGTGGTTGAAGTTATGCTGGTGCTGACATTCTCTCTCTCCTCTCAACACATAAGCAGATGGGGGATGTGGTAGAGCAGGGGACAACACCCTTGCCTGCTACCCGGCTGGTCATGGGTTCACTTGGAAATTAAACCACTTCCACACAGTCTGCCTTAGGAAGCTGCTGAAGATCAAATGGCAAGACAAGATCACAGACAATGAAGTCTTAGAAAGAGCTTCCATGCCCAGCATCCACACTACAAATGAAGAATCAGATTCGCTGGACTGGTCATCTGACTCGCATGCCAAATTACAGGCTTCCTAATCGAATTTTTTACGGTGAGTTGCGATGTGGTAAATGCTCCCAAGGCCTGGCCTGGTGAAACGCTTTAAAGACACTGAAGATATCGTTCAAAGCTTTTATAATTCATCACGGCACATGGGAGACTGCTGCTAAAGACAAAAATTTGTGGCGTACATATTACATAAGGTTGTAGTCACTTGCAAAGCAAACTCAACAGGACTGCAAGAGCTGTGAAACAAAAGACTGGAAAAAAACACCACCACAGGAGATCCTCCTCTTAGAACGTCTAGCATTCTTTGCCCACATTGTCAAAGAAAATTTCGAGCCAAATAACCATTGCCAGCCATCTTAGAACTCACGGTTTGAAACTTTCAAGCCCAATGGATGAAATACATGGTCATCATCATACTTGATGGATAATCACCATGGGTTAAAATTCACATCAAGAGGAATTGTTTAATTAACCCGGGCTCTTAGGTGGACTCAGCCTAAACTGGGTACCAGAAAATGTCTTGGGAGGGGAAGGTGGCTGGCATGATGCTGGCTACACCACCCCTCGCCTGCCTGTTGGTTTATAAACATATGGGGCTACTACCATAAACCCAGTATGCATCAAGGCATGTAAACATGTGTTCTTTACCTCTTTTTTAAAATGTATGCATATATGTTGTTCCTGTTTATGAATTCTCTGGAAGATTGTGAGTTTCAGCTCTGAAGTCTGAGGCATTGCCACTCAGGTTGTCTGAGTCTTAGCTCTGAAGTCTGGGGTTTTGCCACTCAGGTTGTCTTGAGTTTCACCTCTGAAGTCTGGAACCCTGTAGGAGTGAGGTTGGTGTAGAGACTTTTCTCCTGACCTGGTACCAAAGTACCACCTCCGTTAGGACTGTGTTGAAGAGCTTTCCTTCCCCACTCCAAGCTCAAAATCTGGCGGGGTGGACAAAAGTACTGGAACTTCACACTTGGGAAGAGGCAGGCCATGATTCAGCACCACATATACGAGCTGGTTGGAATTATGCCTAGGTTCATGTCTCCTCCACAAGTGTTAGGTCACAAAAGAGAAGCCTTCTGTCTGCGATCTCCTTCAGCCAGTCCTGTTGTTCCTTTGTGACAAAAGAATCTACCGCGGCATATACATTTATTAAGTTCCAGCTTAGACCCCCCCCCCAAACTTTATCTTTATACCCTGCACCTTTCTGGCATTGTTAGTCCACTGACAGGTCTAGAACCTCATGTTTTAATCCCTCCTTCACCAGCAGACCCTGCCCATGTCTCCCCTGTCCAGTCGGATTCATGTGGCTGCCATATCCAAGTCACTGTTAATCATCTCCATTCAATTCTTGCAGCATGATGACATCAAAGTCATAAATCAGCTTCTCCAGTATAAGCCCTCTCTGCCTGGCACTGTGACAATTCCAATAGCCTTCTATTATATATTTTAATCCTAGGCTTTGTGTTTTTTCCTAACTCTCCTGAACCTGCCCTTCTATTTCTATGCCTTCTTCTCTCTCCATTCCCTCGCCGCCTTCTCTCTCCATTCCCACTCCTTCTTCTCTTCACACCATCTACACTGACTGCTGAAGATGATTTCAAGCGCAGATCATGCCAGTGCTCCAATGGAGGAGCAGACATCTCATCTCATGTTCCTCTTGTGCCTTGTGGTGTCGAGATGAAGTATAAATGGGATAGTGCCCATTTGTTGGTTTCATATATTGATATTCCCATCTGCTCTGTTATCCCCTCTGACCATCATTTTCATGGTCGGCCTCTTCTTCTGGTCTGTACATCATTGCTTATTGTGAAATGTTGTCTGCTGGTAGCCAAGTTATGTGGCTGAACCATTTCACCTGCGGTTTTCTTGTGAAATCTAGCGCTGCCATTATCCCCACATTAGTCCTGATTTCATAACTTCTGATTTTCTCTTTCCTTGATATGTTGAGTATTCTTCTCAGGAATCTCATCTCAAGTACTTTGCTAGCTGGCATAAGCGAGTATGTCTCTCCACAGCTGCCATTATCTAGTATTGTTTATCAATATTCTCAGGAATCTCATCTCAAGTACTTTGCCAGCTGGCATAAGCAAGTATGTCTCTCCACAGCTGCCATTATCTAGCATTGTTTATCAACACATGTGCTATCCGTCCTTGTCATGATGCAAAATTCCCCAGTATCTTCATGCTGCAGTCTTCTATCTCTTTTATCATGGCTCTGACCATTTGTTATACTACATTTGGAACTAGCCACCCCCATCCACATTACTACTGGCACCTGGCCGTCTTGGCTGATGATAACTTGTTACATCATGCTTTAAACAAGGCATAATAACCACAGCCCATGGCGGGGACCAGGGATGGACCTTTTGCTCCTGTATTTGGCTTAAACTTTATTGATTTAGATTTGTATGTCTTGTTTGGCTCCTCAGAATTCATTTGTAGAAAAATCTAAGGCCAAGGCCAGTCAGTTGTCAGAGAGCTTTGAGTCCGAGAAAAAAGAGGCGTTAGATCGTAGAGAGGCAGAGATTAGGGAATTGCAGCAGCAGCTTTCACATGTAAACAATGAACTCGCCAAGCAACAGGACAACACAGCAGCACACAAACAGTTATTGGAGAAAGTCACACTGGAGAAGGAGGCTTTACAGGTGGGTGGGTTGGTTGTTTCATTGGTTGGTTGTTTGGTTGGTTGTTTCCTTGGTTGGTTGGTTGTTTGTTTGGTTGATTATTTCAATGGTTCGATGTTTTGTTGGTTGGTTAAATGTTTGTTTTGTTGATAGATTCTTGATTGATTGATTGGTTAGTTGGTTGTTTGGTTGGATGTTTCTTTGTTTGTATGGCTAAATGTTTGTTTGGTTGATTGACTGATTGGTTAGTTGGTTGGATGTTTGATTGGTTGGTTGCTTCATTGATTGATGGGTTATTTGGTTGGATGTTAGGTTGGTTGGTTGGATGTTGTTGTTTTTTGGTCAGTTGATTGGTTGCTAGATTGGTTGGTTGGTTGTTTTGTTGGTCAGTTGGTTGTTTGAATCCTTCCTCTGGAAAACTAAAGTTTTAACAATTCATTGACATTCAGGTCGTCTGAACCTTAAAACTCTTTCAAAATGTTTGATGGGGAAGTTTTATCTCCCAACACAGTACAGAAGTACTATCTCTCCTGGAACAGTGTTGGATAGATCTTCTTCCCCTCTCCAAGTTCAGAAACCAGCTGAGTGTGCATGAGTGGTACTGAAACTTCACATCAATACAGAGGCACATTAGGATGTGAGCAGGTCGTGATCAATCATACCACATACGAACATCCTGGGATTAAGTCCTGGGTGGTCATGTTTCCTCCATGGGGTTCGGGTATTTCTGTGTCACAGACTGGAAGCCAGTTCTCAAATGGACAAGCTTTACTGGTAAATTCTGGTCTCTTCTGCTGGCTGGTAATTGTATTTTCTTAAGATGCTTCATGTATTGTTCAACCCTTCTGTGTTATAATAGGAAATATAAACAGTTAGGTATGTGTAACTCCTGCGAAAAAGTGGGATATACTAAACACGGACACTGTTCATACCTTACAACGAACTCCACTATGGTGAACATAAATAACTGGGGAAATCCCCCAAAATATAATAAAATAACAAATAAAAATAGGTATACTACGACACAACAAACAACGTTTTGTTTATATTAATCTTCATCAGGAACGGAACAACACAAACAGATCCAAAGAAAAACATGAAATTGGTCGATTTAGTGATATTAAAACACAAATCCTTCATTGTTAGGAACGCGGCGCATAAATTAAGTTCAGTTATGAGAGGTGCCAAATAAGAAAATGTGGAGCTGAAGTATTTCTCTTCATCTTCTGTGTTATAATTGAGGCATATAGCATCTAAAGAGATCAACTGAAATTTAAAATGAGAAGTAATAACAATTACAAAGAAAAACAATGTCTTTCCCAAATGCAGCATTAAAGTGAATGGAACCAGTCTGAAGCAAGCCAGTGTATTTAACCATTTGAGTACATTAATAACAGCAAATGGAAGATGTATTACAGAAGTCAAATGTTGAATAGCCCAATCAAAAGCAGCATTTGACAGGATGAAGAATATTCTCTGTGGTATAGCTATGTCAGTCAAGGTGAGGAGGAGTTCTTAAGAGCTATATCAAGCCAATCCTGATGTATGGAAGTGAATCATGTGGAAGCTGTAGGGATGTGGTGTTAAAGAAGAATGATGAGAACACAGTGGATGGATAAAAAGAGTAGTGAAGTTATCTTGAAAGAAGATCACTCACAAAGAGAACTTGTTATCGCTTTAGAAGACAATCCACATTCTTTGGAAATGTTATGAGAAGAGAAAAGATGGAGTATGTCATGACAGTGGGAAAGTTTTAAGGGAGGAGAGAGAGAGAGAGAAAATGCTGGACACTTTGACATCATGGCATGAAGGAACATCAGTAACAGAAATGATTGGCAGTACACAAGACAAGGCTCTGGACAGACATCATTACCAACATCACTTGGCATAAACTATTTTTTTTCGCTCACACGCTTTGAACTTGAGCATAGTCCATACACAAGCTTTTAATGCACGAGACTGATTTGTACGTGTGGATTAGCTTTCCCTATTACCAGTGTCCCTCACCATCAGGCGAACACACTCAGACTTTAGAGGTAGTTGTAATTTAAGTCCCCAAGTCAAGGAAGAGAAGTCAACATTTTAGTCCAACTGACCGGTGTAGGGGTTGAACTCATTACCTCGGCATCAGCACACTGAAAATGTTAAAACAAACGCTCCTATCCATTCAGGCATGCTGACCTCCACATGGACTATAGAGTGACAAGACTAGTCCTGTGGTTTGTATACACCCAGCATCTGCTGACAGTGTCACCATCTGTGTATCTGTAGACCTCACACAGATCACAATGGAGAGATCTGGGGTTAGTGGATACCAAACATAGACACCTCTCTTATAATGATTGGGTGAAATGGTTCGGCCACGTAACTAGGCTACCAACTGACAAGATACCACAAAAAGCAATGATATACACACCACATGGAACCAGAAGAAGAGACCGACCATGTACATTATGGGCTGAGGGAATAACAGAGTCAATGGGTTTCTCGATATCAATCAATTAGGTGCTGTCTCCACAATGAAGGTTGGCTGCAATGGATCTCCAACACTGTTTGTCTCTCGCCCTGACTGTACATTCTGTCAGATTTATGTTGTCCATATCTTGATGTTATCTTCCCACTTGTATCGTTATCTACCTCTTGCTCGCTTGCCTTCAACCTTGCTCTCCAGTATGGTTTTTATAAGAGTGTTATGTCTTTTAACATGACTTTCTAATTGCTTGTTCAATGTCCAGGCTTCCGCGCTATAGAGTAGTGTTGAATACACATAACATTTGACAATTCTCATGTTTAATATGTTGTTAATCTCTCTGCTTAAAACATTTATGGCCATTCCTATTCTCTTTTTGATTTGTTTCACTTCTGCCATCATCTGTTATTACATGTCCAAGATACGAGAAACTTGTTACTTGTTCTAGTGTCTCTCCATTTACTGTGATGTTCATTAATGACCTTTCCTTTGTACTGATAATTATCACAGTTTTCATTTTTGATTTATGAAACCTGCTCGACACAGCAAGGTACAAGAGGAACCAGATGAGATGTGATTGACAACGGCATGCTGGAGTGCAGGTAGCTCTCTTTGCTTCAAAAGCATTGGTGTGCTTGGAGTCCATTGAAGTCGTGTTGTTCCTTTTAGTATTTGTACTGACATTGGGTGAGGAAGGGAACTGGTCACCTTACCTCATTTGTCATGGGGTCTAGAATGTGTGGAAGTCTTGATACTTGACACCCCACTGGCAGTATTGGCCATCAGACATTGAGGTTGCTGCTGCTTTGGTTGCAGACAGTTCTTGTCTTATCCTTTCAGTATGAGAAGCAGCAGGCAGAGAAACACTTGAAACGGTCAGAGGAAGAGAAAAACTCCATCAACACAGAATTAATCCAGGCTAGAGTGGAGGCCAGCAAACATCTGGAGGAAGTGGAGAAGTCAAAGAGGGCAAAGCTAGAGCTGGAAGACAAAGTGGAGCAGCTCAGCTTACAAGTGGAGTGTATTACAAAGGCTAAAGATGAGGTGAGTGGTAATGTCTCTTGTTGAGGCTGCTAGTTACAGTGGCAAGACAGTTAAGAAGCTGATCTTGCAGTTGTCATCATTATCATTATCTGCATGGGCCCTGCCTATTGGAGCATGTGTTCGTACATCCAAGGAGCGGCTGGCCGAGTGGCTAGAATGCCGGGAGGCCCGGGTTTGATCCCTCGGTAAGGTGTGGGATTTTTTTCTGTTGGGGGAAAAAAGAAAATTCTAACCTGCACAGTTCGCGGCGACTGCACTAGCCAGGCGGCCTTAATTCCACAGGCTCAAAGACCCCTCTGCCATATACCACAAGGTACTATGTTGGCAGTAAATGACAGTTGACAGTTCATACATCCAGAACACCATAGACCAAGGTGTGGTTCGCACACCGAGCTCTGTGATGTTCTGGATCAATTCTGTTGATGATATTTGCCTATTGAATCATTTTTCTTTGGGGGAAATGTTTTTTTTAAATACTTGAATTGTTTTAACTTAATTTAGTTTTATGTTGCTGTTATATATTTGTGGATAGACGGGCGAGTGGATTAGTTAGGTAGGTAAGTCTTGGGCAGGGCAAGCTGGCTAGTAGGTTAGTTGGTAGATTGGTTGCTGGGCAGGTAGGTAGAGAAAGAAAGTAGGTAAAGAGATTTGTGGTTTCAGCCTTGGATGTGTTGATCTTGCTATTGTGTTTTCAATCTTCTACATACGTCTCTGCTGCTGTCTTTTATCTCCCTGTGGCGCATAGGTCCTAAATTACCTCATGCCAAACACTCTTATCCTGTGCTATCTCTTTCAGTTTCTATCATGTCTTTCCCTTATAAGACATATATTTCTGAGTCTCTTCTCTGTAAGTATCTTCTTAGGCCTTACTATATTTCTTTTGGCTTGTGGATTCAAAATCTTGTATAAAGTTGGTAGTTTGCCATGTCACCATAGTTTCCTACATCTTCTTCTTCTTCAGCGTTCCGAGCCATTGAGGTTCTTTGCTGCAGATACAATCCGTCTCCATTCGTCTCTCCGGTGGACCTTCTCTTGCCAGTCGTTGATTCCAAGTGCTTGTAGGTTTGTATATGTATTATCTCTCCACCGCCTTCTTGGTCTACCTCGGGGTCTACGGTCATTTATTTCCTGAGTGTAAGCGAGTTTTGTTTCCCTATTATCTTCCATTCTTTCTATATGCCCCAGCCATTGTAGTCTATTAGCCTTCATGATACCAGTGATTAGTGGGGACTTAAACAGATCATAAATGTCTTTGTTACTTCTTCTTTTCCACTCTCCACTTTGTGTATCCCTAATGGGTAGTTTTCTACATGTACTGTAAATATATACAGTCAAACCTCGGTTTTCGTTGCCTTTGGTTTTCGTCAGTTTCAGTTTTAGTTGATTTTTCCTCGAAAAATGTGTCTCAGTTTTTGTCGGTTGCCTCAGATTTCGTTGGTGTGCCCACATAACCCTGCTGCTAATTTTGCGAAAACCAAAGGACCCACGTGTTCTTCGGCTTAGTTTGGCGTTGTTTTTCTGCTTAGTTTGACGTTGTTTTTCATTGTGTGAGCATCACTTGCTAATAATAAAATACGAGAGCAGTATTAAGATTACTGAAATCTGCTGCATGTGCGGGAAGTCGTCATCCACGATGAGTTCCATTCGGCAATAAAGGAAGCAATAAAGAAGGCTAATGTAGCAAAAGGCATGAATGTACTAACGAAACAGAGATTGCTAACAATTGAAAATGTCGAACAGTCATTATTAATTTGGATAAATCAAAACCAGTTAGATGGTGATTCTGTTTTGGAGGTAATCATATGTGAAAAGGCTAGACTGTTAATGCCAATCTCATTAAGAAAATACTTGGGACGAGTGCTAGTGTACTTAGTGATTTTAAGGCCAGCAGAGAATGGTTTGAAAAATTCAAGAGGGGCACTGGCATACACAGTGTTACTAGGCACGGCGAAGGAGCGAGTTGAGACAAGTTTGAGGCCAAAAACTAATATTAAACACTATATTTTTTCTCTATAAAGGGTGTTTTTGGTATGTATTTTGGATTGTCTGGAACAAATTAAATGGATTTACATTGATTCATATGGGAATAATTGTATCGGTTTTCATCCATTTTGGATTTCGCAATTTCGCCTGGCTGTCTTGACAAATGATTTTGTTACATTGTGCTTAAAAAAAGGCATAATAACTACAACCCATGGTGGGGACCAGGGATGGAGCTATACCTCTCTATAGCATAAAGCCTGGGCTGAATTGTAGAGACCATATGTTTTGTCCATGCAGCATGATCCCTCTCTTGACCTGCCTAGTGTATTCCAGAGGAAAGGTAACACCAATACATCTGGAACAAGACAAGCTGCAGACGCTGCCAGATTAGTAAAACAATGCTCTGTCTGCCTGCCTGTCGAAGCTTTGATCCTAGACCAGTTGCCGACCAAGGCCTGGGCTGCCCTGCCATAACATTAATCTTAGATTGCATTTCTTCGCACTAGGATAAGGCTTGTACCCTCCCAATTGCACACCTCTGCCCAAAGCCATTGGCACAAAATGGGATGTCAGGTTTGGGTAGTGCCACCAAATAATAAGCACTAACAGAAAGGAGGTACTACCGGCTGCTGTTATACTATAGCTCAGCCATATCTGACTAAGAGAATCTATAGTTGTAGTCACATTTTTACTATCTTTTTCTCTCCAAGGCTGAAAAATCCAGGGATGAAATCAAATCTCAGAAGACCGAACAGGTTCAAGCAAATAATTTACTGAAACAAGAATTGAGCAGCCTCAGAGTGGAGGTCCAGAAGAAAGATACAGCACTGAGTGATCTGCAGAAAGAGGTGAGGGCTATTTGGATTATGGTGTTCTCTATCAAATGGCTTTTATTGTTGTGGTGAGGATGTATTTCCTCTTCTTTCCTTCTTCTAGGGAATTGTGTCACACCAAGTTATGCCCCTTTGTGGTCAGTGTGACCAACTCCAGCTTTGTTTGTGTATGGGCTTACTTCCTGTAGGTAGTTTATAATTAATTAATAAATAATAAATAACAGCAGAAAAGGAGAACCAATAAGTGAACAAATATAAATCCTAAAAAGATGGAGGCAGTACTTTGAACAACTTCTCAACATTCCATCAGAGGTCACAGGAATCAGAGAAACCAACACAGATGTCATCGAAGAACTGAAACAAGACATACTGAAAGAATAAATAGGAGAAGCCGTCAGATTAACCCCATAAAATAAATCACTGGGACAAGACGAAATACAAAATGAACTAAGTAAAGCAGCAAGATAAGTAGGAACAGCATGACTACATAGACTCATAGACTGTTTAACCATGTTTGGATAGAACAATAGACACCACAAGACTGGTGAAGCACCATAATTATCCCAATTTGGAAAAACAAAGGCAGTAAAAGTGACTGCACACAATACAGAGGCATTTCCCTTTTGAAGAGAAAAATACAAAGATTCTTCTAAAAGAACACTCCCTGAAACAATTAAAGAGCTCCAAGTACTTAGGAAAAAAGTTAGTTGCGTATCCTTTATAGGACGTAGCGGTCAACCCCAGCATTTTGTGGCTGTTCATGATTTCTTGGCACGTGTACGTTCAGTAATTTGTCATTGCTTTCTGAGCGATCGGCACCCATATCATTTCATAAATATACCAACATAAGGTGGTCTGCTGCTAAATCGTCCACATCTGTGTCTCGAACGAGGTATGTGAGATTACGAACTGCGTCCATAACCCCTTCACCTGGAGCCAGCATAGGAAGCATAATATCAAGAAGACGACATCGAAAATAGATGCAAAAAGACAAACCAACTCATTGAACAAATGGCACCAATACTAAAGAACAAACACGTATCAGGAGATACTAAAATGTATTCTACAACACAATCATCCTACCAATTCTATGCTACCAATGCCAAACCTGGACTGACAGAAAAAGAGAAAAGAAAAATTTTCAACAATGGAAATGAGATTCCTGAGAAGAATGCTCAATGAATCCAGAAGAGAGAAAATCAGAAATGGAAAAATCAGAAGTACAGTGTGAGTTATAGCAACGCTATATGGTTTGGCTATATAACTTGGCTACCAGCTAACAGTATACCACAACAAGCAATGATGTACAGACCAAATGGAAGCAGAAGAAGAGGCCAAAAATGTAAACGATAGGCAGAGGGAATAATATTCCATGGGAATCTCGATATACGAAACCCATAAATAGGGGCTCTTTCACTGTTTATGCTTCACCCCGACACTGCTAGGTACAAGAAGAATGAGATGAGACTAGACAACCTAAAAATTGAAAGCTATAGTAACCATACCATAGTTGGTGATACGTCGAAGTACACTTTGTTCCTGTATTAACTATACCACAGTAAGCAATGATGTACAGACCAAAAGGAACCAGAAGAAGAGGCAAACCATGTAAACGATAGATTGAGGGAATAACAGTCCATGGGACTTCTGAGTAAAGGTGACCTTTTGCAACATGACAATGCTCGACCCCATACTACCCATGCAATGGTTGAAACCATCGAACGAAGACCTCCAATTTCAGCGTATACCACATCCCCCATACTCACTGCACTTAGCCCCAAGTGATTTCCACCTGTTTGGACAACTCAGGAAAATAATTAAAAAACATTTAAGGTTTTCCATTTGAAGCCCCCTAGTAATTTTTTGAGCACCAATGAATATTAGTGGATTTGTTTACCTTGTATTAGTGACCTAAAGAGTTTCACAACAGTTAACACATAAAGAAAGAGTCTTATGATTACAGGTTGAAACACTGCAGGCAGCGGCATCCAAGGAGGTTGAAGAGCTGATGTACAAGTCACAGTCGGAGATGGACCTTGTAGCACAAGAACTGTAGGTCACATCTTCTCATCATGAGTTTATGTTGGTTGTGAGTTTCTGTTTCTGACATGGTGTGAGTTGCTTTATATAAGATGTATGTCTCTCATACATTATCAATTCCAAGTGATATATACATGCTTTTCTTTGACACTTTATCAGTTCAGAACAATGTTTTCCTTTAGTGAATTTGAATAACGAAGACACAAACAATGGATTGCACGATTTATTGTTTGGCATATTTCGCAGCATCTTGTCACGTACATAGTGCAGCAATCACACAACATAAACTAACAAAATAAGCTTTATCAGTTATTTTAGTTTATCGGTTATTTAAATTGAAATATTTACCCAGAGAGAACAACCCTACTCAATTAAGGCATTACAGCACATGAGAAAGACATCAACAAAGCCAACAGAGAACTTAGCAATGAATTACTCCTTAAGGAGAAAATACAAGGTGCAGTGAGGAACAACTGTATACCATGAACAGGCCCCAAGTATTGGTGCAAATGTGATAAGGTAAAAAAAGGCCAGTACCTGCAAGTTGTATTTCTTATTGATGCTTAGCAGTGACAGCCTGGCAGAGCTAAAAAGAACTCTATTGAACTCAACGCCAACAAAAGAGTAATACTACAGTGGATTCAGTCTCATTGTGCAAACTTGGAAATTAAAGAATAATTAGTTAATTAGTCGCGGTTTCAACTTCACAGCAAAGGGTCGCTCCATTATGCTCTGTTCTCGTGCTAGTGAATATAACACGAAATGCTTCTCACTGCTCCATGTGAAAAGTGGAACAGACAGGAGTCTCAACAAACCAACAGCTCACACAGGTTTATTATGCATAAAAGCCGTTGCCAGAATGCCAACACAAAAGTCCGCCACAAAAAATACAGTTCATCGTTGATGGAAGCGCCAGTCACTAGAAAACCAGCAGCCACACATTATTGCATAAGGCAACCCAGTAAGTTCAGCGACCGGCCGGCCACCATTTTTCTGAACATTCAGTTAAGCTACAAAAAAAGAAAGAATAGATATGCTAGTTAAAGTTGAATCGCAATGAGACCAAACAGAACAATGAATCAGCTCCTATTAAATATAGAACTGTATCCGTTATTGATTATTGATATGTTAATATACCTAATGATAATAACAACATCAACTTCATCAAAATGTCAGATGACAGAGGGGGTTGGTGAGGCATGGTTGCTCGTGTCTGCTCCTGACTAGGCAACCTGAAGCAGAAGAAGAAAGTACTGTTATATGTAGACTGAAGCAGTTACGGTGTTCTCTATAAGTTGACTGAAGTGTGTTCTCTATATGTTGACTGAAGCACAATTAATGTGTTCTCTATATATTGACTGAAGTGTGTTCTCTATATGTTGACTGAAGTGTGTTCTCTATATGTTGACTGAAGCACAATTAATGTGCTCTCTATATGTAGACTGAAGTGTGTTCTCTATATGTTGACTGAAGCACAATTAATGTGTTCTCTATATATTGACTGAAGCACAGTTAATGTGTTCTTTATATGTTGACTCAAGCACAGATAATTTGTTCTCTATATGTTGACTGAAGCACAGATAATTTGTTCTCTATATGTTGACTCTATATGTCGTGGTGGGGGAGCTTGAGTTTCTCAATGACCCTGATAGCTATGCCGGCGGTAGCGTAGCTACCAGCAGGGCCTCCCAAGCCGGACAGGTCAAATGATAGAGAACAGACAAAGAGAAACACCCTGGTCCTCCAGGTTGGGGGTTGAAGCGTGGGGTTAACATCCCCACCTTTGTAAAAACCTTTCTTTGTTATGAAACAAATACATGAGCCTCGATATCGGACTGACTTATCTGGACAACGACCTTGGAACGTTAAAGGACTTGGAATCAACAACTGGCAAGAGAAGGTCCACCAGAGAGATGAATGGAGACGGATTGTATTTGCAGGAAAGAACCTCAATGGCTCGGAAAGCTGAAGAAGAAGAAGAAGATATGTTGACTCAAGCACAATTAATGTGTTCTCTATATGTTGACTGAAGCACAGATAATTTGTTCTCTATGTTGACTGAAGGACAGATAATTTGTTCTCTATATGTTGACTGAAGCACAGTTAATGTGTTCTCTATATGTTGACTGAAGCACAGTTAATGTGTTCTCTATATGTTGACTGAAGTGTGTTCTCTATATGTTGACTGAAGCACAGATAATTTGTTCTCTATATGTTGACTGAAGCACAGATAATTTATTCTCTATATGTTGACTGAAGCACAGATAATTTGTTCTCTATATGTTGACTGAAGCACGGATAATTTGTTCTCTATATGTTGACTGAAGCACAGATAATTTGTTCTCTATATGTTGACTGAAGCACAGATAATTTGTTCTCTATATGTTGACTGAAGCACAGATAATTTGTTCTCTATGTTGACTGAAGCACAGTTAATGTGTTCTCTATATGTTGACTGAAGCACAGATAATTTGTTCTCTATATGTTGACTGAAGCACATATAATTTATTCTCTATATGTTGACTGAAGTGTGTTCTCTATATGTTGACTGAAGCACAGATAATTTGTTCTCTATATGTTGACTGAAGCACAGATAATTTGTTCTCTATATGTTGACTGAAGTGTGTTCTCTATATGTTGACTGAAGCACAGATAATTTGTTCTCTATATGTTGACTGAAGCACAGATAATTTGTTCTCTATATGTTGACTGAAGTGTGTTGACTGAAGCACAGATAATTTGTTCTCTACATTTGACTGAAGCACAGATAATTTGTTCTCTATATGTTGACTGAAGCACATATAATTTGTTCTCTATATGTTGACTCAAGCACAATCAATGTGTTCTCTATATGTTGACTGAAGCACAGTTAATTTGTTCTCTGTATGTTGACTCAAGCACAATTAATGTGCTCTCTATATGTTGACTGAAGCACAGTTAATGTGTTCTCTATATGTTGACTGAAGTGTGTTCTCTATATGTTGACTGAAGCACAGTTAATGTGTTCTCTATATGTTTACTGAAGCACAGTTAATGCGTTCTCTATATGTTGACTGAAGCACAATTAATGTGTTCTCTATATGTTGACTGAAGCACAGATAATTTGTTCTCTATATGTTGACTGAAGCACAGTTAATGTGTTCTCTATATGTTGACTGAAGCACAGATAATTTGTTCTCTATATGTTGACTGAAGCACAGATAATTTGCTCTCTTTATGTTGACTGAAGCACAGATAATTTGTTCTCTATATGTTGACTCAAGCACAATTAATATGTTCTCTATATGTTGACTGAAGCACAGTTAATTTGTTCTCTGTATGTTGACTCGAGCACAATTGTGTTCTCTATATGTTGACTGAAGCACAGTTAATTTGTTCTCTGTATGTTGACTGAAGCACAGTTAATTTGTTCTCTGTATGTTGACTGAAGCACAGATAATTTGTTCTCTGTAGGTTGACTCAAGCACAATTGTGTTCTCTATATGTTGACTGAAGCACAGTTAATTTGTTCTCTGTATGTTGACTGAAGCACAGTTAATTTGTTCTCTGTATGTTGACTCAAGCACAATTGTGTTCTCTATATGTTGACTGAAGCACAGTTAATGTGTTCTCTATATGTTGACTGAAGTGTGTTCTCTATATGTTGACTCAATCACACTTAATGTGTTCTCTATATGTTGACTTAAGCACAATTAATGTGTTCTCTATATGTTGACTCAAGCACAATTAATGTGTTCTCTATATGTTGAATCAAGCACAATTAATGTGTTCTCTATATGTTGACTGAAGCACAGTTAATGTGTTCTCTATATGTTTACTGAAGCACAGTTAATGTGTTCTCTATATGTTGACTGAAGCACAGTTAATGTGTTCTCTATATGTTGACTGAAGTGTGTTCTCTATATGTTGACTGAAGCACAATTCTGTTCTCTATATATTGATTGAAGTGTGTTCTCTATATGTTGATTGAAGTTTGTTCTCTATATGTTGACTGAAGTGCGTTCTCTATATGTTGACTGAAGCACAATTGTGTTCTCTATATGTTGACTGAAACACAGTTAATGTGTTCTCTATATGTTGACTGAATACAGTTAATGTGTTCTCTATATGTTAACTCTTAATTTGTTTGCTAAAGGGCTCTTAATATATTGACTATTAATATGTTGACTAAAGGACAATTGTGTCCTTAATGTATTGACTAAGGGGCTCTTAATGTGTTTGACTAAACAGTTTTTAACCCTTTCACTCAAGGGCTATTATGTTCTTAATGTAATGACTGAAATGTTATTAGCGAGTTGGCTAAAGGACAGTTAATGTATTGACTAAAATTATGTTAATGAATTTACTAAAGGACAATTAATGTATTGACTAAAATTATGTTAATGACTTGCCTAAGACATTTAATGTATTAATTAAAATTATGTTAATAAATTAACAAAAGGACATTTAATGTATTGATTAAAATTATGTTAATAAATTGACTAAAGGACAATTCATGTGTTTACCAGAAGATGACTCTTATAAAGCAAACAATTTGGTAGAAGTTGACAGCAACAAAATACTGGCTTACCATCGCAAATACTTGAAAGTATTGATCCCCAGTTATTGGCCTGCCTCTGACCATAAACAATTTGTCAAATCAGGGCATAATGTGGGTTATTTATAACAATATATACATGCCCACAAAGGGTTCATATCATTTTGAATACAATTAAGGGTAGAAGAGGAAGACATGGAAAAAGAGACATAACGCTGAAATGGTGACTAGTTTACTTGTGTTTTTTGCAGGAACTCACTGAAATCTGTACTGCAAGAAACACAAGATCAACTGAAATCAAAAGATGCAAAGGTGTCAGAGTTGCAGTCACTGCTGGATAATAATAAAGTATTAATCCAGGAGAGAGATTCGGTATATTCATTGTGTCTGTTAATTTTGCATCAGTATCAATACTGTTTTATGATCAGTGATGCAGAGAATGGCACAACACTAAAAAATATCTTCTTCTTCTTCTTCTTCTTCTTCAGCGTTCCGAGCCATTGAGGTTCTTTGCTGCAAATACAATCCGTTTCCATTCGTCTCTCTGGTGGACCTTCTCTTGCCAGTCGTTGATTCCAAGTTCTTGTAGGTCTGTACATGTATTATCTCTCCACCGCCTTCTTGGTCTACCTCGGGGTCTACGGTCATTTATTTCCTGAGTGTAAGCGAGTTTTGTTTCCCTATTATCTTCCATTCTTTCTATATGCCCCAGCCATTGTAGTCTATTAGCCTTCATGATACCAGTGATTAGCGGGGACTTAAACAGATCATAAATGTCTTTGTTACTTCTTCTTTTCCACTCTCCACTTTGTGTATCCCTAATAGGTCCAAAGATGCGTCTTAAAATTTTGTTCTCAAAGGTTTGTAACAAGGCTTCATCTCCTTTCGTTGTACTCCAGGTTTCAGAGCCATACAGCACAACTGGTCTGATCAGTGTTTTGTATATTGTGATTTTGGTGTTACGAGATAGCGCCTTTGATTTTAGTAGATGTTGTAGTGCATAGTATATCTTATTTCCAGAGTTGATTCTAGTTTGTATTTCTTCCCTTATGATGTTGGAGCAGTTGAAGATTGTACCCAGGTATTTGTATGTTTCCGTTCTTTTAATGGTCATATTATCTATTTGTATGTGGCCAGAGTTTCTAGCCATTCCGTCTCTTGAAATTACCATATATTCTGTCTTATCTTGGTTGATAACCAGCCCCATCTGTTGGGCTTTTCCCTTTAAGTGAGTCAATATTTCCAATGTCTTTTGTTCACTTTGCCCTATAATATCTATATCATCTGCATAACCAAGCAGCTTGGATGTTCCTCCAATATCACATTCCTCCTTTACCTTCCTTACAACTTTCTCTAGAGCCAGATTGAAGAGTAGCGGCGATAGTGCATCACCCTGTTTCAAGCCAGATGTTATTTGGAAGGGGTCTGATTTCCTGCCTTTATATGTTACTATATTATAAGTATCTTCCATGCATAGTCTGGTCATGTTGATTAACTTCCTTGGTATTCCAAATTCCTGCATAGCATTCCATAGACTATTCCTATGGACACTATCATAAGCTTTTTTAAAATCCACAAAAATGTTATGGATATCTCTTTTATATTCCCAATGTTTCTCGGCTATTTGTCGTAAGATAAATATCTGATCTATTGTTGATCTGTTTTGTCTAAAACCCGCCTGGTAGTCACCTAATATGTCTTCTGAATATGGTTTTAGTCTATTTAGTAATACTGCGGATAGTATCTTATAGCTTGTGGACAGTAGTGATATTCCTCTATAATTTCCACATTGGAACTTGTCTCCTTTCTTAAAGATAGGTATCAATAATGACTCTTTCCAGTCATGGGGTAATTCTTCTGTCCTCCAGATTTTTATTATTAGTTCGTATAGCTTTAGATGTAATGCATGGCCACCTGCCTTTATAAATTCAGCAGCAATTCCATCAGTCCCAGTTGCCTTATTGTTTTTAAGTCGTGTGATTACATATAGGATTTCTTCAAATGTAGGTTCTTCAATTTGTGGTTCGCATGTTTGAACCTCTTCCTGTGGGAAAATGTGACTTGGAGCTTCACAATTTAGTAATTCAATAAAATATTCTTTCCATGTGTTGCACATTTCCTCATTGGTATTTATCATATTCCCATTTTTGTCTTTTAAACCATATGTGTTTTGTTGGTGCCCTCGTTTCATTGACTTCAGTTCTTTAAAAAATTTTCTGGATTCATTTTTCTGGTGATTAGTTTCCATATCTTTGATTATATTACTCATATATTCTCGCTTCTGCTATCTGACTATTTTTGTAGCCTCTTTACATTCATTTCTATAATGCTCTTCCTTTTGGATGTTATTGATGTCATTTAACCATACATGTCTGGCATTCTTCTTCCTAATGACTGCTTCTTCACATTTTTGATTGAACCATCTGTTCTTTCTATGCGTGGTTAACACACCGAGACATTCTTCTGCGGTAGACTGAATTGTATTCTTGATGTTCAACCAAGTTTGGTCAACGCTTTCCTCCAAAGGGTTTTGCAGAGTTTCAAGTTTACATTTTATTTCATCTGTAAATTTCTCTTTGACTGTAATGTCTTGCAGTTTTTCTCTGTTATATGTTGGGTGTAATCTTTGTAATTTAGTATAGAAAGCTCTCTTAAGTTTTATTTTAAATTTTGCTCCAACGAGGAAGTGGTCACTGTGGCACTCAGCTCCTCTATAACTTCTGACTTGCTGTATGTTTGATGCATTTCTGTTGTTAATTAAAATGTGATCTATTTGATTATAGGTTCTCTATGTCACATGATTTCCAAGTTTGTTTGTGTATATCCTTTCTTTGTAGTCTGGTACTGCTAATCTGCAGTCCTTTGGCTTCTGCCATGTTGATGACTCTCCATCCATTATCATTTGAAGTTGTATGTAGGCTTTCCATACCGGCCACTTTTTTATTAGTTTGCTCTCTACCTATTTTTGCATTGAAGTCTCCCAGCACAATCAGGATGTCCTGTTTGGGGGTTTCTTCTATGACATCTTCCAGATCATTATAAAAGTCTTCTTTAATATCATCTTCTTTCTCTTCAGTAGGTGCATGTACATTAATCATCGTTATATTTTTCCATTTACCTTTTATTCGTAATTTACTAATCCTGTCATTAAAAGCTTTAAAGTTTAAAACGTTCCCCCATAACTCTTTTTTGATGACAAATCCTGTTCCTAATTCATGTTTATTTTGGGTGTTTCCTCCATATATTATAATCATTCCATTTTGCTCTAAAGTACCCTCTCCTGGCCACCTTATTTCTTGAATTGCTGTTATATCCATTTGATATTCACCTAGCTCCCGGGTTAGTTCTTCGGCCGCTCCAGCTAGATATAGTGTCCGTACATTCCATGTTCCAAATCTCAAAAGTCCTTTAACGTTCCAAGGTCGTTGTCCAGATAAGTCAGTCCGATATCGAGGCTCATGTATTTGTTTCGTAACAAAGAAAGGTTTTTACAAAGGTGGGGATGTTAACCCCACTCTTCAACCCCCAACCTGGAGGACCAGGGTGTTTCTCTTTGTCTGTTCTCTACCCTTTGACCTGTCCGGCTTGGGAGGCCCTGCTGGTAGCTACGCTACCGCCGGCATAGCTCTCAGGGTCATTGAGAAACTCAAGCTCCCCCACCACGACAAGGTGGAAACACCATCGGGGGAGACTAAAAAAAAAAATATACAAATATTTATTTACTCTTTCAACTCCATAGAACTGGCAGAAGATGTTAAACGTGTGGGGGATAATCACTGTGAAAAATGGCAAGTACATTATTTTCAGAGGGGCTGAATATCACAGTATTCAGAAGGGGCTAAATATCACAGTATTCAGAGGGGCTAAATATCACAGTATTCAGAGGGGCTAAATACACAGTAGATGTTGGGTAGCCAGATTTCTTTCGTGTGCTCTGACTAAATATTAAAATAACGAATCACACATTATGCATTGCTTGGGACTTGAGGAGTTAACATATACCTGCACAGAATAGAAGGGTTAAAATATCTGGACAGAATCACTGATGTCAGATATCTAGACAAATTCCAGTGAATCAAGAGGTGTGGTGATGATGCTTGTGTTGCATGGAACACAGTGTGAGAAAACTAGTTAATAGGATACCTAGGAGGTTTTGCCTCTGGAATCCACAAGGCATAATAAATATATCATCATCATCATGTGCCATGCCAATAAGCATGGGCCGTCATGATTCGCCATCTCACTCAATCACCAGTGTCATAGATCAGCTCAGTGTTCCTGTCTCAACCATCCCACGTGGCCAAACCATCCAGGTATTTACTTCTCTACCTTCCCTTTGTTCTGTTCCCCTCGATCTTGCCAGTTGTCACCAAGTTCTCCAATTTATTTCTTCTCATAATGTGACCAAAACATTTTGACTAAAATAAATATAAATAGGGAGGTCTAAAAACAAAGTGATAATTAGAGAGATGAGTGATGTTTGCAAGATGTAAAGGGAGCCATAACAAGATGCTATTTGGAATTATCTTGTTGCTCACTATGGTTGACTGGTCCCGACAGCAGCCATCCTGACACGCTGTTAAACTCCAGAAATGAAATAACAGCATGAGACCTAGCTATATTTTGTTCTGTTCTCTCTTTCCCATAGATGCATGGCATATCTGTTATACAATTTGACAACATTCTAAAGCAATGGTGCAACACTAGTTGCTATACTATTCAGATGGCACTTTGGCACTCTGAAGTGCACTTGCTAAATGCTGGTGTGTGAATGACTTTATCTCTAATCTTTGCCTCAACTTGTGCCTAGTTTCTAAATTCGTCCATTCATGGAATTTATTAATTGTTCATTCATCCTCCTTCAACCAACCCATGATATTTGCACTTGTATTTGCCCTGCATCAACCCCATCCCCAAACATTCGTACAAGCCATGATCTGTTACAAGGTCAAGGGTCATAATAAGGATCATGAAAAACTACAAGAGATAAACAAGAAAAGGATAGCTTGACACAGGATGGTTGACAGCTGCCATGTTCAGGATCCAGGGGTTGACAGTTCCTGCAAATAGTCTCTCTCTCTCTCTCTCTCTCTCTCTCTCTCTCTCTCTCTCTCTCTCTCTCTCTCTCTCTCTCTCTCTCTCTCTCTCTCTCTCTCACACACACACACACACAGACAGACAGACAGACAGAGAAAGAAAGAAAGAGAGTCCATCCATAATCTATGCTTCATTCAGCTATATCAAAAACACTTGCTCACTAATTCTTCATGTGCATGGACTGTTCACGCAACCAGGTCTTGCTAATGTCTTAGGTAAATGGCATTTCCTTCCATTTCAGGTTCTTGTGACATGAGCAACTCAAACATTGTCCTTTTTCCCTGCCCATTCTCTAAACTCATTATATCCATGATTGGCTAGTCAGACAGCAGCTTATACTCCATTGAGAGCTCAAAGACAAGAATAGAAATAATGTTGCATACTGCACTAGAAGCAACTCACCTAACGATCACTAGTTACTTCATACATTACATGAGAAAACGTGCATGGGTATATGGTTGTGTCTAGAGCCACGCTGTTACCTTTGTTACTGGCATGACCTACATAGTTACACGGACACACCACACACACTGCGGTGTACTATAGGCGGTAATGACAGTCTTTTTTTTTTACATTATAAGTATTGGTTTCTTTGCACTGTTATATTATTTGTTATATGTATTTTTATAACATTTCAGCTGGAGAAAGAAAAGGCAGAGTTGTTACGGGAGAAGGAGGCTTCTGAAAACAAGTTAGTTTCATTTTATTCATTCTTCAGTTTGTAAAATTTATGGAAAACTCTCTTTCCCTTCCCTCCTCTCTCTTTTCCTTCCCTCCTCTCTCTTTTTTTCTACCTATCCTCTCTCTGCCTGTCTCTTTTTATTCCATCCATCCTCTGCCTATCTATCCTCTCTCTGTCTGTATGTCTGTCTCTCTCTTGTTCTACCTTTCTATCCTCTCTCTGTCTGTCTCTCTTTCTTCCATCCACGTTCTACCTATCTATCCTCTCTCTGTCTGTCTCTCTTTCTTCCACCCACTTTCTGCCTATCTGTCCTCTCTCTGCCTGTATGTCTATCTCTTTATTTTTCTACCTACCTATCCTCTCTCTCTGCCTGTCTTGTCTTTCTTCCATCCAATATCTGCTTATATATCTCTCTCTGTCTGTATGTCTGTCTCTGTCTTTTTCTACCTAATTATCCTCTCTCTGCCTGTCTCTCTTTCTTCTATTCACTCTCTGCCTATCTATCCTCTCCCTGTCTGTCTCTCCTTCTTCCACCCTTTCTCTGCCTATCTATCTTCACTGTGCCTGTCTGTCTCTATCATTGCTCTTTTTATTAACCTAAGTATCCTCTCTCTACCTGTCTCTTTCTTCTACCCTCTCTCTGCCTGTCTCTTTCTTCAACCCTCTCTCTGCCTGTCTCTTTCTTCTACCCTCTCTCTACCTGTCTCTTTCTTCTACCCTCTCTCTACCTGTCTCTTTCTTCTACCCTCTCTCTGCCTGTCTCTTTCTTCTACCCTCTCTCTACCTGTCTCTTTCTTCTACCCTCTCTCTACCTGTCTCTTTCTTCTACCCTCTCTCTACCTGTCTCTTTCTTCTACCCTCTCTCTACCTGTCTCTTTCTTCTACCCTCTCTCTACCTGTCTCTTTCTTCTACCCTCTCTCTACCTGTCTCTTTCTTCTACCCTCTCTCTACCTGTCTCTTTCTTCTACCCTCTCTCTACCTGTCTCTTTCTTCTACCCTCTCTCTACCTGTCTCTTTCTTCTACCCTCTCTCTACCTGTCTCTTTCTTCTACCCTCTCTCTACCTGTCTCTTTCTTCTACCCTCTCTCTACCTGTCTCTTTCTTCTACCCTCTCTCTACCTGTCTCTTTCTTCTACCCTCTCTCTACCTGTCTCTTTCTTCTACCCTCTCTCTACCTGTCTCTTTCTTCTACCCTCTCTCTACCTGTCTCTTTCTTCTACCCTCTCTCTACCTGTCTCTTTCTTCTACCCTCTCTCTACCTGTCTCTTTCTTCTACCCTCTCTCTACCTGTCTCTTTCTTCTACCCTCTCTCTACCTGTCTCTTTCTTCTACCCTCTCTCTACCTGTCTCTTTCTTCTACCCTCTCTCTACCTGTCTCTTTCTTCTACCCTCTCTCTACCTGTCTCTTTCTTCTACCCTCTCTCTACCTGTCTCTTTCTTCTACCCTCTCTCTACCTGTCTCTTTCTTCTACCCTCTCTCTACCTGTCTCTTTCTTCTACCCTCTCTCTACCTGTCTCTTTCTTCTACCCTCTCTCTACCTGTCTCTTTCTTCTACCCTCTCTCTACCTGTCTCTTTCTTCTACCCTCTCTCTACCTGTCTCTTTCTTCTACCCTCTCTCTACCTGTCTCTTTCTTCTACCCTCTCTCTACCTGTCTCTTTCTTCTACCCTCTCTCTGCCTGTCTCTTTCTTCTACCCTCTCTCTGCCTGTCTCTTTCTTCTACCCTCTCTCTGCCTGTCTCTTTCTTCTACCCTCTCTCTACCTGTCTCTTTCTTCTACCCTCTCTCTACCTGTCTCTTTCTTCTACCCTCTCTCTACCTCTCTCTTTCTTCTACCCTCTCTCTACCTCTCTCTTTCTTCTACCCTCTCTCTACCTGTCTCTTTCTTCTACCCTCTCTCTACCTGTCTCTTTCTTCTACCCTCTCTCTACCTGTCTCTTTCTTCTACCCTCTCTCTACCTGTCTCTTTCTTCTACCCTCTCTCTACCTGTCTCTTTCTTCTACCCTCTCTCTGCCTGTCTCTTTCTTCTACCCTCTCTCTGCCTGTCTCTTTCTTCTACCCTCTCTCTGCCTGTCTCTTTCTTCTACCCTCTCTCTGCCTGTCTCTTTCTTCTACCCTCTCTCTGCCTGCCTCTTTCTTCTACCCTCTCTCTACCTGTCTCTTTCTTCTACCCTCTCTCTACCTCTCTCTTTCTTCTACCCTCTCTCTACCTGTCTCTTTCTTCTACCCTCTCTCTACCTGTCTCTTTCTTCTACCCTCTCTCTACCTGTCTCTTTCTTCTACCCTCTCTCTACCTGTCTCTTTCTTCTACCCTCTCTCTACCTGTCTCTTTCTTCTACCCTCTCTCTACCTCTCTCTTTCTTCTACCCTCTCTCTACCTGTCTCTTTCTTCTACCCTCTCTCTACCTGTCTCTTTCTTCTACCCTCTCTCTACCTGTCTCTTTCTTCTACCCTCTCTCTACCTGTCTCTTTCTTCTACCCTCTCTCTACCTGTCTCTTTCTTCTACCCTCTCTCTACCTGTCTCTTTCTTCTACCCTCTCTCTACCTGTCTCTTTCTTCTACCCTCTCTCTACCTGTCTCTTTCTTCTACCCTCTCTCTACCTGTCTCTTTCTTCTACCCTCTCTCTACCTCTCTCTTTCTTCTACCCTCTCTCTACCTCTCTCTTTCTTCTACCCTCTCTCTACCTGTCTCTTTCTTCTACCCTCTCTCTACCTGTCTCTTTCTTCTACCCTCTCTCTACCTGTCTCTTTCTTCTACCCTCTCTCTACCTGTCTCTTTCTTCTACCCTCTCTCTACCTGTCTCTTTCTTCTACCCTCTCTCTACCTGTCTCTTTCTTCTACCCTCTCTCTACCTGTCTCTTTCTTCTACCCTCTCTCTACCTGTCTCTTTCTTCTACCCTCTCTCTACCTGTCTCTTTCTTCTACCCTCTCTCTACCTGTCTCTTTCTTCTACCCTCTCTCTACCTGTCTCTTTCTTCTACCCTCTCTCTACCTGTCTCTTTCTTCTACCCTCTCTCTACCTGTCTCTTTCTTCTACCCTCTCTCTACCTGTCTCTTTCTTCTACCCTCTCTCTACCTCTCTCTTTCTTCTACCCTCTCTCTACCTCTCTCTTTCTTCTACCCTCTCTCTACCTGTCTCTTTCTTCTACCCTCTCTCTACCTGTCTCTTTCTTCTACCCTCTCTCTACCTGTCTCTTTCTTCTACCCTCTCTCTACCTGTCTCTTTCTTCTACCCTCTCTCTACCTGTCTCTTTCTTCTACCCTCTCTCTACCTGTCTCTTTCTTCTACCCTCTCTCTACCTGTCTCTTTCTTCTACCCTCTCTCTACCTCTCTCTTTCTTCTACCCTCTCTCTACCTCTCTCTTTCTTCTACCCTCTCTCTACCTCTCTCTTTCTTCTACCCTCTCTCTACCTCTCTCTTTCTTCTACCCTCTCTCTACCTGTCTCTTTCTTCTACCCTCTCTCTACCTGTCTCTTTCTTCTACCCTCTCTCTACCTGTCTCTTTCTTCTACCCTCTCTCTACCTGTCTCTTTCTTCTACCCTCTCTCTACCTGTCTCTTTCTTCTACCCTCTCTCTACCTGTCTCTTTCTTCTACCCTCTCTCTACCTGTCTCTTTCTTCTACCCTCTCTCTACCTGTCTCTTTCTTCTACCCTCTCTCTACCTGTCTCTTTCTTCTACCCTCTCTCTACCTGTCTCTTTCTTCTACCCTCTCTCTACCTGTCTCTTTCTTCTACCCTCTCTCTACCTGTCTCTTTCTTCTACCCTCTCTCTACCTGTCTCTTTCTTCTACCCTCTCTCTACCTGTCTCTTTCTTCTACCCTCTCTCTACCTGTCTCTTTCTTCTACCCTCTCTCTGTCTATTTATGTCTCTTTCTTCTACCCTCTCTCTGTCTATTTATGTCTCTTTCTTCTACCCTCTCTCTGTCTATTTATGTCTCTTTCTTCTACCCTCTCTCTGTCTATTTATGTCTCTTTCTTCCAGCATAGTCTATACACATTACTTCTAGTAGCACTGGACTGAATTTTGTGTGTGGATTAACTTTCCCTATTACCAGTGTCCCTCGCCATCAGGTGAACCCACTTCGACTTCAGAGGTACTTGTAAATTACGTCCCCAAGTCAAGAATGAGAAGTCAACATTTTAGTCCAACTGACCGGTGTAGGGGTTGAATCCCTTACCTTGACATCAGCACACCGGATGTTTTAGCATGAGTGTTCTTATCCATTTGGCCATGCTGACCTCACTGGTCATGTTTCTCTTTTTTTCCCCACTCTTATCAGTAGTTGATCAAGGTGATCAAACATGCAAACCACTGTTTGTCTCTCAATAAATCTGATGCATGGTGCTTATCATATTTATGATGTCATCATTACACTTCTATCTCTTCTTTACAACACAGTAGCCTTTCTCAAGCATTTTAGAAATGAGTTAATAACATGATAATTTTTTTTTTAAACAAGGGCGTTTCATATGAAAACCTTTGGAGTGTGATAGAAATTATAACAACCATGCAATTGTCTTGTATCCTGTCAATATTGTTGTTAAGGATGTCAGGAGTGTTTAGTATGTGACATCACGGTGCAGATGAACACGTTGATGTCAGAAGGACAGTTTGAATTTGGCTGCCCCACTTTTGACATGCACCACAGAGGAGCAGAGTTATGTTATTCGTTTTTTGATCAGTGAAGAGTGAAACCTATAGAAATTCATAAGCGAATGAAGGTCCAGTATGGTGATGCATGTCTGTCAGTCCAGCAAGCGTATGAGTGGAGTAGGAAATTTCAAAACGGCATGACTTCTGTGACAGACTGTTCACTACCTGGTCAGGCGGCACACCAAGTAGTGAAACGAGAGTTGATTTTTCTACAGGAATCTAAGCACTTTATCAGCGCTGAAAGACTTGCATTGAATGCAGTGGTGACTATATCGAAAAATTATACATTTGTTCTTTACTTTTTCAGAATATATTCACCAAACGAAAAAAATATTTAAGGTTTTCATTTGTATAAGAAACAGCTCTGAAAATCAGGGACTATCTGACTGTCTGTCTTCTGATTCTATGCCCAGTGGAATCATGGTACACTTAAACTATTCTCCCACCTGCTACAGTTAGCACAAATATAAAATCTCCTGTCACTATCCAACACTCATGAATAAATTACATGAAACTGTTCTGACCAAATTCAAAAATATAGGACTAGTCTAGCCACGTTAACATTTATTTTTTGTGCCAAGTTTTACTTAAGACTAAGTAAAAGAATATTCTTGCGTTGGTTTTGTTTTTTCTCTCTCAGATGCAGGAGCTTTTTGAAAGAAGTGGAGAAACAATCTCACAAGGTGTGTATGCTGCATTGTTTCACTGCTGCATGAGACTATATTTGTTTGTTGTGTCAACCACGTGTGGTTATTCATGGAGGGTCTAAAACTTCAGTGTGAAGTCTGCATGGCCAAATGGGTAAGAACGTGTGTTCTTAAACATCTGTTGTGCTGATGCTGAGGTAAGCGGTTCAACCCCAACACCGAACAGTTGGACTAAAATGTTGACCTGTCGTCCTTGACTTGGGGATGTAAATTACAAGTTAAAAAAAACTTCAGTGTGTATTTCTGCAAACATAAAAACATGGCCTAAAGATACCTTAATATCCTAGTGTAGAAGAGGAAAGACTAAGAATATTTAATTACTGGAAATTGAATACTAAACATATTTGTGTACAAACATGAAACAAAGTTTCAAAGATACTCAGCACTCTGTGGTAGTAGAGGAAAGACAGAAAACTGAATTACTGGAAATTGAAGTCTAAACATATTTGTGTACAAACATGAAACAAAGTGTCAACAATACTCAGTAGTAGAGGAAAGACTGAAAATTTTGTTGAAAATTCATTTTCATGTATGATTATTTCAGGTAGCTGACCTACAGTCAGAGATCCAGTCTTTAAAGTGTTCTGAAGAAGCTCTGAAACAGCAGAAATCAGCCCTAGAAGGCAAAGTAGTTCAGCTGGAAAGTGACTTGGACAAAGCCAGAAAGGATGCAGTGGAAGCTCGAAGTACGGCAACAGCAGCGGTTGATCAGTCAGGTTGGTATAACTATTGCTTTTATGATGAAGAATATTTGTTTACAGATTCAACATCACTGCACTGGGGACAAATACTTGGTTACAGATTCAACATCACTGCACTGAGGACAAATACTTAGTTATAGACTCAACATCACTGCACTCAAGACAAATACTTAGTAATAGACTCAACATCACTGCACTCAGGACAAATACTTAGTTATAGACTCAACATCACTGCACTGAGGACAAATACTTAATAATAGACTCAACATCACTGTACTCATGACATTTTACTCCTTGAAGACAGCCACTGACTCACGACACAACAAACAAACTGATTTGCTTTTTTTTTTTTACTTTTATAAAACAGTACTTAGTTGTCCATTCATCATTAAAAACGGCATTCATCGTTAATCTTACGTTGTTTAGTGACACTCATTGTTTTAATAAAATTCTAACAGAATTTTCCAAAACTTTAAAAAAGGAAATGAAACAAAACCTACTTTCGGGTGTGTGTGAAAATAACATATTCGGAAAACAAGGAGTAAACTCAGAATAAATTTCAGAAATATATCAAGACTACTTTTTTTTTTTTTTTTTTTTTTAGCATATCCTTTTTTACAGGACTTAGCTGTCAACACCAGCATCTTTCAGCTGTATGTTGATCTCTTGGCAAGATTACGCTCAGTAGTTTGCCATTGCTTTCTGAGCGGCCGGCTCACATACCCCGTAAGTTACCGATGCGATTCAAACCACTGCTGATTTGAACCGTCATCACGTTACCTGACGAGAGTATACGAGATTACGGAGAAAAGTCATAACCTCTAAGCCACGAAGCCGGCATCAAGACTACTACAACAAATAAATTAATTTGAACATTGTAAATGTGGAAATAATTTTTAACAGCAAAATGCGTTTAAATTTAATAATTTCTTGCAAAATAAATCATTTTATTCACCGGAGAAATGTGTTTTTCATAAAATCATCCTTATTAAATTGTTACATGTCGATAAATATTTCTCTACATTAAAATTGATAAATTCACATGTTAGCATTACATTATGAAGGTCAAGGACTGTGTACAAAAATAGAAAATTAGAAAGAAATTTTATCAAAAATGTTAAAACAATCATAAAGGTACATGAAATTATGTAAAATTCAACAAAATAACATAAAAACGAAGTAACAATTTTTATTTCTAAATGCCCTCGAGGGCCACATAATATCAGTTGCTGGGCCACATGTGGCCCATGGGCCGTAGTTTGCCCACCCCCGTTTTAGATTAATCTTTGTTGTTTTTTTTCTTCTTTGGCTATAGTCATTATCTCTGTTTTACTTGTGCTAATTTTCATGTTATGTTCCTTACACACTTCGTTTAGACCAGTGGTTCTCAACCTTTTTTGGCCCGCCGTGCCTCCCTTCACCATATTTTCAGAATGCCATTCCCTCCCCCCCCCCCCCCCCCTTCCTATCAAAAATTTGACCCGTGCCTCCCTTCACCGTATTTTCAGAACGTCATTCCCCCCGTTTCGTATTTCCTATCTAAAAATCCCCCCACCCTTACACAGTATACGAAAAAGTGGAAGGCAAATGTAATAGCATATATTAAAACAAGTCTAGACATCCACATAAAACATGATTTGTGGGTCTACTTTATAAAATGAATTTTAGAAGGATGAGACATACATAACTGTAAAGTATGAAGGGAAAAACGATATCAAGTAATCGGTTCTTGTATTAACATGATCTTGAAATGGTCTTCATTTCCCCCCCCCCTCCCCCTGGATACCCTAAAATTCCCCCCTGGGGGGGAATTCCCCACCGGTTGAGAACCACTGGTTTAGACTATTCATGTGGTCATGTAATTCTGCTTCTAATTTTGCTGTTAATGCTCAATCGTCCACAAATAGTTCTTTAATGGTGTAATTTGCCGTTGGTTCTACTTGTGTGTTCTGTTCGTCATGTGGTGTTCTTGCGGTCTCTGTTTGTTGGCTTGTTTCTTTACATTTGCTGTCTATATAGGTTATGAACAAGAGAGGGGACAGGACACAACCTTGTCGTACTCCGGATCTTATGATGAAGGGTTCTGAGTGTCCTCCATTTGTTCTCACTATGCATTCACTGTTCCCTGCTTAAAGACATCAAATTTTAATTCATGGGTGGTCTGCATATGACATGCATTATTTTAGATAGCAAACAACAATAATAAGAGCCTCTTTCAAGTTTACATAGAAAGACAACACAAAAGTGAATCATGTCATCCCAAGTCTCAGGGGTCATTAGGGCAGGGTTAAAGTTAAGGTTATGTCAGGGGTCATTGCTGCCTCTGTTTAATCTTGAGTCACCCTACACCTCTGTTTAAGGTCGTGAGCACCTGATTTACTGGTTAGTAGGACAAGATTATGGTTTAAAATCTTGGTTTAATCGTTGGATTGTGTCAGAGGTTGGGAGGATCAATCTTTAGCTTTGCTGACCTGCCTTCTAAATTCTGTAGTCTCAAGTCCTCCCACCTGCATCGAGCTTTCCAGTCTCATGTATTTGATGTTGTCTAGGGGTTCTGGTTTATGTTTGATATAGTTAGTTATTATTACATGCTCATTAATGTTGTTACTGACCCAAATACCAGACCTTTAACCTTTTCCTTCACATTCTGAAACCACTAACAACACACTGACAGGAGACTGAAACGTTTCACATCCTGTAATTACTGACCAAATTAGGAATGCAATTCACACTCATCCAGGGCATACACTTTTAAAATCATATTCTAAAATATTCCTATCACTCAACATTCACATGACGGCAATCTCTTGCCATCGCAAATTCAGCTTTCAATCCGTCCTGTGTCTGTGATGGTCTCCACTCAAATGGCCTTTTCAAAAGTTTTTTCAACTCTTCTGTTCAGTCAGTGTGTGAAATCTCGCTCAGTGCATTCCGCACTGTGAAAACTAATGTGAGCTCACAAGGCTCGTGTCAACAAGCATTACCTGTTTGGTCCCAGGCTCATACATCATATGTAATCAGCTGTCATTCATGTGGTTGTAGGTCAGCATGGCCGAATGGATAAGAACATGAGGTGTTAAACATCCGGCGTGCTGACGCCGAGGTAAGGGGTTCAACTCTACACCGGATATTGGACTAAAATGTTGACCTATCGTCCTTGACTTGGGGACGTAAATTACAAGTACCTCTGAAGTCATAGTGACTTCACCTGATGGCGAGGGACACTGTTAATAGAGACAGCTAATCCACACACAAAATTCAGTCCAGCACTCCTAGAAGTAGTGTGTATGAACTACGCTTGAGTTCAGAGTGAGTGAACGTCATAGAACCACCATGTGGTTGAAGCAATAATAAACACAGCCTTTTACAGACCTTCAGGCAGGTTGGATGTATGTTGCTGGACCCATATTTGTATAGAGCCACCAGCACTCAGTGGCTGATGTGGTCTTTATCACGTGGGCTGCCTGTACTTCCCAAGACAGTTCCTGGTTGCCACCTGAGGCTGGATCATACTGGGGGACCAGGTCCATTTTAAACATTCACCCCATAGCAGAATCAGACCCATGACCACGAGCAACACAAGGTGTGTCATTATACCTGTCGTGTTTGGTTTTCTCATTTTAGTGAAGTCTTTTTCAAGTAAAAGAAACAAATTACTCAAGTGGCATCAGAGATTGCCCAAAATTCTGCAACATTTAGCATGTTTGATTCATTTCTGTTCTTCACAGGCAGTGCAGTTTACGTGCAGCTGAACGAGGATGCAGAGTTTGCTTCGAGGCAGGTAGATTTCCTGAACTCTGTGATTGTGGAATTGCAGAACAAAAATCAGCAGCTGCAGACAAGACTGTCTGCAATGGAAGACTCTGGCATTCACACCAACGGAGAACTCAGTGAAGTTGCAGAGTGAGTGGTCTCTCACTTGGTGTTTTTGCATGGAACCATTTCAGCTCACTGGAATTATCATTCTTTTACGTTATTGTATTTCAATTCTCAATCAATCAATTAATCATGTGCGATCTCCACAATGAAGGTTGGCTGCAATGGATCTCCAACACTGTCTCTCGCCCTGAATGTACATTCTGTCAGATTGCTGTTCGTGCATCTCTTGATGTTATTTTCTCACGTGTATTGATGTCCACCTCTTGCTCGCTTGCCTTCAACCTTGCCCTCCATTTTGGTTTTTATGAGAATGTTATGTCTTTTAACGTGGCTGAAATATTTCACTTGCCTCTTTTTTATTTCTTTCATCAACTCTCTTTCCATTCCCAGTTTTTCTAGAACCTCTGTTATTGATTGTTTTTGTTTCCATGAAATATGACATATTCTTCTGTATATCCACATCTCCAAGGCCTCTGTTCAACTGTTTAGTTGTCCAGTGTCCAGGCTTCCACACCATACAGTAGTGTTGAATATACGTAGCACTTGACAATTCTAATTTTTAATGTGTTGTTAATCTCTCTAGGTGTTAATACTGATTTCATGATGTTGAAAGCAATTTTGGCCATTTCTATTTTTGATTTCTACTTCACTTCTGCCATCATCTGTTATTACATGTCCAAGATAGGAGAAACTTTTTACTTGTTCTAGCATCTCCCCGTTTACTGTGATGTTCATTGATGGCCTTTCCTTTCCACTACTAATTATCATAGTTTTTGTTTTTAGTATATTATTATCTAAGCCACATTCTGCACTATACCTGTTTACTTGTTCCACTAGGTTTTGTAACTCTTGCTCGCTTTCTGCTAGTAACACAGTATCAACATTATACCTAAGGTTGTTTATGATTGTCTCATAAGATGACTGAAAATGGATGATTGTCCTGTCCTGGGTAATCAGATGTCTTTGTGGATTGACCTCTTTCAACACTTGGGTATAGATCTTCTTAGTCATCTGTGAGATTCTTGGCATTCTTTGAAGAGACCACTTCCTTGCATTTGTTTAATGTCCAAGGTTCACAGGTCTGCAGTAGGATGGGCAGTATATAACATGTTCTTCGTATACTTTATGGATTGGTTTTAGTAGGTCTATGAATATCTTGTCATTTAATTGTAAAAATGTAAACAATATAAATTAACCCGAAGTAATGCAGCTTCACATAACAGAATTATTTGAGAAAAAAGTTTTCCTACCTACCTGAGAATCCCAAAATGTGTATCTCAGTTAAGTAAGAACACTTTTTTCTCAAATTTTCATTTTCTCTCCATTGCTCTCATTTTTTCATCTTTTTATTCTTCTCATCCCATTGTTACGCCTTAATGTAGTCACCGTAGGTCTTCTCCATGACTATATGTTGTGTTTTGTGTATGTATTTGATTGCTGATAAAGGCTAGTCGCTGCAACGTCCTGTATGTGTCGTAATTCATTTAATTATAGGACAGCAACTCACAAATGTTAACCTTCTCATGTGTTCTACATATACTTTGTTAGTTGATTGCAGGCCAGCAACCAGCTTATATGTACTGTCTAGTATGTTCCACATATATGTCATTATATGATTTCTGGACAACAACTAGCAGATGTGTACTGCCATCATCATCATCATCATCATCATCAAGTTCCTTGCCATCTGACATGAGCAGTCATGCTTCTCCACTTCTCACGATCTCCATCAACATGTATTAATTCATGTGCTGACACTTTCTGTGCCATGACAGACACTTTTTGTGCCATGACAGACACTTTCTGTGCCATGACAAACACTTATTGTGCCATGACAGACACTTTCTGTGCCATGACAGACACTTTCTGTGCCATGAAAAAAAAAGGCTGTCAAGAATATCCTCCCATTGTCTTCCTATCTCTCCTTCCCTAAATCTTTCCAGTTGTCGCATGTTCCAGTTTCTCTCTTTTCATAATGTGATCCAAAAAGGACAGCTACTTCTTTCTGCTTGTGATCATTTTTCTTTGTGTCTTATTCGCTGTCTAAACCAGTGTTTCCCAACGTGGGGCCCATGCCCCACTGGGGGGCAATTCGATTGTTAAGGGGAGCAATTCGAAAATGGAAAAAATTTATGGAAATATTTGATACTCTTAGTGATTTTTTAAGTGACAAACCTGAAATGAAAAATCTGTGAACGGTCAATGTTAAGGCATTTGTGAGTTATTTAGCCGATATCTTTGAAACACTAAATATATTAAATAAACAACTTCAAGGAACAAACAAAACTCTTGTCGATGCAAAAACAAAGATATTTGGTTTCATTACCTTTATTGAATTATGTCAGACATATATTTACAACAAAAATTTTGAAAAGTTTCACTGGCTCTAAAAATGTGAAGTGACTGATACCGCTATATATGTTATTGTCGATCAACTGAAAATTTTATCGGCTGATTTAAAAGAAAGATTTTCTGATTTGAAACAAATTGATTTCCCAACTTGGATGATGCAGCCAATGTTAGTGGATTTGTCTGATATTTCAGATATGCAGTATCAAGAAGAACTCGCAGAAATGCAAAATGATGAATCAATTAAAACTTTATTTAATATAAAAGGAGCGATGGCATGGCTTTGTGAGGAAACCTGAAATCAAATATCCAAATGTGCAAGAGAACTATTGTTACCGTTTCCATCTTCATATTTAGCTGAATGCGGATTTAGTGCCATAAATGATTTGCTGCTGAAAAAATAATATTAAAAAAAGAAATCTGCTGGATACAACAAAACGGGGAGACTTGAGACTGAAGTTAACTAAATTGGAACCTGACATAAAATCTCTTTGCACCAAGCATCAAGTGCAAGGATCTCATTAAATTTAAATAATAAATAATTACTAATAATTAAAATAATATAGAAAATTCTTTCATTAAAATTATTTTGTACTTGAACTTCAGTTCTCCATTATATGTTTTGAAAATTTACTTACTGTTTGCTCAATAATTTCCTAGTAATTTCTTCCTAAAACCTACCATTCAAGTTTCTTTAGTGAACATTTCAAGTTTTGAATATTAAAAATTATGTATATGTTGCGGGGGGGGGGGGGGGGGGGGGGGGGGGGATTTTAGAAAGGCTTAGGTGGGGCATAGCACAAAAAGGTTGGGAAACACTGGTCTAAACAGTTTGAGGCAGCCAGCATGGCCACATGGATAAGAACACATGTTCTTAAACATCTGGTGTGCTAATGTCAAGGTAAGGGGTTCAATCACTACACCGGTCAGCTGGACTAAAATGTTGACCTCTCATCCTTGACTTGGGGATGTAAATTACAAGTATCTCTGAAGTCAGTGGGTTCAACTGAGGGCAAGGGACACTTTTAATAGGGACAGCTAATCCACATGCAAAATTCAGTCCAGCCACTACTAGAAGTAATGTGTATGGACTATGCATGAGTTCAAAGTGAACAAGCGCAAAACAAAATATTTAAGATTACTCATTTTGGCTGTCAAAGAAATTTGCATCATTCTTCTGTAGAACCACATCTCTGAGGCCTCAATGGGGATTTATTTGCTTGTTTACCAATTTCAGGATTCACAGTCATATATGGTACATATACTTTATTATCTGACTGCAGGACAGCGACGCGTAAACGTGTACCTCCTCGTATGTTCTGTGATATCTGTGATGCCTTTGACCTCCATGACACCGAGGAATGTCCCAGGCAAGCTATGTCCAGCAGTCCTGAACCGACCCGTCATCACGGTGACCGCAAGAGCACACGGCCTTACTGTGACATTTGTGAAGGTGAGTGATTGTATCATTTTATTAGCAGTAGCCTATTTATGTCATGTGATAGTAAAATACCAAAAACAGTAATGAAGGTCACTTTCAAGCCTTGTCCAAACGGGCAAGAGAATGTACAAGCTATATTTTCATAACTGGTGTTTAAGGATTCTAAACAATTACTTATAAATTATAGACATTCATTTACTGGTTCCTGCGCAGAATAGAAGAACTTATATTGTATGATAGAATTACCAGTGTAGCTCATAGAGAGAACTAAACATTTACCAGTGTAGCTCATGGAGAGAACTAAGCAAATACCAGTGTAGCTCATGGAGAGAACTAAACAATTATCAGTGTAGCTCATTGGAAAGAACTAAACAAATACCAGTATAGCTCATGGAGAGAACTAAACATTTACCAGTGTAGCTCATGGAGAGAACTAAACAATTATCAGTGTAGCTCATGGAGAGAACTAAGCAAATACCAGTGTAGCTCATGGAGAGAACTAAGCACATACCAGTGTAGCTCATGGAGAGAACTAAGCAAATACCAGTGTAGCTCATGGAGAGAACTAAACATTTACCAGTGTAGCTCATGGAGAGAACTAAGCAAATATCAGTGTAGCTCATGGAGAGAACTAAGCAAATACCAGTGTAGCTCATGGAGAGAACTAAGCACATACCAGTGTAGCTCATGGAGAGAACTAAGCACATACCAGCGTATCTCATGGAGAGAACTAAGCACATACCAGTGTAGCTCATGGAAAGAACTAAGCAAATACCAGTGTAGCTCATGGAGAGAACTAAACAAATACCAGTGTAGCTCATGGAGAGAACTAAACAAATACCAGTGTAGCTCATGGAGAGAACTAAACAAATACCAATGTAGCTCATGGAGAGAACTAAACAAATACCAGTGTAGCTCATGGAGAGAACTAAACAAATACCAGTGTAGCTCATGGAGAGAACTAAACAAATACCAGTGTAGCTCATGGAGAGAACTAAGCACATACCAGTGTAGCTCATGGAGAGAACTAAGCACATACCAGTGTAGCTCATGGAAAGAACTAAACAAATACCAATGTAGCTCATGGAGAGAACTAAACAAATACCAGTGTAGCTCATGGAGAGAACTAAACAAATACCAGTGTAGCTCATGGAGAGAACTAAGCACATACCAGCGTAGCTCATGGAGAGAACTAAGCACATACCAGTGTAGCTCATGGAAAGAACTAAGCAAATACCAGTGTAGCTCATGGAGAGAACTAAACAAATACCAGTGTAGCTCATGGAGAGAACTAAGCAATTATCAGTGGATCAAGAGGTGAGAAAAAGATGTTGACATTGGACTTCTTATTCTTCTTCTGCAGTCACTAGAAAACCAGCAGCCTGACATTACTGCATAAGGCCATCCCAGTTAGTTCAGCAACCTGTGGTCGCCATTTTTCCAAACATGCATTTCACGTCAGGAACAACCACAGACAGATGTAAGAGCACTCCACACGAACCACAGCTCACAGTGTCACTTCACGCACTCAACTCAGTAGCATACACTACCAGTCTAACACGAGGAAAATGTGTAAGCAAACCACAGCCACAAGCAAAAACACTGCAGAGGCCTTAACAGCTCAACTGCCTATCCTCCATGTTGGACCGGAAGTTCTTATAGGCTATGTTTGAGGTTTATGCTCCAGTGGGGAATACAGGCAGAAGAAAGATGCCATTGGGCTGTCAAGAGTAGACAACTCTGCAATATTGGGGTAATAAAAGCTAAAAGATGTGTATTGCTGTCAAGGAGAGTGTTGTAGCACTGAAGTCTTTTGACTGCACCTTATTTTGTGTTGGGTTCGACCTTATCCACTGCCTGTCCACAGTTATCACTTAAACATCCTTGCAGCCTCTCGTACAAGTGAAATGACAATCAGATACTTGTATTGACTCAGACTATGGCTATGGACACAGCAAAGCAGAATAGTTGAGATGTCCAAACAAATCAAGCAAACATTTATGGCATGAAATATACAAATACCAGGTGTTTGTAAAGTCTCACTACACTTTGTATGTAGAACAAATTTGAAAAATGAAGTACATGACGTCATCAAAAAATGTGCTCAACAGTCCTTGTGAAGCAAGATGCAGCAAATGGCTGTTGTCTTCTGGAGTAATTCTTTACACACCAAGTAGAACGGTTTTATCAACGGAATAAAAAAATTTTTTCGTTGAACAAGTGTTTTGAAATGGCAATCAATACACACAGATGGTTGTTCAAAGATTTGTAGCAAGATTTCCTGATAAATAACCTCCTCATCGAATTATTCTTAGAAATTTGTTGAATACATTATAATGAATACTTCATTAGCACTTTCCAGCTTTCCCAAAACAGTGTTAGACCATAGCAGTGACTATTGTAACTGATTTAATGAATTTTTAGCACATTTATTTATGACGTCATGTACTTAATTTTTCAAAATTGTTCTACATACAAAGTGTAATGAGACGTTACAAACACCATAAACAATACCAGCCTGACTACTGGACATCCACGCCTGTACCAACTCACATATAACAGGAGTTGTGGTAGTGCAGAGGCTAGCATGCTTGCTTACTGGCCCGGTGGTCATTTGTCATAGATCCAATACACCTCAAGGCATGCAAAAGAGTCCTTGACATACTACTGACTGAACTAACATATACCTTTGCTGAAGTTAGTATTGGCTAGCTGAGTTCACTTGTCCCATGAAGTGCTTTTAGTCACAGGATACTAGTGTCCCATCATCATGAGACATAGAGGACCGGCGTCAGACAAGACTTCATGACAGTCACTATACAGGAGTGGCCAAATCATCACTTTCTGATTGCACTCATGGCTAGATTACATCACGAAGAAGGAGGACGAGGAGGGTGATAAAGAAGATGGGCTAGGAGGAGGAGAATGATGAAGACGAAGGACTAGGAGGAGGAGAATGATGAAGACGGACTGGAAGGAGGAGGATGAAGAAAAAGGACTAGGAGGAGGAGGATTATGAAGAAGGAGGAGGAGAAGAAAGGTGATGAAGAGGAAGGATTAGGAGGAGGATGATGAAGAAGGACTAGGAGGAAGAGAATGATGAAGAAGGATCAGGAGGAGGAGGAGAATGATGAAAAAGAAGGTCTGGGAGGAGGAGAATGATGAAGAGGGACCAGGAGGAGGAAAATGACAAAGAAGAACCAGGAGGAGGAAGATGATGAAAAAGAAGGACTAGGAGGAGGAGAATGAAAAAGAAGGACCAGGAGGAGGATGAAGAAGGACTAGGAGGAAGATGAAGAAGGACTAGGAGGAGGAGAATGATGAAGATGAAGGACAAGGAGGAGGAGAATGATGAAGAAGAAGGGCTAGGAAGAGGAGGAGGAGAATGATGAAGAAGAAGGGCTAGAAGAGGTGATGAAGAAGAAGAAAGACCAGGAGGAGGATGATGATGAAGAAGAAGGATTAGGAAAAAAGTGATGGTGAAGAAGAAGGACTATTAGGAGGATGATGAAGAAGAAGGACCAGGAGGAGGAGAATGATGAAGAAAAATAAAATAATGAAGAAGAAGCAGGAAATGAAACTTCCTTTGTAAAATGGATACTTTAGATTTCTCTGAGAACAGGAGCATATAATAAGGAAAGGAACTGGTCACATCAGTTCATAATTACTGTGACCAGTTATGTATATATGCCGGCTCCCTGACCAAGGGGTTAGCAGCTTTCTCCGTTAACCCCGAATACTCTCGTGGTTGACGTGAACGCACGAGAATTAGAAGTGGTTCGAGTCACGCCACTGACTTATGAGAGTATGGAGCCGGTCACTCAGAAAATCGTGGTGTGCTGATGAGCGTAATCTAGTCTAGGAATCAACATACAGCTGAAAGATGCTGGTGTTGACCGCAGTATCCTGAAACAGGATGGAAATGCGGAAAAAAAAAAGTTATGTATATATGAAATCCCATAACTTCACACCCCTGTGGAACTTGCTTTACCTTGTCAAGAGAGATATTGCCGTTCCAAGTTTTGTATTTATCTTTTATGTTGCATGAGTTCACAGAGGGTAAATACAAAACTTGGAACTGCAATATTTTCAAAATCCCACAGTCATTAAAAAGACACCCTATATTATAGAAGATGTTATTGTATGCAGTATGAATTGATTTTGCCTACAGTTCTGAAGTAAGTTAATTATGCTTGGAAATTAACCCTTATAAATGCATTATCTGCAAATTTCGTTGACTTTTATTCTGAAGGAATGCTTCCTTTGAGTGTTTTGTTGCCCTTTATATTTCTCTTTATTGTAATTTATTCCTTTTTGAATGAGAACTTTGACTTGTGTTTGCACATCTGAAATAATTTTGATGTTTGTTCACCTCTGTTGTTTTTGTTCAGCTTTGTTGTCCTTGTCGACCTTTGCTGCTTTTGTTTATATTTGCTGTTCTTTTCTACCTTGCTGTTTTTGTTAGCTATTGTTGTTTTGTTTGCTATTACTGTTCTTGTTTCTTTCTTGTTCTTATTTACTTTTACTGTTCTTGTTCACCTTTGCTGTTCTTTTTCATCTTTGTTGTTCTTGTTCACCTTTGCTGTTGGTGTTTACTTTTGCTGTTGTTCACCTTTGCTTTTCTTGTTCACCATTGCTGTTCTAGTTTACCTTTGCTGTTCTTGTTTGCCTTTGCTGCTCTTGTTCACCATTGTTGTTTTTGTTCACCTAAGTTGTTCTTGTTCACCAACTGATCTTGTTCACCTCTGCTGTTCTTGTTCACCCCTGCTGTTCTTGTTCACCTCTGCTGTTCTTGTTTGCATTTCTACAGCCTTTGGGCATTGGACCGAGCAGTGTGATGATGAAGAGACCTTCTAACCTTCACTCCAACTTGTGCCCCTAAACCCACCCACACGCAGAGTCTTGTGTTTGCCAGCTATATACACTGTTGACATGGATTGCGTTTGTGTGTGTGTGAGCAAGACAGTCGGCACTTAAACCACAACTCCGCATGTCTGTGATATTTGCTTCCTCTCCACGTGTGACACCGCCACGACAGTTAAAAGCAACAACTCAGGAATGTATTCAGATGACTTGTTTGATGCAATTGCTGGCTTTATCAGAGAGTTGGGTTCAGTGTTTGAAATGATGTATACGTAATGTGATGGTAGAATACCAAAGGACATCTTTTTTGGTGAATGACAGATGGGTAAGAGATCTCTGGGTCGGTCTCTATTATGATACAAAGATGTGTGTAAACGGGACATGATTGATACAGGCATTGATAATGCACATTTGGAGCAAGTCGCAGCCGAACATGTTTCATGGAGGGCAAACATCAGAAATCGAATAAAGACAAAGAAGAAAATGATTGCAGATAGGTCACATATTGAGCGTGTGAGATGTAAGATGGTGCGTGAAGGTGGAAATGACCATGTGCTGGACACAAAAATTACAGTATATGCAACATCAACATTATGTTAAAATGTTGGATGACAAAGGGGGTTGGTGAGTTAATGTCTGCCCCAACAAAGCACCTGTAGAAGGTACATTACAAAGTATAGACAAATGTTTTTACACAAGAATGTTGCAGAATACAATCAACACACAAAATGTAGATTCTGAAATAGTGGTCAAGACACAAAGGAAACAAACCATAAAAAGGAAATAGTTTGTGCATTCTTTAGCATACAATGAGAATAGGGAAGGTAGAACATATTCTAGCAACCAGTAAGATTAAATGAAAAAGAGAGATGGAATTATGGCAAGAAAAAAGATGCTGGACAGACTTGTGGAATGACAGGGAGTCATTCATGGCAGACAGTCAGACTTATGGGATGACAGAAGGTTATATTATGCCGATACTGTCGTCATCATCATCATCATCATCATCATGTGCCATGCAGACAAGAGTAGGTGGTCTTGTTTCACCATCTCAAACGATCACCAGAGTCATGGACTAGCTCTGTGTTTTTGCCTCGACCAAGACACTGGTATCTTAGGCGTAAGAGGATGTGAGAACATGAATTGATAGATGGAACTTTAGAGCAATGGGTGAGAAAAGGCCTGATCACCTGAACCAGTCGGCATGGCAATTGATAGATGATGATGATGATGATGATCTAGAGATGATGATAATAACAATATTAGCAGCCTGTGAGTATCTCGGAAAACTAGAGTGTGTTTAACACTATAACTGTTGATTATTAGTTGGTAAATCAAGTTGTAACAGAAGTAACTGGCCATGAGGTGGGTAGAAAGGTTCCCTAAAACAACTGGGGGAAGAAAATTGATCATTGATGACAGTCCCATGACTTGAGATGTATGTTACATGTTAGTTGTGACCGTTACAGGACATCGCAATCAACCCCAGAGTTATTTGGCTGTGAATGATTTTCTAGGCAATTTTTTAATGTTCAGTAGTTTGCCATTGCTATCTGAACAGCCAGCGCTCTGCCAATTGTGAACATGTGAGCAGGACAAAGTGTTTCGGTGTCTTAAGACTTGACATTTGCTCGAGTATACCACAGACGTTGATGAGATTAATGAAAACATATCTAAATGTATGTTGGGCGAGCTGGACAGAGTGTTTCAGTGTCTGAAGACTTGGCATTTGGGTATATAGTCAAGAATTTTGTGTGTGCATGCTGCATGGTCTGTGTGGTGATTTGAAATAAGCCACTTTATGCATGATTGGTTGTAAAGCTGTTCTGTCAGAAACCATTTAAAGTAAAGCTGTTCTGACAGGAGTCATTTAAAGTAAAGCTGTTATGACAGGAATCATTTTAAGTAAAGCCGTTCTGACAGGAGTCATTTAAAGTAAAGCTGTTCTGGCAGGAGTCATTTAAAGTAAAGCTGTTCTGGCAGGAGTCAAAGTAAAGCTGTTTTGACAGGAGTCATTTAAATTAAAGCTGTTCTGACAGGAATCGGTGAAAGATGAAAGAGGATATACTGAGTATTAACGCCTTCTGTCCCAGGATAAGGTAAACATTAACACTTGTCTTGAGAATGTGAAGATCAACTCATTCTATTCCAGGTAGAATTTAATTGTTTCTCACCTATAAGATCTAAACTTCTCTCAGCATATCTGGCCATAATTAGTTTAAAACCCAACCAGCAAATCTGAAATGACATTCAGCAGCTAGCACGCTCACCTGCCAGCCTGGCTTCATATGGTCAAATCCCTTTCAAGGTGGGAATTTTTTTTTTACTGTCCTGGGCAGGTCAACACTGATTGAATTGAGTACCAGAAAATTTCCTATGAAGTAAAGGTGACCCTACCCCCACCCCCACTGAGTACTGATTGGTCTCAACATAGCACCATATACCCACCACCCCGCGTGGTATGAGAAGGTGTCCTTGTCTTTTTTTACAACAGAAATATGTTTTTGTGCTATTTTTTTATCACTTGTTGAAGCTGAGGGGTAGAAATAAAATTAAGCCTGAGTATAGAATGAGTCAATGAAGATAAGATGCATTCACGTGAGGAAGGAACTGTTAGGGCTGGAAGAATAACTTTTGAGTTAAGGGCGGATCATTCGCTCCAAGTAACACGTGATATGTCTGTTCTTTTTGGTGTGAGCATGCTATAGAAATCTGGCCACTCATTTAAAAAAAAAAGTATGTGTTTTATACAGAATGTGCATATATTGCCTCTTTGAAATCAGCACAGTCCTGCTGTTTGTCATTGAGGTTTGTGTCCCTCTGGGGCATCTGCAGCAAAATCATCCTGGGACTGACAGAGCATAGAAAACAACGTTTAGCTTTTGTCTAGAACATATAACACAAAGTATAACATTTTCCAGGACGTACAAAACAAAGTATAGTATTTGTCTAGGACATACAAAACAAAGTATAACATTTTCCAGGACATACAAAACAAAGTATAGTATTTTTCTAGGACATACAAAAGTATAGCATTTGCCAGTAATCAAGTAATTTCCCGGTCCTTTTCTTGCCAGAGATGAGAACATGATTCCACCACTGGGACTAGTTATACACCCTCAGATTCATACACGTATATATCACCCTACCATCTATTGTATCCACATACAGGGCCTAGTATATGTGCATATATTTAGCACTGGGACTACATTATTCACAATCTGATATATTCCTTTGTGTTTTATTATTTTTCCAATGGTGTTTGTTGCTAGATACCATCTACTGGGCTGGCATATTTAAAGTTTATAGTAGAGCATAGAGGTGGCATGGTAGTTTGTGTGCTTGCTTACCAACATGATCTAGGTTCAGTTCTTTGTAGTGGCAGTTTCATCATCATCATCATCATGAACTGCATTTACCCCACTCTTGCAAGTTATCCCTCCTCTACCACCAGGAGGTGTAGCTGTGAGTTTCCCTTCACGGAGCTGAGACCACAGGGGCATGTCTCATACTCTACCACCAGGAGGTGTAGCTGTGAGTTTCCCTTCATGGAGCTGAGACCACAGGGGCATGTCTCATACTCTCCAGCACTTTAGAGGATTCTTTAACAGATAGCCTACACAGATTCTTGTGTCAATAATTGGCTCCCCTCTTTCACTCATACTGAACAGGAAACTGGGAATTGAATATAAACCAAAGTACGAGGAAATGGTTGAAGATGTTTGACCTTTGCTAAGAAATCATTAAGCCAGGCGTACTGTGTATTCATATCAAGACACACTATTGGATTACAATTCCCGAGCATACATGACGTCTGCGGTGGTGCCATGGGCATGAGAAATTGGTGGGAAACTGGTGCAAGTGTGCATTAAGTCATTAAATGATATCATGGACAAAACAGAGACTCATCAGTGCCCCATAAACCATCCTAACTGGATTGGCACCCTGTGACTTCTTCCTGTTTCCAAACATGAAAAATCTGCTTCGTAAATATCATTTTTTTCCAAAAACGTGGACTTTATTTATTTTTTATTTTTTCATTCACTTGTTTTGAACTGAAGTGTAGTCCATATACGTGTCACTACTTCTAGTGCACTGAGCTGAATTGTGCATGTGAATTAGCTTCCCCTATTACCGGTGTCCCTTGCCTTCAGGCGAACCCGCTCGACTTCTGAAGTATTTGTAATTTACATCCCAAGTCAAGGACGAGAAGTCAACATTTTAGTACAGCTGACCGGTGTAGGGGATTGAACCCACTACTGAGCTGGAGTTGTTGTTCTGGACCCAGATGGAGAGTTCTACAATCAGGGCATCAGATTGAAGAAGAAGAGATGAAAGAAGTGAGGGGTGAGTACATAAGAACTCAAACTCACACCAATTTCCAGGTACATTCTTTTAACTCCTGCAAGCAAAGTGCACAACTTGTCCACCGCCCCTCATTAAAGAAAGCAAGCACACAAACCTGCCACCACCTCCTACATTATATCAAAGCAGATATTTGTCATCTTATTCCAATCAATGTACTCGAATAGCAGCAAGTTCTGAATATAATATTGACCATTCCAACACGTTTTGTTTTATTATGGTGGATTTTTGTCCTCGCCTCAAGCACACTGACAAACAGGTACCAGCAATACAAAGGGATTTTTACTGTTTTCTTTGAATGTATTTGTTTCAATTTGGTAGCTGATCGGAGAAGTTCATTTGCTGTTACAGTTTGTTATGTTCTTGATATGATTTTGATGCTATCATTCACAGTAAAGATAACTAATTTATGATGATGATTTTGTATTATTGTTACTATGTCTATTGCCGCTACTGCTAATAATGCTAATACTACCTCCACACCAGTACTACAATTACTACTACTTGTACTACTACTACTACCATTACCACCGTTAACACCACAGCTACTACCTCCACCATAACTACCACCACTGCTACTACTTTTAACACTACTGCAAATATTACCACTGTTACTACTACTATTACTGCCACCACCATTAACTCTGGTACAATAATTACCACAAATGCAACCTCTGCCCTTACCACCATCACACTACTACTACCTTCACTATTACAACTACTACCGCTACTACTACATTCACTATTACAACTACTACCACTACAACTACTTTCACTTACAACTACTACCGCTACTACTACTTTCACTGTTAAAATTACTGCAACTACTACTACTTTCACTGTTACAACTACTGCAACTACTACTACATTCACTGTTACAACTATTACTGCTACTATTACTTTCACTGTTACAACTACTGCAACTACTACTACTTTCACTACTACTACTTTAACAGTTACAACTACTACCGCTACTACTGCTTCCACTGTTGCAACCACTACTACTACTTTCATTGTTGCAACTGTTACAACAACTACCGCTACTACTACTTTCACTGTTACAACTACTGCAACTATTACTACTTTCACTGTTACAACTACTGCCATTACTTCTTCTTCTGCTGCGTTCATCCGGAGTTTTTTTTTCAGACGTGATTGCGTTGTGCCTGTTACAGCAGAGCTGCGTTCTTGCACCGTTAGGCCGACACATCCGACTTCTGCGGGCATTTATTGACCGGGTTAACCTTCCCGGGGACTGCCATTACTATTACTTTCACTGTTACAACTACTGCAACTACTACTACTTTCACTGTTACAACTACTGCAACTACTACTACTTTCACTTTTACAACTGTTACCACTGCTACTACTTTCATTGTTAAAACTACTACCACTGCTACTATTTTTACTGTTACAACAGCTACCACTGTTACTACTTTCACTGTTACTACTTTCACTGTTACAACTACCACTACTACTACTTTCACTTACAATTACTACTGCTACTACTACTTTCACTGTCACTGCTACTACTACTTTCACTGTTACAACTACCTCTACTACTACTTTCACTGTTACAACTACCACTACTACTACTTTCACTGTTACAACTACCACTACTACTACTTTCACTGTTACAACTACCACTACTACTACTTTCACTGTTACAACTACCACTGCTACTACTTTCACTGTTACAACTACTATAGCTACTACTAATACTGCCTTTACCCTTACCACCACCACTACAACTTCACTACTACTACCTTTACTTTTACAACCACCACCACTACTACCACTTTCACTATTACAACTACCACTGCTACCTTCACTATAACAACTACTATCACTGCTACTATCGTATATATCTCATAATGCCTTATCAATTTCCAAAGAGATTCCCAATCAGTACTGTTGAAGGCCTTGACATAGTCCAAAAATCCAATATAAAGTGGTGAGTTAAATGCAGTGATTTGTTCTATTATTATGCACAATGTGACTGGCTGGGCAGTGTAGGATTTATTTGGTCAAAAGTCTTCCTGTTCATCCCTTAATTGTCTGTCATTGTCATATCTTAGTCTCTCCAGAATGATCCTGCTTAACATTTTTTAGGACCTTGACAGTAACAATATTCCTCACTCTCAGTCCTGTAGAGCCCTTTTCTAAGACAGCTTTGCCAGATATTCATCTCCCCAGTCTGCTGGTATTTCTTCAGTTTCCCAGATTCTGCTATATAATTTGTGCAGTAATTCTGTTGAGGTGTTCACATTAGTTTTAACAGCCTCTGCTGGGATGCCATCTGGACTTGCAGCTTTCCCTTACTTCATTCATTCATTATGTGCCATGCTGATAAGCGTGGGCGGTCATGTTCTGCCAGCTCACTTGATCACCAGAGTCGTGGATCAGCTCCGTGTTTCTGTCTCTACCATGCCAATGGATAAGCCATCCAGGTATTTAATTCTTGGTCTTCCCCTTGATCTGTTCCCTTCGATCTTGCCAGTTGCCACCAAGTTCTCCAATTCATTTCTTCTCATAACATGCCCAAAAAGTTTTGACTGTCTACATCTAATGTCTCTAATCAGTTTACGATCCCTTACTTAAGAAGACTGATAGAAGACCTGTACTTAAGAAGGTATTGTAAAGCTACTCAACAACTACACCTACTGCCAATATTACTATGTATACAACTACAACTGCTACCATGACTACTACATACACAACTGCAACTACTATCACTACTACCACTACTTACATTACAATTACTATTGTCACTACAGTAGTAGCTACAACCTCCATAACTATTACCATCCTTATCACTACTACTACTGTTATTACAACATCAACTACTACTACTACCACTATTAATACTACAACTAACACTTCTACTACTATTACCATCATCACTATCATTTTCATCCAGTGTTTGTTTGTACGTATTTCATATTATTATAAAAACTCAAGATAGCTAATTTATTATTATTTAATATTGTTTTATGATAGTTATTAATAGCACTGTTTATATTATAATTTTCATCATCATCACCATCATAGTTTTTATTATTATTATTATTATTGTACTATTTAGTATGGAGTTGCTGATGCAGTTATTTTTTATGGACAACTTTATCATTCATCACAAAATGTAAATTAACGATTTCAGTATCATTATTTAATAATGTTTCTATGACAGCAATGATGATGGTGATTACTAATCACTGTCATTATTTTTCATCCTCTTGAACATCATCATCATCATTTTTATTATTATTACTTTTTTTTTTAAATTCTTATCATTACTACCATCATGAAGGCTACTATTATTGTTCAGCAACGAGTATTTTTGTTAAAATGGATGCCAAACATGAAAAATCAATGCTCATACATCAGTATGTTAAATGATATTTTTATGACCTGCAAATGTGTGTGTGCATATATATATATATATATATATATATATATATATATATATATATATATATATATATATAATCCAGTGCCTTGCTGGCTGGTGTGGGCAATCATGCTTCTCCACAAATTACAATCTCCGACGGCATGGATCAATCTGTGTGTTAGCTCCCTTCCGTGCCATGACACAAGACTGTCAAGAATTTTCTCACACTGTCTTCCTCTGTCTCTCTTTCCACAAATCTATCCGGTTGTCACAACATGTTCTAGTTTTTATCTTCTCATAATGTGGCCAGAAAATTATGACTGCTTCTTTTTAATGTTTGTGATAAGTTGTCTTTGTGACTTAGCTTCCCTTAAAATGTCTAGATTGGTCATTTTGGCTGTCTGATTAATTTTCAGCATTCTTCTATAAAACCACATCTCCAAGGCTTCTAGGGATTTTTTTGCCTCTATACTAATTGTCCAGCCACTTGTTAAAATAAGTTCTATGTAACATGCAAGAACTCTTTTTCTAACTTTCAAGGGCAAGGATTTATACAGTTTATACACACACCCACACACACACAGTGTGACTTTTTTTTTTTTTACTAATAAACCACCTTCCTATTTAAAGCAAATAGAAGACAATAGAATTTTTTTTGCAAACATTGAATTTGTTGTTGTGCTGTATAAATTATAGCATAGTAATTTTCCAAACCTGTGTGTTAGTTAGTCGCGGTTCCAACTTCATGGCAATGGGTCATCCCCATTATGCTCCGTTCCTTCCAGTGAATATCACACAAAATGCTCCTCACTGCTCAATGTGAAAAGTGGAACAGACAGGAGTTTCGGCAATCCAACAGCCCGCACCGGTGCACTTTGCATAATGTCACCGTCAGAATGCCAACACAAAAGTCCTCCACGAAAAATACAGTTCAGCGTCGATGGAATCGGCAGTCACCAGAAAGACTTCATTGACCCGGGTTTTATCCCACAATGTTCGGTCTCTTTCCGCCTGGTGACCCGCCGAAAGTGCCGCACAAATCACGAACTCCATAGCTCCAGCGTCGACTCTCAGGAGTCTCCTAGAAAATGCACTCGTGAACCAAAAAGGCAAACCAGTCAATTCAGCGACCGCTGGCCATTGTTCCAAACATGCAGTTCACTGTGCAAACAGCGGACAGGTGTAAAAGCATTCCACATGAATCTCACAGCTCACAGTGTCGCACCATGCACTCACTTAGTAGCAGTGCGACGGAACTATGTACTTCCAGTCCAACATGAGGAAACTGCGAATGTAAACCGTAGCCACAAGCATAAACACGCCAGAGGATTTAACAGTTCAACGCCTAAACGCCATGTTGGGGACTGGAAGTGCTCACACCTGTGTGTGGGGGAACGAAAAAGGATGGCTCATGTTTTCATTACTATATAACTACTGTAGTTTGTCTTTAAATAACTTGTCTTCGAGATGGAATACTGAAATCTCAGAAAATAGCACCTACAGATTGAAACAAATACTAGTGACAGCAAAGATAGGTTGCTACTCTCTCACTGTGATATATATATATATTTTTTTTTTTTTTTTTTTTTTTTTTTTTTTTCCGCGTTTCCATCCTGTTTCAAGATATTGCGGTCAACATCAGCATCTTTCAGCTGTATGTTGATTCCTAGGCTAGATTACGCTCATCAGCACGCCACGACTTTCTGAGCGACCGGCACCATACTCTCATAAGTCACTGGCGCGACTCGAACCGCTTCCAATTCTCGTGCACTCACGTCAACCACGAGAGTATTCGGGGTTATGGAGAAAGCTGCTAACCCCTTGACCAGATATATATATATATTTTTTTTTTTTTTTTTTTTTCAATCAGCAAATTACTTTCCTATGATTTGAAAGCAAGTAAGGCCTGATCTAAATTGGCAAACAATGTTTTTTTTTTTCTTTTAACCTGAATGTTCCTTAATGTCTTCCTCAAATCTGTATACTGGGAAGTTAATCATGATGGAAATTAGGAATTATATAAATATATATGCACACACGTGTGTGTGAGAGAGAGAGAGATTGAAAATAAATGTAGTGTCAAATGTACTTGAGCTCTACACTTTTTCTGTAAATTGTCGTGCAGCCTTTGCTTAATGTCAGTGACTGAGTATCAAAAGTAACATGTTATTTTCCTAGTGATTTTGTCAAACTAACAGTTGTGGCAATTTTTGGTGTGTACTCCTGAGCTGGGCAGTATTTTTTAGCTATGTCAGTGGTTCCCAAACTAACAATAAAATGTGCTGGTGTCACACTCTGTGTCTTTGTAGGTCAGAATTAGCGTCAGAAACAGCAGGCTACTTGACACATATTTGTGGGATGAGGTTTATACAGTATCACCTTCATTACACATGGTTACCTCAATGATAATTATCATCATCATGTTGCAGATCCTTGACAGAACGTCGCTCTCATCCACTACCCACCAAAAATATTCTCGAATCTGTGCCAGTTCTCCTGTGTCATACATTTTATGCCCCAGGGGTCTACAATGTCCTGTGTCCATCTTCATGATGATCAACCCCTGTCTCTTGTTCCAGAAACCTGGCCTTCCGTCTCTTTTCTGTCCACTCCACCATGACATTTAGTATGGCTTCAGTTTCTGAGACATGATGCTGTTTACGATGTTCACGTCTTGTAGAATGTTCTCTTTGATGTTTACTTCTTCTAGAATGTCTGCATTCATCATCTTGGTTTTTTCGACTGGTGATGGTAAATGATGATATATCATGCACACAGGGTATGCTGAAATTTTCCTGCATGGATCACACAGTGAGGTTTCTCAACTCAGTGCATGAACTCTGTTATACTAGCAAGCATCATGTCAATACCGGAATCTACACATATTTATCATCATTATGTGCCATGCTGATAAGCATGGGCAGTCATGTTTTGCTGTCTCACTCGATCACTGTAGTAGTTGATCAGCTCTATGTTCTTGTCCTGACCTTGCCATGTGGTCAAGCCATCCAGATATTTACTTCTCTGCCTTCACCTTGTTCTTTTCCCCTCAGTCTTGCCAGTTGTCACCAGGTTCTCTAGTTTATTCGCATAACGTGCCCAAAAAAGACCTTGACCATTTACGTCTAATTTCTCTAATCAGTTTGTGGTTTTCAGGTGCTTCTTGTAGGGCTTGGTCATTGGTTTTTATATTTGTCCATGGTATTCTTTGTATTTTCCTCAGAAACCACATTTCCACAGCCATTAGATGTTTTCCAGTTTTTCTGCTCATTGTCCACGCTTCACATCCATACAAAAGTACAGGTTGTATGTAGCACTTCACCACTCATTTTCTCATTGCAAATGACATCTTTTTATTAGTCAGTATGTTTTCCATTTTGTAAAAGGTTAACTTTGCCATAGTGATTCTTGTTCTAATCTCTTCAAAGCACCTCCCATCAGATGTTATAATTGTTCCAAGATAGTTGTACTGATTCACTATTCTCATGTATCCTTATTGTTGCTGTAGTGAACCTGATATCAAGTTGTTCACTCACTGGTGGAATCTAGGACTGGCTGTGACTTGCTTCCTTCCTGGTAGACAAGCAGTAATCTCATTCCTAGCATGCTTATGCTCTCTCCATACAGGATGTGCAAGATGTGTGTGTCAATCACCTATCATCACCGTGATACATTGCTGTGACTCTCCTACATTCTCACAGCATACAAAATGTGTGGTTTTTAGCAAACTTCATGACCACGGAGATCATAATTGATCCTCTCTTCTTTATTCATTCTAGCATCTGTTTCCAGGATGCACTACAGAAAGTTTCAGAAAGATCTTCTGCTTTTTATCTTCCCATGGACCATAGACCACCAGCCAAACTAATGCCAAATGCCCATGTGTTACCAAGCCCCCATAAGGGAAGCAAAGACTGCGTTCACAATGTTTGCCCTCATTCACTTTACATTTTTTTAACAGTATCTGTTGCATCGTTATGAATTTTTTTCCTGGCGTCTTATAATTACTCCCACCCAAGGAATATGTCTTCGATAAGTCCAAAGGCAACTGTAATCATGAAAAGCAGCTAAACTTCTTTGATGTTTTGACAAAAATATATTGAATTCACGCAAACAAACTTGTTTTGCAGTAATACTCGTCAGTTCAGATAATGGTGCAAGGCATATTCATATTTGTGCTTCTCATAAGGAAATTCATGTACACCACTGAGAATATTCCTTATTGAACACTGATGTTTCCTTGTGAAAATGTAATATATTTCATAATATACACTTCATCTCTGACCCGTAAATTATATATAAACAAACATTGAGATCTGCTGTACAATCTCCAGAACAAAAAATAATTTTTTTCTAAATTTCATCATTCTCCCTCAACTGGTTACTGAGTTCTGGATTTTAGAAAACCGTAGCTGCAGAATTCAGCCTACAAGAGGCTTGGCATGACTTAGTTGAGGGTTTATGCTCCATTGGGAGGTGATAGGTAGTAGAAGAATAACTCATGTCAGATCCTTGTAGACTTTGTGGTTGGTTGGAGTTTGCAATTATCTTGGAACAGTCATAACATCTGATGGGAGATGCCTTGAAGAGATTAAAACAAGAATCGCTATGGTGAAGGTAGTCTTTTGCAAGATGGAAAACATACTGACCAGTAAAAAGATGTCACTTGCTACAAGAAAAAGAGTGTCGAGGTGCTACATAGAACCTGTACTTTTGTATGGATGAGAAGAGTGGACAATGAGCAGACAAGCTGAAAAAACATCTGATGGCTGTGGGAATATGGTTTCTGAGAGAAATGCAAAGAATACAATGGACAGACAGAAAAACCAAAGACCATGTCCTACAAGAAACAAATTAAAATTGTAAATTGATTAGAGAAATTAGATGTGGACAGTCAAAAATATTTTGGTCACGTTATGAGAAGTAATAAATTGAAGAACTTGGTGACATATGGCAAGATCGAGGAGAAGAGAACAAGAGGCAGGCAGAGAAGTAAATACCTGGATGGCTTGGCCACGTGGTACAGTCAAGACAAGAACACTGAGCTGATTCACAACTCTGGTGATCGTGTGAGATGGCAAAACATGACCGCCCACGCTAATCGGCATGGCACATGATGAATGAATGGAGTTTGAGCTAAAGTTTTCTATGGGATGATGCCAGACCTTCCTAGTCACCTCATTTACATGCATGGTAAGTTACAGTGTTACTGTTCTTTGCTTTCCTTACGGGCCATGATAACACGTATGCAGAAAGATCTTTGCCAAAATATCTTATTCTGACGTACCAACGTCCTGAATTCCATACGCACAATAATAATAGCTTCCATGTAACAAAATTAATTAGAAAATTACTTTCAAATTTTATTTTTGTATATTTTTTTTTTTAAATTCTCAAAATCCTTGATGGCTGTTGTATCTTCCCACTGCACATAGTGCCCCCCTAGCACCAATCTGTTTGGGAACCACTGTGTTGTGTACATAATGAAATGTTTGTCAACTTTTTTGACTTCAATAAAAGAAATCAAAAATCTATAACAGCTGTTCAATGTGTTTTCCTTGTAGAAAACCTCATGTGAACATATGTAACTAGCCCCGAAGCTGTGGTATGTGTAACAGTTTGGTTTAGATTATATGTTTATGGTTTTCCTTGTAGAAAACCACATGTGAACATACATAGCTAGCCCTGAAACTGTGGTTTGTGTACAGTTTGGTTTAGATTATGTGTTTATGGCTTTCCTTGTATAAAACCACATTTGAACATAAATAGCTAGCCATGAAGTTGTGTGGTTTGTGTAAAAATTTGGTTTAGGTTATTTGTTTATGGTTTTCCTTGCAGAAAACCACATGTGAACATACATAGCTAGCCCTGAAGTCATGGTTTGTGTGACAATTCGGTTTAGATTATGTGTTTATGTTTTCCTTGTAGAAAATCACATTTGAACATTCGAGGGTAAGTTAATAAGTAAATCACAAATGGCTGTAGAAAAATAACTAAATATGATAACAACTTGAAACCAGTTTATTTTTTATACATACATTGTCCCTTTATGTCTCAACATAATTTCCACCAACATTGATGCACTTATCCCATCATTTTATCAGTCCTCCCAAACCGGCTGCATAGAACTATATGCTCTGTTTTCTAAACCATGTTTTCACTTCACATTCAACTTCAGTGTCATTCGCGAAATGTCTCCCGCCAAGGTGGGTTGTCAGTGTTTATGCTGACAAATGTTTGTCCCGTAAAGCGGTGCATAGCTTGGTAGAAAAAGTTATGAGGGTGAGTCAAAAAGTAAGTCACACAGTTCTGTGGGATGGCCGGTAAATGAAAACAAAGCACACAGTTCTATGCAGCCGGTTTGGGACGACTGATAAAACGATGGGATAAGTGCATCAATGTTGGTGGAAATTATGTTGAGAAATAAAGGGACAATGTATGTATAAAAATAAACTGGTTTCAATTGTTATCATATGTAGTTATTTTTCTACAGCCATTTGTGACTTACTTATTAACTTACCCTCGTATGTAGCTAGCACTAAAGTTGTGGTGTGGTATGTATAACAATTTGGTTTAGATTATGTGTTTATGGTTTTCCTTGTAGAAAAACCACATTTGAACATACGTTGCTAGCCCTGAATTTGTGGTTTGTTTGACATCTTGGTTTAGATTATGTGTTTGTGGTTTGTGTGACATATTTGTTTTAGATGGTGTGTTTATTGTTTTCCTTTTAGGAAACAACTGAACATATAAGGTCAGTCCTGCAGTATTGGTTTCTTAACAGTTAGTGTGTCAGGAGGGGTTTATGACCTTTTTGTTTTTGTTGTTGGAAACCACATTTGAGTATATATGGCCAGCCCTGCAGTTGTGGTTTGTGGTACAATTTAGATTAGATGTTTGGTTTATGGAAAGAAACCACCTTTGAGTTTATAAGTTTGTTTTACATTTTTGAATTATGATGGAGGTCTTTAATTACTGCACTGAGCTTCCAGCATTATTTTTTTCTTTTATCTGATGACATGTGACTTGTTACTTGCACTGGCAAACCTGGAACTTCTGTCATCAGCAGGCCCCAGACTGTCTGCTGCGTTTTGGAACATGGGTACTCAGTGACGATGTATACCTTGTGATCTTCCGCAATTTGTAACGTTTACACAACAAATGTCTTACAACTGTCGTCATGGTGCTAGCCCTGTAAAACATCCACACAAAGCTACTAGAGAGTCAGGAATTGTAGAGACCATGTGCTGTCCATGCAGCATGATCCCTCTCTCGGCCTTTCTAGTTTACTCCAAAGGAAAGGTAACACTAATACATCTGGAACAAGACAAGCTGCAGAGGCTGCAGAATAAGCAAAGCAATGCGCTGTCCGCTTGATGAAGCTTCAATCTTAGACCAGTTGCCGACCAATTTTTAGGGCCCGGATGGCCCTCCCATGACATTTAGTCTTTAAGCTGCATTTCCTCGCACCAAGATAAGGCTTGTGCCCTCCCTATTGCACTCCTCTGCCCGCAGCTGTGGACACAATGTGGGGTCTCAGGTTTGGTGAGCACAGCCCAACATTCAGTGCTAACAGAAAGGAGGTAGTACTGTCATACGGTACCTCAGTCTTATCTGACAAAGACCTGACACTAATTTCACAATCACTAAAGAAGAAAATAGGACTTAAGAATTTGCAAAAAAAAGTTTTCAGGATATTGTGGAAGAAAAAAGTAGAAAAATAACTGACATTATACAAGATATGAACATAGAAGAAAGCTGGCACATAAACAGCATGTATTGGAAACTGAAATACGTTGCGATATTAAATGTAACTTTGGAAGAGGGGGGGGGGGCCCTTGCTCACTTTGAACTCAACCATAGTCCATACACACTACTTCTAGTAGCACTGGACTTATTTTTACATGCGAGTCAGCTTTCCCTATTACCAGTGTCCCTCGCCATCAGGCGAACCCACTCAGACTTCAGAGGTACTTGTGATAGATGTCCCCCAAGTCAAGGACGAGAAGTCAGCATTTTAGTCCAACTGTCTGGTGTAGGGTTTGAACCCCTAACCTTGGCATCAGCACACCAGATGTTTAAGAACTTAAGAACACGCATTCTTATCCATTCGGCCATACTGAGCTTTGAACAGTGATTGATGTCGTGGTTCATGGAAGAAAGAGGTTGGGGTTGACCAACAGGAAAAGGACACCAGATATTGTAGACACCTTGAGCATGAGGGTGCATGAGGCAGGTGAACTGGCCAGGGATTGAGAGTCTGTTCCACGGACTGTGATCAGAGTGTCACTGTGCAAAGGCCCTGCTGCATGATGATGGCAGCCAGAGACATGATTGCCTGTGTAGGTATTACTAAACAACAGCTCTGCTGTTGCATTTCAATGGCAGTGTCTGAAGGGTTGCTACCTTAGAAGAAGATTCACCTGTCAGTGTTTTAAAGAGTTGCTCCCAGGTAAGATGGTTGACCTGACAATAGCTTCAAGGCTTTCTCCCAGGGAAGAAGGTTGCCCAACAATAACTTCAAGGGTTTCTCCCAGGGAAGAAGGTTGACAGACAATAACTTCAATAGTTGCTGCCAGGGAAGAATAGAGACCTAAAAATGACTTCAAGGGTTTCTCCCAAGAAGAAGCTTTACCTGACAATAGCTTCAAGGGTTTCTCCCAGGGAAGAAGATTTACCTAACAATAGCTTCAAGGGTGTCCCCCAGGGAAGAAGGTTTACAGACAATAACTTCAATAGTTGCTGCCAGGGGGGAATGGAGACCTAAAAATGACTTCAAGGGTTTCTCGCAAGAAGAAGCTTTACCTGACAATAGCTTCAAGGGTTTCTCCCAGGGAAGAAGATTTACCTAACAATAGCTTCAAGGGTTTCTCCCAGGGAAGAAGGTTGCCCAACAATAACTTAAATGTTTCTCCCAGGGAAGAAGGTTGACAAGACAATAACTTAAATGGTTGCTCCCAGAGAAGAAAGTTTACCTGACAAGGACTTCAAGTTTCTCCAAGGAAAGAAGGTTGCAAGAGATTGGTCTGGTGTGTTGTGCTTTGCCTCCCGTATTTGACCTGCATGGTTAAGAAGCATGATCCAACCTTGCTGATATTCTGTCATACCATCACTTATCATTTCAGGTAAGTCTGTGTCACTCACTGTTACATTCTAATCACCCATGTTATTTTTCAAGTTATATTCATGGGGAAGAGTTGCTGAGAGGCATAATGTTCCTCCTGTTAGCTTGAAACATGGTAAGTCTGCAGCCAGGTGAAGGCAACACTTGCTGGTCAATGTCTTTCAGAGAAGCCTGATGTTTTCATGGCGGATTAGAGGTCTAGCCTTCTTAGGCCAAAGAATGAGAGTTCCAATGTGCAAGTAAAAAATTCCTATGCAGCTGGAAATCATAAATAATTTAAACATACAAATCATCACTTTGGCAGTACTTCAAAATTACAAAACTACCACAGACTAGTGTCTGCCCAGGATGCCCCTCATGAAAGTTTTTAGAGGGGGAGAGGTAGGTCTTGGTTATGGTTAAAATGAAGCCCTGACCCTGGCCCTTCAGTATCCTTGTAGGTGTGGTACTGGAAGACACACCTTTGGATCCTCATCTGTATTTCAGAGTTTGTGCACTGCTGAGATTCTCCATTTGTGATCTATAGGAGGAGATCAGATCACTTATGAAGGTGTCCGGGGAAGGAATGAAGGTGTTCCTTTACAATTATCCATCATATTCCAATGGCTTGTCTTGTGTAGAACTTCACCCCCATAATAGTCTGTGGAAATGTCTCTCTATCTTAAGCCAGCTGTCCTGCTTCTGTTATGTGTAAATTGCCTGTAACTTGGAATCCATCTAAGCTGTGGTCTTCCTCTTTGTCTTCCCTGTACACTTCCCTCCATAGTTGTCTTTTATAAACTGTCATATCTACATGTCCAAAATATTTCATGTTTGTCTGTCTTCATAAACTGTCTTCTTCAATATGGCATTCTTTTTGGATAGATCTGTCAGTTATCTTGTTCTTCCATTGAATGTTTAATTCTCTTCATTTCTTTTCAAACCAGATCAAAATTGTTGGTTAGTATCATTGTCATTTAATCATTCAGATGCTGTCTCTACAAGGTTGACAGGAATAGATCTCCAACACTGTCTTTCTCTTACTTTGGTTGCACACACTAACAGACTGCTGTTTGTGCATCTCTTGGTGTCATCTTCTCATAGAGTGTTTTTGTTGTTTTTGTTTTTTTTGCATTCACTCGCTTTGAACTGAAGCATATTCCATGCATGTGCTACTACTTTTAATGCACTAACTTTTGCGTGTGAATTAGCCTTCCCTATTACCAATGTCTCTCGACATCAGGCGAACCCACTCTGACTTCAGAGGTACTTGTAATTTACTACCCAAGTCAAGGACAAGAAATCAACATTTTAGTCCAGCTGACCGGTGTAAGGGCTGAACCCCTTACCTCAGCTTCAGCACACCATGTTTAAGAACATACATTCCTATACATTCGGCCATGCTGACCTCCCTTCCCACTTGTTTCATTGCCTGTTTTTTGCTCACCAGCCTTCCTTTGTTCCCTACAGTATTGATTTGATCAGAGTTGTAAGTCTGTTAATGTTGCCAACATTTTTGACTTTCCTCTCTTTTATGGCTTCCATCAGTTGTCTCTTCATTTCCAGCTTCTCCAAGACTACTATATTTATTTGTTTTTCCATGAGACAGAACCTATTCTTCAGTACATACATTTCCAAGGTCTTAGTTCAGTTTTCTAATTGTTCGTTCATTGTCCAGGCGTATAATAGTGTTCAGTATAACATATGCAGTGCAGACCTCATAAGGAGAACTCAACAGGGACCCAAGAAATAGTTCTTCTTATCAGAAATTCCTATCAAGATAAAGAGTTCAGACATGTGGTGATGCATTTACAACGTACAATACAATAATGAATTAGCGTTGAATATGACAGATGTATGACACCAAAAAAAGTAAAACAGCAGCAAGATGACATTTTTCAGTCAGCACGGCTCTGAGCTCTACCCAGCCTCGTACATTTTCTGAGAATTGTCTAGGAAGAGAAGGTGGTGGGAAGAGAAGGTGGTGGGAAGGGAAACTGATCATCCCACCTCATATGTCATGACCTAGAATATGTGAAGGCCTAAATTTGTTGACAACTGACAAGCTTGATGGGAAGAGAGCAAGGGGAAGACAAAGGGTTAAACACCTTGATGGGTTGCCAGCATGGCATGGTCGGGACAAGAAATCAGACCTAATTAGAGAGATGGCGAACTATGACCGACCACGCCTGTCGACATGGCACTTGATGATGATGATGATATATAACATTTGATATTTCTAATCGTAATGACATAATCTCAGTATGTGTTTTCAATATTTCAGTGTTCTCAGAGCTATGCAACTGTGGAGCCTTTTCGTCTCAGAATAAAACAAAGAGTAGCAACAATGACGTCAGTTTGGGAATCACCCTGCAGTCTCCTGTCCCTACCACAGAGTACGGCAAGTTTTATCGACCTCCAGAAGGCTTTGGCAGAGACGACAAGCAGAAGTTTAATGAACACGTGTTTCAGACTGTTGAGTCTTTCGAATTAATGGTAGCTGAGTCTTCATGTGTTTACCATGGCAAGTCTGAAGGCCTTAATGTAAACCCTGAGGATGGTCTTAGAAGCAGAGATTATTATAGGGGTCATTCTACAGAAAGGTTACTTGCATTGTCTGACACGGGTGAGAATGTCCTGGCAGAGGTATGTTGCCATTCAACGTCCCGACAACCTGATCTGTTGCAGGACTGTGACAAAACTTTGGCACATTTACTTCAGACAAGCCTTGATGAGTCAGTTTGGCCAGGTTTTTCAACAGGAAACAAACAGGATGTCAATATACCATTGCCAGACAAAACTCTGGCAGATTTATTTCGGACAAACTGCCATGTGCCAGCTTGGTCTGATTCTTCAGTAAATAACAAAAAGATTGTCAATACACCTGACACAGGGTTTTGTGATGATTTTGATGGTGAAATTGATACACAGTTTACACATGAGACTGGGTGTTGTGATCATGTGAGAAAGGACATATTTAGCAAGCATGTAAATATGTCCAGAAATGGGATAGATCCATCAGAGATTGAAGACTCTTGGTGTCCTGACACTACAAGTGGTGCCATTTTAGAAAAGCACACAGATGTTCATGAACATTCTTTGGATGCATCAAGAGATCGTATGTGCATAGATAGTAACAGTGATGTTGGTAGCTGTAGCATGTATGGATATAGTTCAAATTCTTTGTTTGTTGTCTCTTTGATTCATTCTTCAGAAGGTTGTGACCCAGGCTCTTTGGTTGATGCCCCTCAAGACTGTAATTCTGGCTCATTGGTTGGTGCTCCGAAAACTTACGATGGAGGTTCAGTGGTTGATGCTCCAGAATGTAGTGGTTCTGGCCATGTGTTTGATGCCTCCTATGATGTTAATTCTGGCCTTTTGGTCAATGCTCCAGAAGGTTGTGTTCCTGGCTTTTTGGCCGGTGCTCCAGAAGGCTATGGTCCTGAATGTGTGATTGATGCCCCAGAAATGAGTAATTCTGACTGTTTGTTTGATGCCCCAGAAGATTATGAGGGCTGTTTTTTGTTTGATTCACCAGAAGGTGGTGGTCTTGACTTTGTGTCCGATGCCCCAGAAGCTTGTGGTCTTGGCTATTTGTTTGATATTCCAGAAGAGTGTGATCCACTCTCTTTGGTTCATGCCCCAGAAGATTGTCATCCAGACACTTTAGCTCATGCCCCTGAAGCTTGTCATCCTGACAGTTTGGTTGATGCTCTGGATAGTTGTGGTTTCGACACTCTGTTTGACATCCCTGAAGGCTGGGATTTGAAAAATGTTAAAACAAAAAATGTTAATCAAGTTACATTTGAGGAGAACACCTGTGGCTTTGAAGATTTTGTGCCTATGTCATGTGACCAGACCTCAGTGAATGTATGCAGTGAGAATGTCAGTCAGGCCACTTTAGAACTCTGGGATTTTACTGAATGCACAGTGGAGGATGTATCTAGATATCATATCACAGACAGAGCAGATCCTGAAACAGGCATTCAGGTTACCCTTCATGAGAAGAGAGATGCTTCAGGAGACTTCATAGATGAATCCACAGGTTCTGACACTATGATTCTGCACAGCTTAAATCATGTCTCCTCGGAAAGTGATAAGGCACTTGAATCTTCAGTTGATGCTTTGGAAGATAATTCCCTTGAGAATGCAGTCCATGAGAATGAAAAGGAATCAGTTTTTAAAAGGTATTTCAATTTTGCCAGGGATTTACTAAATGCTTCTGGAAGCAAGAAAATGCCAGCCCATGAACAGCAGATAGTTAATGAACGTCAAACTGTTTCTGGAGATGTGCAGGGCATATTAAGGGAAGGTGAAAGTGTGGATCCCCAAGGCCAAGGCATGGTTATGGTAGAAAGGAAGAGAGATGTTTCTTGTGGTTTCATGGATGTTTTCAGTGACAGGGTTACAGAAACTGCTGATCCTGAACCTGAAGTCCACTTTACAGTAGAAGGGAGTCGGGATGCAGCCGATTCCATGGATGCTTCAAGAGATGTAACAGAAACTGCAGATCCTGAAATCCAAGTTACAGTAGAAGGGAGCCGGGATGTGACTGATTCCATGCATGCTTCAAGAGATGGTGTAACAGAAACTGCAGATCCTGAAATCCATAATATAGTGGAAGGGAGCCAAGTCATGACTGATTCCATGGATGCTTCAAGAGATGTTTTAACAGAAACTGCAGTTCCTGAAATTCAGATTACAGTAGAAGGGGGCCAAGTTGTGACTGATTCCATGGATTTAGTCAGATGTGAACAGGACACAGATGAAGCAGACTATAAATATTGTGCTAAGCAATTGATGGATGCATTCAAGGACCACGAGATCCACAATGAGAATGAAAGACCAACAGTAGATGAAGTTGCATTGAAAGCAGAGTATGTCAGTGTTGTAAAACATTTCAAGGATACAGCCAAGGATTATGTGAGTGCTGCTTTGTCAGCTCAGGTTATGTGTGAAAAGAGTAATTGTCAAATTGATCAGCATGTCAAAGATTCACAGACATGTGGTTCTGTTAGTGTAGATGCTGGAAACACAAGTGGTGCCTTAGTTCATCAGGGAGAAATTCTGACAGGTAAATGTTCAGCTGGCAGTCTGGTTGACGCTTTACTGGTCTTTACTTCTGTCAGTGCAGATGCCATAAGTACAAATGATGTAGCCCATCACAAAGACAGTTTGGCTGATGCTTCTCAATACCACAGCTACAGCAGTGCTGATACAGAGCTCACAAGCCAATGTGTATGTAGAGAGAGTGGGGATTTCACTGACTGTGCAGCTCAGGCTTCAAGAAACATTGCAGATGTAGCTCATGAAAGCTTAAACATGATCACATCTGAAAAATGTGGATCTGCGTTTGATGTCAGGGAAGACCACAATTTTAAGGGTGTACAGTATAGAAATGATTCAGGGGCAACACTATATGCATTAGGAAGCAGTGATTTGGAGCAGTGTGAAATTGAAACAAAGATTGGTGGGGAGTCGCCAAGACATGATTCTGAAGCCAGATCTTTAGAGTATGAACAAATATTGGTAATGGGTAATCGGAAACAGCAAAACCCATTAGTAGCTCTGGAGACTTATGTGGAAGGTGAAAGTATCAGGTGTTTTCATATGACAACATCCAATGGTGAAGAAGTTGAAAGCTGCAGACAGAACAAGGATAGCACAATAGATTTACAGAATACGAATGGTGAATATGGAGATCGAGACTATAATTTTGATTCTTGTGTGTCCTGGAAGCAGGAAGAGACATCATCTGGTCAAGCTGGTGATGGCTCTCTGGAAGATGCTACAGCTTGTTATGATAATGGATGCAGAGATGTTCATTCTAGATATAAAGAAATGGACAGTCAGTCCACAGACTGGTGGTGTCTGGCAAGTTCTGGTTCCTCAAACATGGCTCTGTTGAATGTACAGGCAATGAATTATGGTCGTTCTGATTCACCTAGCAATGTCAAAACCCAGAGTGGGCTCAGCGGCTTCCATCAAGGTCACAGGGATGAGAATAGTGGGCAAAGCTGGCAGGACTTTGCTCAATTCAACCATCTCACTGGTACAGATTTGAACGTGGTTAGCCTCAGAGATGCTGCTGTCACTGACGACAACAAGACTGTCATTTACCACGGTGGTGGTAGTGATGATGGTGATGACAGTGATACAGACAGTGGCACGGCAGTGTGAAGTGCACTGGGTGGCTACTGGTACAGTGCTCATGCGAAGTGCATGAGTACTTTTTTCACATACAGTTCTCCATTTGTATGTGTTTTATTTTGTGTGGCCCTCCCTCTTGGCACGTCGCTTATATATTGTGTCTCTTCTTCCCATGTAGCACACATCTTATATATTGTGCCTCTCCTTACATTGTAGCACACATCTTATATATTGTGTCTCTTCTTTCCATGTAGCACATCTTATATATTGTGTCTCTCCTTACATTGTAGCACACATCTTATATATTGTGTCTCTTCTTTCCATGTAGCACATCTTATATATTGTGTCTCTTCTTACATTGTAGCACACATCTTATATATTGTGTCTCTTCTTCCCATGTAGCACACATCTTATATATTGTGTCTCTCCTTACATTGTAGCACACATCTTATATATTGTGTCTCTTCTTTCCATGTAGCACACATCTTATATATTGTGTATTTTCTTTCCATGTAGCACACATCTTATATATTGTGTATTTTCTTCCCATGTAGCACACATCTTATATATTGTGTATTTTCTTTTCATGTAGCACACATCTTATATATTGTGTCTCTTCTTCCTATGTAGCACATCTTATATATTGTGTCTCTTCTTCCTATGTAGCACACATCTTATATATGGTGTCTCTTCTTCCTATGTAGCACATCTTATATATTGTGTCTCTTCTTCCTATGTAGCACATCTTATATATTGTGTCTCTTCTTCCTATGTAGCACATCTTATATATTGTGACTCACCTCCCCTCTTTGCACATATCTTACATATTGTGACTCTAATTAATTGTTGCTACTTGTTACCAGATTAGGTTCCTCCTCCTTAATACATGAATTATATTGTGATAGTCACTTCCTCCTTCTGTGTACATGTACTGTGTCCAATCTTCTATCTTAGTACATGGTTTATAGCCTTTTACACCTTCGCTGCTTTATGAATACTGATATTTTAATTGTTTTTTACATTAACTTCAGTCATGATCAGCATATTTTACATCTCAGTTTTAGTTTTTGATACATTTTACTTGATGTTTTTATATTTTCTATCATTCTTCTCACTCTATAGCTCTCTCTCCCTCCCTCTCTTTATACAACTTATCCAGTTTTACTTCACACATCATATCGTTAACACATAACTATATCTTTTTTTTTTTTTTTGGTCTTTTCTTTGAATTCTCATATATATCAGTTAGACTGAGCACCAAGGGACTTGTCTGACGTGAAATGATAGTCCTTTTTGATAATGTGATCTTTTAGACTCTCTTCTCTTGGGTTCTTATAATTGTTACTTCAGGTGTTATATCTGTATTCCAGGGAACGGTGTCTGGGGGGTTACAGTGTGCAATATTATTCCAAGGAAGGGATGTCTGAGAGGTTACGGTGTCCAATTCTGGCTCAGACGTTTTCTGTTCAAATCCCTGCATAGGGCTAGGATTTTCTACAAGAACCATTGGTATCTAATGATACCACGTACCCCTCAACCTCTTGGGTAGTGAGATCAGATACCTGTCCTTCTCATGCCAGGGCGAAAAACTGGAAGCTGTGTCTGAAATGTGTGCATGTGACAAATCCCACAGCAGTTAGAAATCATAGCAAGTCTGCTGCAAAGCCACTGCCCTGGCAAATATTTTTAGAAAAGAGAACTTTTCCGTGGCTAGATGGAGCCCGCTGTCTTAGATATATTCTGTGTAGCGGAAGTAAACCTTAATAAATGCACGCTGAACTCCGACATGCTAACCTCTCAGGTGAATATCTAGATGTGATATATTCCCCTCGGAAGGGGAACGGAGAAGAAGAATATCTTTGATTCCCCCAAATGACATTGATTTCCCCCAAATATCTGTGATTACCCTCTCCTTCTCCAACCCTGAGTATTGACAATATTTACTTTATAAATTTTCAGACTAGTTGGTTTTAAAACAGTAAACTTTCAGACTAACCTAAACCCTTTTTTTTCTAACTGGACACTTAACCATTTTATTTTTCTTTACTGGTTTTGTGTCAGGTGTACTAGTTTGAATCTCTGCATATAGTATACCAGTAATGTTGTTGCGTATCTTAGCAATAGTTTGTTTTCTTGATATTTCTTTACTGGGTATTTTCTTGTTTTGGAACATGTGTTCTAGGCATAGGCCTATGGATGTCTGCATACACCAGAAATGGTGCTACGTGCTTTAGCTGTGCTGTAGTTTTGTTTTCTAAATTAAGTGCTGACATATGTTGTGCGTGAATACTCATTGTCTGTGTGCATGTTGATGTGTTTTCAACATTTTTATCATTCAAAATTACATTAAAGCTTGTTTGTATTCCTTTTGTTTATTTCTTTATTGTTTTAAGTCTGAAATAAAGCAAGACATGTGGTTGGCCTATCCCCTTAAATCACAATCATCTCATAATGTGTTTTGTTATTTGTTTTATTTGACCTGTGCATATTAAAGAAATCTGGCTTTTCCGGTGATCACTTACATTTATGTTGCCTCATTAAAAGTTATGCATGTGATTTTTTTATAGTGGTTATATAACCTTTTGGGCTTCTGCTGCATAATCTTGTGGCACTAAAAGAATTAAACACCTGAAGTGTTGCGACTACTATACAAAAGGGAAATGTTATATTCTTAGTAGCATTTTAACACTAAATTAAAGAGGGACAAAATAAAAAAAAAACTTCTGTTTCAGACATCTTGTGAGAAAAAGCTTTCTGCCTATAATCGAAGACAATCTGGTTAGAAGAAGATCATAAATATCATTTATGGATGATGGACAAAGTTGATCACGGATGTACTGCACAAACACAAGCTCGGCACACAGTGAAAAGAGAGACCATTTTTGTTTTCAGTCTGTTGTGCTTCTTTTTCTCCTGCCTGGTGGTGTCTCTGCCTGGAGGACAGACACTCAACTAACTGACGCCAAGCTGTCATATCTGCTGCTGTTTCCTGCAGCTCCCTCCATGTCTCCCCATGATACTCATATGTCTCTGATTCTCTTCTGTGTATGATTTTATGTATCCTATTTCTGCTGCCCTATGGGTTCAAGAGGAAGGGCATTCTGTGAGGGGGCTTCAAATAAAAACCTTTAAAGTGTGATAGAAATTACAATAACTATGCCATTGTCTTGTTACCTGTCAATATTGTGTGTTAAGGATGTCAAGATTGTTAAGCGCTTGGCGTCATAAGGACGGTGTAAAGATGACCGCCCCACTTTTTACATGCACCAAAAAGGAGCAGCGTTCTCTTATCCGTTTTTGTTTTTTTTTTAATCAGTGAAGGGGTGAAACCTATAGACATCATCGGCGAATGAAGGTCAAGTATGGTGATGCATGCCTGTCAGTCTAGCAAGTGTATGAGCGGAGTAGGAAGTTTCAACAGGCGTGACTTCTGTGATTATGTACAGAATGTGGTGCAACACACGCGAACAAGAGAATTTATTTCTGCAGGAATCCAAGCACTTTATTGGCGCTGGAGGACTTGCATTGAACGCAGTGGTGACTACATGTACATGTTCTTTACTTTTTTCAGAATATATTCACACAAAAAAACAACAAAAACATTTAAGGTTTTCATTTAAAGCCCCCCCCCCCCCCTCCCCCTCGTAGTTGTACTATTAACAGGTTTTCTCAAAATATGTCGTCTCAGTCAACATTCCCTCACGTCTTGATTCACAGGGATTTGGTTAGTTCATTGAAGTGGGGTCCACATTGAAGATTCTGTGATATCATGTTAGTCCCTCTGTGCTGTGCAGGCACCGAATCATGAATGTTTGTAGTTTATTAGTATTGTTTTAGTAGTGTTCCATGTTTGTAATCCACTCAGCAGTCCACATTTAATGTTAGTCGTCAGTGTAAGTATTCTAAGCATGGTTCAGGTTTAATTCCGTTTGTCTTCCACGAGTTTCCTAGTTGTGTGAAGCTTCTCTTCCTGTTTTGCATTCTTCTTCGTTCGTCCGAAATGTTTGTGTTGGGCGTAATTGCGTTGTGTCTGTTTACAGCAGAGGTGAGATAAATGCGCTTTTAGGCCGAAATATCCACGACTTCTTCAAAAATTTGTTGACTGGGCTAACCTTCCATGGTTTTTGCATTCATATTTTAATATATCTGTTCCTGCAACATTTTCTACATTGCTACCTAAATATGTATTCCGCCACTTGTGGTGATCTTTTATCATAAAAACATGGGGTTATCATTTGCTTGATTTATTCTTTCCTCTATGAATGTTTAAAACCTAAGTGTTGTGACCACTCATCATCATCATTCGGAGGCTTGTACTGTTAGAACTTTCCCATTATAATGGTCTTTGGGCATTTCTCTCTACCATAAGTCAGGTGTTTTCGAGGGTATGAGACGTCGGTTGTTCTGAAAGCAATGGCAAACTACATAAATTGTCTAGTAAACTACAGACACCCAATAAATGCTAGGGTTGATTGCAACGGTCCTGCAAAGGACATGCAAAAATATTTTACCATGCACCATCAATATCCATATGTACACTCAATATATCAGCTCCTATCATCAAGAATCGAGCAAAATATTAATACCTATACCAGGCGTTGGCAACCTACAGTACGCTTGCCAAGCGTCAGCAACCCACAGCACGCTTGCCAAGCGTCAGCAACCTACGTCACTCTTACCGGGCGTCAGCAACCTACGTCACGTATTCCAGGCGCAGCAGCCTACGGCACTCTTACCGGGCGTCAGCAACCTACGTAACTCTTACCGGGCGTCAGCAACCTACGTAACTCTTACCGGGCGTCAGCAACCTACGTCACTCTTACCGGGCGTCAGCAGCCTACGGCACTCTTACCGGGCGTCAGCAGCCTACGGCACTCTTACCGGGCGTCAGCAACCTACGTCACTCTTACCGGGCGTCAGCAACCTACGTCACTCTTACCGGGCGTCAGCAACCTACGTCACGTATTCCAGGCGCAGCAGCCTACGGCACTCTTACCGGGCGTCAGCAACCTACGTAACTCTTACCGGGCGTCAGCAACCTACGTAACTCTTACCGGGCGTCAGCAACCTACGTCACTCTTACCGGGCGTCAGCAGCCTACGGCACTCTTACCGGGCGTCAGCAGCCTACGGCACTCTTACCGGGCGTCAGCAACCTACGTCACTCTTACCGGGCGTCAGCAACCTACGTCACTCTTACCGGGCGTCAGCAACCTACGTAACTCTTACCGGGCGTCAGCAACCTACGTAACTCTTACCGGGCGTCAGCAACCTACGTCACGTATACCAGGCGCAGCAGCCTACGGCACTCTTACCGGGCGTCAGCAACCTACGTAACTCTTACCGGGCGTCAGCAACCTACGTCACTCTTACCGGGCGTCAGCAGCCTACGGCACTCTTACCGGGCGTCAGCAACCTACGTAACTCTTACCGGGCGTCAGCAACCTACGTCACTCTTACCGGGCGTCAGCAACCTACGTAACTCTTACCGGGCGTCAGCAACCTACGTCACTCTTACCGGGCGTCAGCAACCTACGTCACGTATACCAGGCGCAGCAGCCTACGGCACTCTTACCGGGCGTCAGCAACCTATGCCACTCTTACCGGGCGTCAGCAACCTACGTCCCGTATACCAGGCGCAGCAATCTACGGCACTCTTACCGGGCGTCAGCAACCTACGGCACTCTTACCGGGCGTCAGCAACCTAAGGCACGTATACCAAGTGTGTCACGTGGAACTGTCTTCACCGGAACTCTGAGTGAAGGGAAATACAGTATATGATCTCATCAAAATTGAATGTTTAAGTGCCATTCTTATAAAGTTATTCCTGTTTTTACATCCCGTCAAAACAAAAGTTATAGACACTGAAGGTAAAATTGTACGGTCGGATGTATATTAACATATTAAAATGTGCAGCAACGATGATTGCCTTTTGCTGCGACGTATCTGGCATAACATCAAAACATAATTCGAACAAAACATCGTCTAGAGTTGCAGAAAACGATCCAGCAAAGAAGCATCAACGGAACATCAATAAAAAGGACTCACTCGAAGGCTGGCAATCTAATTTATGCGGCTCAGTTTATTAGCCCACATTCTTGAGCTGTGATCAATCAGACAATTTATGAATCTCAGAAAGTTTCGATCGGGTCTGTAAATGTCAGACGGGACGATCGTGAGAAAACATCAATTATAAATATTCAACTGTTGACCAGACTAGCTACTGAGAACTATCAAATTAGTATTGGAGTCCTTCTGTCTATCCAAGGTTACCGAAGTGTCCTTCTGGTGTGACATTCTCAATCTCATTCCTAGATTCCGCATCTGTCCCAAGGTCTTAATTTTGATAAGTTGCTTGCTTGCTTGCTTGTGTTCATTGGCTTGAACTCCAACGCAAAGTCCTGCATGTCGGATGAAGGCATCCTGTTGTCCAACATCAGTGTGATGTCATACAGGACCTGAGGTTTGCGTGAGTATCCGTCTGGCTTATTGTCTGGCTTATTGATGTGCATGCAGACTGGTGGTTCCTCGCCATACAGGCAGACACTCTCCGACTTCGGAGGAATCGGCGATCCTATTGACTTCAGCCAGGACCCCGAAGGGACCTGTTGCCCAGGACGCTCGGCGAGGACGCGTCAATAGGTCTTGGCCAGTATATAACCCGGCCCTGGTGCCTTGGAAACACCTCTGCGTCCCATTTTGATAAGTAAAATGCCCTGCTATTCGGGTTCTCTTTTCTAATATATATTAGCTATGAATAAAGTCGTCCTGCCAGTGAATATCTTTATAAATTAGAGACAACGTGAACGTGCTGCTTCTCTAGTCAAGCTCTATGATCCGAATGTTTTTGTTGTTCTTAACAACATCTTCTGACGTATATGTTTTCCATGTCAGGGCCTTAGTTTCTATTACTCTTTGGTCCGCGAGTCTGTCGCGATTATTTGTTTACGTCAAATTTGTTGTGCTACTACTTGGCACCTTTGATGAAGTTCTATCTCCCTCCTATCCTTCCCCGAATATCCCGCCACCAACTGTATAGTTCTCTCGGCTGTCGCTTACTCATGTCATTATAGTCGGCTGATTATTGCACATGTTGTTTATCTCATCATTATCTCATCTTGTAACTTGCGTTTTCATGCTGAAATACAAACAACGGGAGTGTTCGTTTATGGGCTTCATGTATGGAAATTTCCGCGGACTGTTATTTCCCCGGTCCATCGTTTACATGGTCGGCTCGTCTTCTGGTTCCATTTGGTCTGAACATCATTGCTTGTTGTTGTATACTGTCAGTTGGTAACCTGTTCAAGACACTCAAAAATATCGGCTGCCTGCCAACTTTTCTGTCCACCGTGGAATCGTTCCACACAGTCATGAAGGGTATAATCAAGTTTGATGGTACATCTTAAGAAGAGTTTGAAATCTGAAGTGGGGTTAAGCAAGGAATGTCTTCCTCTTATTCTTTTCCCATCAAATTAGCCAATTGTCATTAGATTTTCGGGTTTATTTCCCCATCCTTTTTTTAAATATACTTTTATCTTTTATCGAAATACGCCTTTCGTGATGAAGGTGGTAGTATATACATTCACTCACGCTCAGATGGCGGCCTCTACAATGCTCAGAGAACGAACGAACGAACGAACGAACAAACTTTATTTTCAAAGGGTAACAAATTGGGCACGCAGGCCCGTCTTACATTCGGCCCTTCCAATCACTCATATTTCTTTCATCAACAGTGCATAGGAAAAAAACATTGTCACATGAATTTTGTAAACATAAACAATGCATATTACTATGTTATGAGACACATCCACCACCCACCCACACATCCCCCATTCACTCCAACTCTCCCACCCAACCACACACACATACAATACATTCCCCCACCCATCCACCACATCCCTGCACCTACACGTCTCCCCACCCACAAACACCTCTAACCCACCACACATCCCATCCACCCACACCCCAAGCACACGTACATTCAATAACCCACACATCCCCCACCTACACACATCTCCCCACCCACTCACATATCCTCTACCCGTCCCATTTCCCACCAACAATCACTCACCCAATATCCTCCTCCACCCACACACCTCCAACCACCCAGCCAAATACACATTCCTCAGCCACACACACATCTCCCCGTCAACTCACATATTCCGCACCTACCCACGCACAAATTCCGCACTCACCCACATAATCTCCCATCTCCCCCAGCCCACTCACAGATCCCGAGCCCACACCTACAAACATCCCCCACCATCTCCTAACCTGCACACACTCACCCACCCACATATCCTCTTCCCACCCACAAATCCTCTATCCACCCATCCCCCAACCAAACATCCCTTAACCACACACCCTTACTCATATACAATCACCCACCCACACATCCTCTACCCAACCACACATCCTCCATCCACCCATTCCCCCAGCCACACATCCCTTAACCACACACCCCTACCCATATATACACACATCCCCACCCACGCACAATCTCCCCACCCATACAAACATCCTTCACACACATCCCCACCCACCAACACATTCCCCATTCACAAACACACACCTCCCATCCACGCACACACAACCCACACACACATCCCCAACCCATACATTCATCCCCTCACACATCCCTAGACACACGTACTTATCCCTCAACCACTAACAACCACACATCCCTTACCCACTCATCAACACATACATCTCCTATCTACCCACCCACACTCACACATCCCAACCACCCATCTAAGCACATATCCCCCACCCTCACACACATCCTTCACCCACCCGCAAACCCAACCACACCTTCACCCACCCAAACAAACATCATTTATCCACACCCAGCTCCCCTCCCACACAACACCACACCCACACACATCCCAAAGACACATCCCACACACACATCTATCCACACATCTCCTACCCATCCACACATCCCCCAACTACAATCACCCTCACTACCCACACATACTTCCTCCATCCAGCCACACACACCCCCACCCAGCCAGACATATCCCCCACCCACACACACATCTCCAAATCCATCACCCACACCCATCACGCACCCCTCCCCCAACCCACACACATTCACCCACACATCTCTCACCCACACACACTCCCCACCCATCCACCCAAACATCCCACACCCATACACCTCCCTCACCCACACACACATCCCCAAACCCACAACTACCCCCACCTGCACACATCTCCCACCCACCACATATCCCCACACCCACACCTCCCCACCCACACATATACCCCCACGCATCCCATAACCCACCATCAATCATCCACCAACATATCCTCCTCTACCCACTCACCCACAACCACCTAGACAAACACACATCCCCAACCACAAACACATCTCCCCATACACCCATACATCTCGCACGCGTCCACACACAAATCCCCCACCCACTCACACACAAATCCCCCACCCAACCACACAATCCCACCCCGCCCACCCACACATCCTGAGCCCACCCACACACATCACGAATCCACCCACACACACATCCCCCCATCCCCCAACCTACTATTATGATCAAACTCCCACACTTTACACACACATACAGTGATGATTGTCGTGAGCATTGTCGCAAAATTGTAAAGAAAATGGAGAAAAATTGTACATATACATTTTGTAACTTAAAAATTAGTGATGTAATTCAACTCTCTCTCTCTCTCTCTCTCTCTCTCTCTCTCTCTCTCTCTCTCTCTCTCTCTCTCTCTCTCTCTCACTAACGCTCTCACTCACATTACAGTAATGTTATATTATACATGATAAAATCAAGTGTCATACATGCAAAATGATAATGTGAAAGATGAAAATACACAAAAAATATGGAATGGCATGTTACAGGACATGCGAGCACTCAATTCTCTCTCTCTCTCTCTCTCTCTCTCTCTCTCTCTCTCTCTCTCTCTCTTTCACACACACACACAGGCACACACACATCCCCCCCCCCACACACACACACACACACACACACACATCCCTCACATACACACCCATACATACATCCTCACATCTAGACAAATACATGATGCCTCACATGATCACTGAAACTAATAAGAACAAACTCCCACACTTTACACACAATTGAGACACTGACGATTGTCGTGAGAATTCTCGCAATTGCAAGAAGTGGAGAAAAAATTGTACATATACATTATGTAGCGTACAAAATTAGTGATGCAATTCAACTCTCTCTTTTTTCTCTCTCTCCCTCTCTCTCTTCCTCTCTCTCTCTCTCTCTCTCTTGCGTTCTCTCTCTCTCTCTCTCTCTCTCTCTCTCACACACACACACACACACACACACTAACTCTCTCACTCACACCACAGTAATGTTATATTATACATGATAAAATCAAGTGGCATACAAAATGATAAGAGATTGAAGACCAAGACCAAAATTATGAGGGTACTAATCAGAGTTGGTTTTTTCAGATAATGCTGTAATCACGACCTACTCTGAGGAAGAATTACAACGCCTGCTATTAACATTCTTCAATGCTGGTTCTGAATTTGGTTTAATAATTAGCAAAAAGAAGACACATATTATGACACAAGGTGCATCAATCTTTATTGACGACGCGGAGCTGGAGATAGTAGACTATTTCACTTATCTATGATCAGATGTAAACAATATATTACCCCTAGATCGGGAAATCAACAACAGGATTGGTAAGGCAGCAACAACAATGAACAGATTAACAAAAAGAGTCTGGGAGAACAGGAAGCTTACTGCCAAAACAAAAGTCCTCGTCTACCAAGCCTGTGTCCTTGGTACTCTTCTTTATGGCAGTGAAACCTGGTCAACTTACTCACACCAAGAGAAACGTTTAAACAGCTTTCATATGCGGTGTATGCGAAGAATACTTGGTATTAAGTAGCAAGACAAAATCATAAATACTGAAGTATTGGAAAGATCAGGTTGTGTGACGGTGTATTCCATGCTCAGTCTACGTAGACTGAGTTGGATATGAAATATTAGGAGGATGGATGACGGTAGAATACCAAAGGACATCTTTCTTGGTGAATTATAAATGGGTAAAAGATCTCGTGGTCGGCACCTACTACGATACAAAGATGTGTGTAAGCGGGGCATGACTGATACATGCATTGATATTGCACCTTGGGAGCAAGTTTCCGCTGATCGCGTTGCATAGAGGGCAAAGATCGGATAAGGAATAAAGACAAAGGAGAAACTGATTGCAGATAAGTCGCACACTGGGCGTTTAAGACGCGAGATGGTGCTTGATAGTGGAAATGACCATGTGTACACAAGCATCAATTGTGGAAGAACATTTACGGTCTGTTCAGTCACATGCGCTACCGCCTTGGGTTGTAGTTATCATGCCTGTTCATTTCCCCACATTCCAGCATGGCCAGGGCAAAAAATCCATACAATTCTCACAATATGTAACCTCTTAAGCGAGGTGACCCATCCCACACGAAACATCCCTTTCTCCACCTTACTAAGCATACTCTTTGAGTCCGTAATGAAGTCAATGTGTGTTGCAGTGGTCTCTTCTAACCAACAGAATGCCACTGTGACATTCTTATGCTGGAGGTCGTAGCCTGATATGCCAGACTCCTTTAAAAAAAAAAAAAGAATTGTCCATTAGCCTTCGCAATGAAACCCCATCCACTCCATCTGTTTCTCTCCATTGACCATCGGTACAGATCACAATGTCACCTTGATGTGTGTTACGGCAATGTATCAATAGTGTGCGTATATATATATATATATATCACCCTACAATATATGTGTGTGTATGTGTGTGCGTGCGTGTGTGTGTGTGTGTGTGTGTGTGTGTGTGTGTGTGTCACAGACACAGAGTCTGCTTTAAAGAAATGTAAAAATTCTGAAATAAACATCATAATATGAGACTTCAATGCAAAATTAGGAAATCAAGGTGATAGATACACAGTAGGAAACTATGGTTTAGGAGAGAGAAATGAAAGAGGATACAGACTTGTAGGGTGGGCAAAAGAGCAGGAAATGATTGTAAGAAACGCCTGGTTTAAGCAACACCCAAGAAGATTATGGACATGGAGGAGTCCTGATAGCAGGATTAGAAACAAGATTGATTACATTTTGATTAGCAGAAGATTTAGAAATGCGCTAACAATAGCAAAAACAGTTCCCAGTGTTGATTGTTATAGTGACCACAGATTACTTACAGGAACATCGATGATAAAGTTAAAGAAAATTAATTATAAAACATGAAACACTAAATATCATTTGTGTACATTGAGTAACGACAAGGAAATACAAAACAAATTCAACATAGAAGTACAAAACAGATTTGATATATTGTCTGATCTAGAGATCCTATTCCAGGATGTGGATGATCAATGGGAAATGTTCAAGAATTCAATCAGTTTGGCTGCAGAAACAACTATTCCAAAATTAAAGAAGGTGGGTCGTAAGAAATGGATGACTGAAGAAATTTTACAACTAATGGAAACAAGAAGACTCAAGAAAAATAATTCTGCCAAATATGAAGAAATTCACAGACAAGTCGGAATATTATGTAAGGAGGCAAAATAAGCATGGCTTGAGAAAAATTGCTTAGAAATTGAAAAACAACACAACAGTCAAAATACCAAATTAATGCACAAAAGAATTCAGGAACTTACTAATAAAAGAACAAGTACATCAGCAGGCTGTCTAAAAACTAAAGATGGCAAAATCATAATAGAAAAAGATCAGATTCTACATGTATGGTCAGACTATGTGAAAAACCTCTATGATAACAGAGATGAACAGTATGCTATTCGATTTAATAATGAAGGACCGCCAATTTTGAAGATAGAGGTTCGAAATGTTCTTAAACATTTGAAAGCTGACAAGGCCCCCGGTTCAGATAACATCACAACAGAAATGATTAAAGCTTTAGAAAAATATGGAATTGATCAAGTCACAAGACTGCTGAACTCATTATATGATACCGGACATATACCTTCTGAATTATGTAATTCTGAATTTATTGCAATCCCAAAAAAATCAGGACCTTGGAATGTTATCAACATAAAACAATTAGTATAATGAGTCACATCACAAAGATTTTGCTACGAATTATCATGCAAAGAGTGAGGAAGAAAATACAACCTGAAATAGGGGAAGAACAATGTGGGTTTGTAGAAGGAAAGGGTACGGTAAATGCTGTGTGTATGCTGCGTTCAGTTAATTAACGTTCTATAGAAGTAAACAAAGATGTACATCTTTGCTTTATTGACTACACAACGGCTTTCGATAGAGTAAGACACGTCAACATGGTAGATATGCTTGCAGATCTACAAATTGATGGGAAAGACATTAGACTTGTGGGGAGGAATAATTTGCGTTCCAGCGCCCTGTGGGCGGCACTGGATAGTGTCATTCCGTGTGGTTGTACAATGTCTCTGATGTCGTCAATCCATTTTCTTCTTGGACGGCCTCGTGGTCTCGTCGCAGATGATCTTTGATGTAATGCCAGTGATGGTAGTTGCTGATGTTGCACAGGAGACAAATGACAAATTAAAATCGTAAATTGATTAGAGAAATTAGACGTAAACAGTCAAAAAATTTTGGACATGTTATGAGAAGAAATGGATTGGAGAACTTAATGATAACTGGCAAGATCGAAGGGAACAGACCAAGGGGAAGACCGAGAAGTAAATACCTGGATGGCTTGGCCACATGGCATGGTCGAGACAGGAACACTAAGCTGATCCACGACTCTGGTTATAGAGTGAAATGGCGAGTCATGACACCGCCCACGCTTTCCGACATGGCACATTATTTCTATATATAAACTATTATAAACAGATGTCAGTTGCAACGAGAAAAGTGTTGAAGTGCTACATACAACCTGTACTTTTGTGTGGATGTTAAATGTGAACGATGAGTTGACAAGTTGAAAAACATCTAATGGCAGTGGAAATGTGGTATCTGAGGGAAATGCAAATTCCATGGACAGACAGAAAAACCAATGTGCAAGTCTTATAAGAAGTAAATGATAACCGCAAACTGATTAGAGAAATTAGACGAAGACAGTCCATTATTTTTGGGGCACGTTATGAGAATAAATAAACTAGACAACTAGCAAGATTGGGGGGAAAAGAACAAGGGGAAGGCAGAGTAGTAAATATCTAAATGGCTTGACCACATGGTATGGTCGGGACGAGAAGACAGAGCTAATCCACGACTGTGGTGGTCGTGTAAGATGGCGAAACATGACAGCCCACGCTTACCGGCATGGCAAAAGGGTTACGGACGCAGTTCGTAACCCTGCATACCTGCGTTCGAAACACAGCTGCGGGCGATTTGGCAGCAGACCGCCTATCGTTATGTTTTTTTAACGAAATGGTATGGGTGCCGGTCGTTCAGAAAGCAATGGCGAACTAGTGAACGTAAACTTGCCAAGAGATCAAAATTGATTGCGACGTTCTGTAAAGGTTATGCAACTAATTTAAAAAAAAAAAAATTTGTTGGTCTGCTCATGGTATTCTTTTAATTAATGTTCCCCATACAAGTTAGTTGCATATCCTTTACAGCCCGTTGCAGTCAACTCCAGCATTTTTTGTGTGTGGCTGTTTATGATGAGGAGTTACGGTCGCAGTTCGTAATCCCGCATACCGCGTTTAAAAAAAAAATGAAATGCTATGGGCGCCGGTCGTTCAGAAATCAATGGCAAACTACTGAACATAAACTTGCCCAGGAATCACGAACAACCAAAATGTGCTGGAGTTGACTGCTACGTCCTGTAAAGGATATGCAACTGAAGGGGAAAAAAAGAAATATCTGGACACGTTTAATGTTCAGTAGTTTGCCATTGCATTCTGAACGACCGGCACTCATACGATTGTATGAAAATCAACGCAAGGAGGTCTGCTTCCAAATATCCCGCAGCCTTGTTTTGAACGCGGTATGCGGGATTACGAATTGCATTCTTAACCCCTTCGCCGACATATAGTATATGTAGATTCCCCATAAACCTAATTTCAACCGCCATTATCTATCTATCTCAGCATCTGCACCATAGGAACCGCGTTTTGGTTGTACCGGAAATGACGACCCATCAATGGTTTCCTACAGCGCGGTATCTTTGAAAACATTGGGCTAACGATTTCGTAAAAAACACAAGCAAATTACTATTAGGGCTACTTAATTAGATGTGAGTATCATTATTATACCTATTATAAAATATTACGCTTTGTTTTGTAACATTTACAACTCATTTTATCTATAATAATGATGAATTGATGTGTCGATCTTGTCGCAAGGAAAGGAAAAAATGAAATAAAAAAATAAAATTAAAACTCGAGTCGAGGCTTTTGAAGTTGTTTAACTTTTGACTATAGGAATGTCATGTTATTATAGAACAATTCATAGAATATCGTAGATTAAAATGAACAAAGTACAAATATTTATATAGTAATACTCATAGTAATAACTAATATTCTACGGGATATAGCCATCGAAGAAAACTGGCTCATAGTTTAACGAAATAATAATTTAGCGAGAACTATCACGATTTTACATTTGAGAATTTACTGAGACCACCACAGTAGATAGGCCTTGAAATTCAAAATCTAATGAATGGTACCTCAATGATGCCTGTATGTCACTTCTAAGTGACAATATTGATATTCACATTTTTTTGAAGGTGAGACGAGTTGCGATTTCTCATGCTATTCACCCGATATTAGAGCTCTCCAGTGTGTCCGATTACCTTCACCAGCGGGTGTGCGTGCGAGACGGTCTCAAACGGTCATATGAAAACTGACTTGAAAAATATGTTCCGTCATGTTAAATGATTACAAAATAGTACAAGTATACAAATACATTATTAATAATCTTTATTTAAACTTGTGTTCTCTTTAACTTTAGTTGGTCAAATCGCACGTTTTGTGTGTTGAAAAGTGTAGCGCAATTGATATGCGCGGCCGTCATGACCCGTGGGTTTCCAATTCACAAAGTCACATCTTCGCAGAAAATCTGTTTTTCAACCACATTTCGAGCAAGTTTAGCGATGAAACTATACTGATTCAGTGGTGATATTTTATTATTAAAATTCACATTAAACAAAGACATCTATTGGATTCATCGATTCCGATCATTCCACTGCCTCTGTGGGATGCGTTCCTCGGCAGCTTGCACAGATCCATAGAGCACACTTTTTTTCACAAATTTCCAGTTTCTTAGTTCTATATATTTTAGTTCGTAATGTTTAATAGTTTCTATTATATCACCTAATAATTTTGTAAAAAAAAAAAAAAAATGCCCAGCCGGGAACAGAACCCCGGTCTCCCGCGTGACAGGCGGAATGCTTACGACTACGCTAGTGAGGACACGATGATTGTTCCACAAAGATTTTTATATAGTCAAGCCGCCGTTTTGGATTTCATGATCGTAACATCTTCGCCTGTTTTTCAACCACAATTAAAGCAAGTTTAGCGTGAAACTTTCCAAATTTCTGAAAAATTTGATGTAGAATTCAAAGATCCATCTACAATTGATGGTTTTCTATTGAAAGCTCCAGAAAAAAAATTAATTACGGTTCCGCGTGCGAGGTTCAATCAACGTCGTGTGTCACAAGCATCATAGGCAGATTATGAAAATTGACTTCAAAAATATGTTCCGTGATGTTAAATTATTAAATAATAGTACAAGTATACAAATAAATTATTATTAATCTTTAAACTTGTGTTTTCTTTAACTTTAGTAGTTCAAATTGCACGTTTTGAGTGTTAAAAAGTGAAAGTGTACATGCCAGTCCGAACGATATGCGCATGCGCAGCCGCCATGGCCCATGGCCATGCATTTCCCCATTCATGAAAAGCACATCTTCAAGGAAAATGTTGATTTCATCAACAAGTTAAGCTTGTCTAGCGATGAAACTTTCCAAATATATGTAAATTTGCATGCAGAACTTTAAAATTCATCTAAAAGTTATGCCTATCTATTACCAGCGCCTAAAAAAAATTAATTACGGTAAGTATGAAATATAATGTCATTTATACAAAAGGTCATGATGATTTCAACCAATCGCTGTGCAAGGAATATTAGGCAAACCTTTCCTGGAAAACCCCGGATGACGTGTGCTATTGTCACGTGAGATATGAATGAATGACGTCGAAAGAATGCATGGTCTGAACTAGCGCGAACTGAGAGACGCAGTGATTCATGGCTGTATGATTCCGTACATGATTTCGGTTTTCATTTCCAGTCACGGCACGATGGAACTGCTAGTATGATTAATAATTCTAATATACTAATAATATAATATAGTATATTATAATAGTATATTAGTAGCAATTTTGGTCAATATTTACTTATGAAATCATACAGTTGGATACAGCTTGACAAGACGAATCTAATGGTATCTCAACGAAGAGTATGCGTTAATTCTAAGCTGAGTTATGAATTTTTGTGTGTCGTAATTTAAAATCAGGAAGTGTAATGATATCCTAAGAGATAGGGGAGATTTTATTGCGGCTCAATAAATTGGAAGCAGAGACATTCTGCCTTCTATTACTGTGGCTTGTTTAATTTTAAATGGACAACATAGACCTGTATATCATTGCGTTCGGGGTGGCGAGACCTAATTTGACATATTATCTATTTTTCAATAGGATGTGCCGTGACCTAATTAACAATTAAAAATGGCCACCAATTGTTTATTATTCATTAAAAGTCTGTCACATTGCTAACAAACCTGGTAAGATGTATATTTTATTGTGCGTTTTAGTAACAGGAAAGTAAAGGTCACATTCCTCTTTTGATAGAATGTCGAGAGGATCAACTTCATTGCACCATGTTTTACCCCATATGGCTCAGTCTCTTTCCGCACGGCGGCCTGCCGAAAGCATCGTACAAAGCACGAGAGTCTCAGAGTCTCTGACAAAAATGCACTCTACTTTTAAGACTTTTTGATAGGATGTGCTGTGACCTAATTAATAGTTAAAAATAGCTGCCCGTTTATATTAATTAATTGTCATGTGAAATGTTCGTCGTTAGTGAAAGAACAATTCATGAAAATGTACTCATATTGTCTTAATGATAATGTACCAACTGCATTGCGACAGCTTTCTCTTGTTGATTAAATATCATGCATTAATGTAAGTAAATATGTTTGTAACTGCAGCATAAATTAAGCAGCAGTTAATTAATTATTAAAATATTAAATAATAAAAAATAAAAATATTAAATAATTAAATATTCATTAAAATTGATTTAGAAAAAAAACTGTTTAGAAAAAAAGTACTCCTTACTTACACTACTTACGGGTATTCAGACGGGTCTGAAAACTGGCTTTCAAAATTATTTTCAGTCATGTCAAATGCTGAAATATACAAGTACACAGATACATTACTGCTACAAATGACACTTGTATGTTTAATTTTAGTAGTTAAAGTACCAGTTCTAATTATAGATAAATACAGGTCCACTATAGTTTTTTGTACGGGCGCCGCAATCTTGAATTTTGTGTTATGACAGCCATGTCACTAAATATTTTTTCCTGAATGCCAGCAAACATCAGCAATGTTGAAACTCTTCACATTTATGTAAAATTTAACGGGGGAATTCAAAAATGCAACAAAAAGTTAAGGTTTCTTTATACTTCAGGAGTTATAAGACAAATTAGCTTACTATTCTTGAATCATTGGCACCTTTCCGTCTTGACAGACGATAGTTTGGTACATTGTGCTTCAAAAAGGCTTAATAACTACGATCCATGGCGGTGGCGAGTGTGGCTGGTAAGGCCAATTCTTGCTGCAAATGTTTGCCCACAGTAGGTGCATGTGAAAACATGGTCACTTCCACCATTTTGCACCATCTTACGTCTCTCACGCTCTATGTGTGCTTTATCTGCAATCATTTTCTCCTTTGTCTTTATTCCATTTCTGATAGTTGCCCTCCATGCAACACGTTCAGCGGCGACGTGCTCCCAATGTGCATTATCAATGCCTGTATCAATCATGTCCCGCTTACACACATCTTTGTATCGTAGTAGAGGCCGACCCTGAGATCTCCTACCCATCTGTAATTCCCCCAAAAAGATGTCCTTTGGTATTCTACCATCATCCATCCTCCTAACGTGTCCTATCCATCTAAGTCTACGAAGACTGAGCATGGAATACACCGTCACACAACCTGATCTTTCCAACACTTCAGTATTTGTGATTTTGTCTTGCCACTTAATACCAAGTATTCTTCGCAGACACCGCATATGAAAGCTGTTTAAACGTTTCTCTTGGCGTGAGTAAGTTGTCCAGGTTTCACTGCCATAAAGAAGAGTACTAAGGACACAGGCTTGGTAGACGAGGACTTTTGTTTTGGCAGTAAGCTTCCTGTTCTCCCAGACTCTTTTTGCTAACATGTTCATTGTTGTTGTTGCCTTGCCAATCCTGATGTTGATTTCCTGATCGAGGGATAATTTGCTATTTACCTCTGATCCTAGATATGTAAAATGGTCTACTATCTCCAGTTCGGCGTCGTCAATAAAGATTGATGGTACACCATGTGCACCTTGTGACATAATCTGTGTCTTCTTTTTTTTAATTGTTAAACCAAATTCAGAACAATCATTGGAGAATGCAGATAGTAGATGTTGTAATTCTTCCTCAGAGTGGGTCGTAATCGCAGCATCATCAGCAAAAAGCAACTCTCTGATTAGTACCCTGCTAATTTTGGTCTTGGCCTTCAATTTCTGAGCATTATAGAGGCCACCATCTGAGCGTGAGTGAATGTATATACCGTCATCCTGATCACGAAAGGCATATTTCAGTAGAAGTGAAAAGTATATCCCAAAGAGGGTGGGGGATAGTACACAACCTTGCTTAACTCCACTCTTGATTTCAAACTCTTCTGAAGTTGAGCCATCAAACTTGATTATACCCTTCATGCCTGTGTGGAACGATTCCACAATGGACAGAAGAGTTGGTGGGCAGCCAATCTTCTTTAGTGCTTTGAACAGACCATCACGACTGACCAAATCGAATGCCTTTGTGAGGTCGATGAAGGCAATAAACAGTGGCTGATTTTGTTCCCGGCATTTTTCTTGCATCTGTCGCAATGAGAATATCATATCAATGGTAGACCGGTTCTGACGGAAGCCGCACTGTGATTCGGGGTAGACTTGATCTCCCAGAAGTCTGTGCAGGACAATTCTGGCAAATACTTTCCCAACAATACACAGTAGTGAGATACCCCTATAGTTGTTACAGTCGCTCCGATCTCCCTTGTTCTTGTACAGCGTTATGATGTTTGAATCTTTGAAATCCTGTGGGACTTGTCCTTCTCGCCAGCATAGCTCTATTAGCTGGTGGATCTGTAGAGTGAGTGTGTCTTGCCCACTCCTGATTACCTCTATTGGAATCCCATCCTTACCTGGAGCCTTGCCAGATGCAAGCTCATTTATAGCACACTTAACTTCTGTTATAGTGGGAAGTGTGTCCAGGTGGTCAAGAGTTGGCAGGGCCTCTATGGCGTTGAGGGCATCATCCGCTAGCTTGGTCTCACTTGAGTAAAGCTCTAAATAGTGCTTGACCCATCTATCCATCTGCTGTTTCTTATCAGTGATGATTTCTCCAGTCAAGGTTTTCAGCGGTGCACTTCTTTTGATCATTGGACCACAGGCTTTCTTTCTTCATACATGCTTCTGATGTTTCCCTTATCACTTGCGATTTGAATGGACTCACATAACTTGATCCAATAGTCATTCGCACACTGCCTGGCAGCCTTTTGTACATCCTTCCTTGCTTGCTTCAGCTCACTCAGAGTGTTACGCGTTGGTCTTTCCTTGTTTCTTAAAAGAGCTATCTTCTTTTTATCAATCAAAGGCTGCAGTATCTGGCTGTTTGCCGCAAACCAGTCCTGCCTCTTATGATCCACAGTGCCGTAAACCCCTACCGCTGTTTTATAAATAGTTTCCTTAAGTTTACTCCATTTATCATTTACTATACAATTTTCTGATGTATCATCATTGAAAGCGTCTTCAAGTTGCTGTTGAAATTCAAAGCACTTTCCAGGATCGTGAGTGTTAGTAATATTAATCCTGGGGCTAGACTTGTGTTTAGCTGTGTAGATTCTCTTTGGTCTCAGTCTAACCCTTGCAACAACCAAAGAATGATCTGTATCACAGTCAGCACTGTGGTAACTTCGAGTTAATGATGTATGGTTCAGGTGTTGTCTCCGTGTGATAATGAAGTCCAGCTGATGCCAATGGCCGGATCTTGAATGTTTCCATGTGACCTTATGCATCTCTTTTGTTTTAAAAAAGGAGTTTGTAATACATAGGTCATTTCTAGTGTAACAGTGTGTACAGAGATTAACAAGCCAGAGGTTAAGTTAAAATAGTTTATTGCTTCATGATGACAACTTGCTTCTTTACCTCTCAAGGGTGTGATGTTAACTCCACTCACATTGAAGGCTGGATCTTAACTGCCCTTGCCAACCCAATACGTCACGATTGAGCATCTCTCCCCGCTTTCAGTCTCAATGCTCAATCGTGCTGTATCTGTTTCCCACTAGATCCTAATAATACCCCAGTACTCCATTACTGTTACACCTCCCCATGTTTATTAAAGAATTTTCCTTATAAAGGAAAAATCTTTACTCCTAATCCCCTTGCTCTATTCCCTCTTTTTCCTCTAATCTTCCCTAAATCAGCTCCTCTTAAGTCAATACTCTATTTCTTTAACTCTTCCCCTGCTATATATATATATATATCAACCCACTTCTTTTCTGGCTCTTCAAACAACCATAACATATTTACATATCTTTAATAACAATTCAATATCAACTTTATAAAATACATTATAACACATCTTCTTAAATATTAGCATTCCGCTTACTATTTCAAACGCTGATACCATTCTCCACTTTCGACTAAGTTGAAATCACTGTCACACGATAGAAAGATAAAGAATCGGTGGCCACCGGTATTTAAAAGAAGCAGTAGAACTCTTCCACACAAAGACCACACTCAGCTAAAAATCACACACCCCCTTAGCACAGGTTTAGCTCTGTTTAGGAATATTTTAGCAGAGCAGATTCGTGTGTTTCCTCTACTTCCGCGTCCGCGTCTGTTATTACTTCTTTCACTAGAAGATTGTGAATAATTAGTTCCCGGCATTTCTACTCTATCCGTTGCCAATATTTCACTAACGTTCTGTTCTAGTTTTGCTACTACACACCCTCTGTATAATTTAATTTCTCTACCTGTGTTGTTAATCACCATAACTGGAAAGGTTAAGTGTTTATCTAACGCTATTATTCCATCCGGAACTTCCAAACCAGGCTCATCAATTATTTCCTCTTGTAATTCAGTGATTCTGACTGTGTTTCCTTCCACATAATATGGGTTTTTCTTCAGCTTCACTTGTATCAAATTAACCGACTGTGGTTTTAACGTCGTTGTCATTTTAACTCTAACTAGTGCTGATATATGCATGTCTTCTTGCATATCTATATAGACGTCCCTGAATTTTAATTTGTGTAAATCATATAAAAGTCTTACTCCATTTTTTATTAAAAAATCTCTTCCTATTAACATGTTTCTATTTAACCCCTTCACTACATGAAAAAGGTGTCTTATGTTGATCCCTCCTAACTTAAAATTTATCATTGTTTGTCCCACTACTTGTAAATTCTGTCCCGTAACAGAGTGTAAATTATTATGACTCTTAAATACTCTACAATTTCTTACTATGTTATATAGAAAACTTTCTTTTACTACACTAACCTGAGCTCCCGAATCAATTAATGTACGAACTCTATACTTTCCTATTTCTAATATACAAGAGCTATAATCTGTTTTATCTTCTATAAATTTCTTGACTTCATCTAGTTGAAAATATTCTCTGTTCGACCTATTATACCTGTTATTAACATATTCTCTAACCCTTGGGACCTTATTATTTACCCTCCTATCATAGGTCCTGCCTAATAGGTAGGGCGCCGATTTTCCTGTGTTCTTGTACCTGTAAAATTCCTGTATCCATCTACAACATTCCTACTCACCCTATTATTGTCATGTCTACCCTGTGTATTCGACTGGACACGCCTGTTATTACAAAACCGAGAAACATGTCCCCGTTGACCACAATTCCAACAGACAATATTTGTACTATTTGTGTTACCTACTGTTTCTCTTGTAGGGTATCTCATATTTCTTCTTTCCTCATTATCATATCTATTTCTACCTTGTAACGTCTGTATACCTCCTCTCCTATTCCATCCGAACCTTGTTTGTCCTATTTCCATAGGTTCCTCAACTCTGTCATCTCGATTACTTCCCACTTCTCGTCCTGTTCTTAATCTAAACCTACGTCTCAAATTTTCTTCTTGTACCGCGATATCCACCGCTTGTGATAACCTCTCAGGGTTTTCCCTCATTAATTTAAGTTTCAAACCATCAGACTTTATGCCATCCACAAAGATCCCTACTAACATCCTTTCCACCTCCTCTCCTCGTACATTCTGTCCTAAGAATGCTTCTTCAGCCAGATTAATCAATCTATCGCTAAACAATTGTACCGTCTCTCCGTTATTTTGTTTAGCCTGCCTCAACACCGAAAATGCATGTTGTGGATCCGTTATTTCTGCATATTTCCTTGCTAGGTCTTCCTTGAATTGTTCCCATGTCTCATCTACTCTAGCTTCTAGCTTTCTTCTTATATGATCCGAGACCGGTTCCGTTGCCGTCTGATAAGCCAATCTCATTTTTTCTTCATCTGTTGCTGAGATTAAATAGGCATATTTTTCTATGGAAGTGATCCATTTCTTATAGTCTCTGGCCTGTCCACCAAATTTCACAATTTCTGTTGCCATCCCTTGTTGTTTAATCACCATATTAAGCCGGCCCACTGCTGTTCCCACGCCTGTCAAAACCTGTGCCAAGGTGTCCTGTTCCGCCATGCTGAAATAATACTGAAACAAGGCAAGCAAAGAAACACACAATTTCAACCTCTAAATTTAAAGAATACACTTACTTATTATAGACACAATTTTAACTTCTCAATTTAAGTAATGCACTCACTTATTATAGCAATGCGCAGTTATTTTCTGGGTCTAAGTATCACACAAATTTACTTCTAAATTTAAATAATGCACTCACTTATTATATAGCAATGCGCAGTTATTTTCTGGGTCTAAGTATCACACATTTGCAATTTCTTAATTTTTAAAGAGCACTATTCACTTGTTTTGTAAAACTAAATACAGAAATTTACCCTCGCCGTCAAATTAAGTTCGAACACCAGGTGCCTGCATCAGCTGACCATCAGTCGCGGAATTTAGGTAGTGGAGTTTAGGTAGCCTATCTCTTCCCCTCAGGTCACTTCTCATGGGATGCCTGGATAATCTTCAACCCCTGGTCGGGTCACATCTGATATTAGTCTTTGCGTTCACCCCGGGTGGGGTACATCTTCGACGATTTGATAGGGTCTTAGTAATAACGAGGCCCAAAAAAGTATCAGGATCAGCCGAGGCCCAGTGATATTTGACTGTTTCAACAATCTATGGCCCGATCAACGAAAGAAACGAGGAGTCTTTCATGCTGTCCCGACAAAATGTTCTGACTGAATTGCTCCTCTACAGAATTCTTGAGTTCTTGTTCTGACCGACAAAATGTTCTGGCTGAATTGCTGGTTTGCCCAAACTCTCAGGACATGATCATTCCGGTTCGTCCCCTCACAGCGGCTGTAATGGCTCTTGAAACGCAACAATTCAGGCACCGTCCATGTTAAGCCTGTTGCTGACAATCAACTTGCAGCACGGCGGCTATAATAAACTTCTTGAATTGCGGACCCTGCAAAGTGACGGTTATATCAAGGCTCTTGGCGCTACTTTATTGGTTATCTTAAGTCTTGAAAAAGACTTACAGAGGACCACTCCTGGGTGAGCTTTTGGCCTCTGTATTCACAGATAACTACGATTTACAAATTTACTGGCCATCTTTTGGTGCGCCTGTTCTCACGTTCACTAATTGGTCTCTAACGCGATGTTATTCGGCTTGACTTCGCATTGTTTTTGTTTTTCTCCGGCGATTATATCAGGTTCAGATCCTGGTCACATGCTCCATAATTAATCCTGTAACAGTGTGTACAGAGATTAACAAGCCAGAGGTTAAGTTAAAATAGTTTATTGCTTCATGATGACAACTTGCTTCTTTACCTCTCAAGGGTGTGATGTTAACTGCCCTTGCCAACCCAATACGTCACGATTGAGCATCTCTCCCCGCTTTCAGTCTCAATGCTCAATCGTGCTGTATCTGTTTCCCACTTGATCCTAATAATACCCCAGTACTCCATTACTGTTACACTAGTGCAATGCTCCAGCAGCCTTTGCCCATTATCATTCATGCGACCGATGTTGTATTTTCCAAGGCACACTGGCCATGAACTCGAGTCCTTGCCCACACGAGCATTGAAATCACCGAGCATATAAATGTAGTCGGATTTTGGAACTGCCTTGATCGCAGAGTCTAGCTGCTCATAGAACGTATCCTTCACATCATCAGAGGAAGCGAGTGTCGGTGCATATGCAGTGAGAATGGTGGCAAATCCACAAGAGGTTGCCAAGCGCAGTGATAATAATCTTTCATTACCTCCAGCTGGGATATCAATCATTCCCAGTAGCGAATTCTTCACTGCAAAGCCCACACCATGTTGCCTTTTTTCTGCCTGCCCTCTTCCCTTCCAAAAAAAGGTGTAATTGTTTTCCCTGAGTGACCCTTCCTCAGCAAGGCGAGTCTCCTGCAGGCCAGCAATATCAATGTTAAGATGATTGAGTTCAGCATCAATCACAGCCATTTTTCTCACATCGTCAATATTTGTCAAGTCAGTGGAAAATCCTGGACACATGGTTCTCACGTTCCAGGTTGCAAGCCGTAGCTTGAGGTTTCTGTTCTTTTTATTAGTACCTGGTGCATTGGTTTTACAGCCTGCGATTCAGATTTTGTCCTAGCCCCAAGCACCCATTGAAGCAGGCAGGCTGTGGCGGATCAGCACCCAATTGGCTGGGGGCTGCCCAGCTTGAGGCGGGCGGTAGCTGATCAGTGACACCTGTAGGTGTCTCCCACCGTCAGAGGCAACGCGTGGCGCCCCATGTCTACGCCAACTGACAAGGACTTATAACCCGTAACAGTTGCCTCTCGCTTTGATTCCAAGACCGGTTAAGACCAGGGATGGAGTTATTGCCTCTCCATAGCACAAAGCCTGGGCTAAAATATAGAGATCATGTGTTGCCCATGCAGCATGATCCCTCTCTCGGCCTGCCTAGTTCACTCCAGAGGAAAGTTTACACCTATAATCTGGAACAAGACAAGCTGCAGAAGCTGCCGGATCAGCAAAGCAATGCTCTAACTGTCCGCCTGTCGGAGCTTCGATCTTAGACCAGCTGCCAACCAAGGCTTACGGCCTGGTCTGCCCTGCCATGACTTATTTTGTCTTTGGGTTGCATTTCCTCGCACCAGGATAAGGCTAGTACCCTCCCAATTGCGCTCTTCCGCCCGAAGCCGTAGGCACAATGTGGGGTGTCGGGTTTGTAAGCGCCGCCCAACATTCGGCGCTGACAGAAAGCAGGTAGTACCGTCTACTTATTCTTGAATAGACTCCAAGAAATTCAAGAGAAAACAGTTTCTTGGCGCTTAGCAGAAGGACATCTACTGCAAATTTCAGAGTAGTTTCCCCTTTCGTTGTACCTCGCTGGTTTCGAATAAATCAAATCTAACCAGTCATGGTAACAACCGGAAGTGAATCAATTGGTCGCAAAGAATAGCGCGCAAAATCAAAATTGCCCCCCCCCCCCTCCCCAAAGGGCAAAGTTCGATAACTCTGACATTGCTAATAATACGCAGCATCACATCTCTGAAGCTTAAATATAAAAATTATAGTACTAGGTACGATCATGATTTTAAAATTGGGTATTTACTTTCATGATTTTAAAATTGGGTATTTACTAATGAGACCACTACAGATAGACAGGCCTTGAAACACCAAATCTAATAGTGCCTTAATGATGCCTATATGTCAATTCTAAGTGGAGATATTAACATTTTTGTGAAGGTGTCTCGGGCGAAAATTAATAACATCCCCTTAATTTTGGAACTCTTCAGTGTGTCCATTATCTCCACTGCGTGCAAGCCATCTCAAACAAGTCATAGATGGATATGAAAATTGACTTCAAAAATATATTCCGTCATGTTAAATGATTAAAATAATAGTACAAGTATAGAAATAAATTATTAATAATCTTTAAACTTGTAGTCTCTTTAACGTTAGTAGTTCAAATTGCACGTTTTGAGTGTTTAAAGTGTACATGCCAGTCCGATCAATATGTGCTGCCGCCATTTTGGGTTTCCCATTCACAAAGGCACACGGTCGCAACATCTTCGCATACATTTTTTTTCAACCACATTTCGAGGAAGTTCAGCAATGAAACTTTCTAAATGCAGAATTTGAAAATCCATTTAAAATTAATGGTTTTCTATTGATGAATGAATGACGTCGAAAGCATGAATGGTCATTACATAGCCATTTTTGGGGACACGGTGGATCATTGCTTGGTGGCGCGGTATATCACTTCCGTTTTCGTTTCAGGTCGCGGCACGATCAAACTCTCTAATACAAATGCTATGGTCTTCATATTGATCATATTATTAATATATTTATTATTATTATTGTTCATTTATCAAATCAGTATTTAATTTATTTAGTATAATTTTATAAAGAACACTAGGACTGCAGTAATGGATGGTCATGGTTCCTGGAAAAAGAGACAAGGGTCTTTGTCTTATTTTTCTTTCACTTGGTGTAAATTTGTCTGTCTGCAATTTTGGCTCTTGTATAAACTTCACTGTCTTTATTAATTCACTCAGTTTTTTGTTTATCTTTCACGGTTGTTTCTCTAGACCAAAAGGTTTGCCTAGATATGTTGTATTTTGGGCACTCTTTTAGAGTATGTATGTGATCTGCTGTCTGCGGCACCAAACCAGGTGTGTACATGGCTGATTCGCCAATCTTGAATTTTGTATATGTGTGGTTGCATCATAATCTCTATTGTGTCCTGTTCTGAGGTGTAGAATAATGATTTTTTTATAGTCTGCCCATAAAGTAGTAGTAATCTTGATTGGGTGTGGTGACTTTCTCAAGTTCTCATTGATTTGATCATTCTTTTCTTTTAGTGGTTTGTAACAGTAACAGGTTTATTGGGTTGTTCTTCTTTTGCTCCTTCCTTAGTCAGTAGTTGTGCTTCATTTAGCCTTTTACCTTATTTTGCAGTCATGCACAACAGTTAATATTAAAGGTATTATCATAGCAGATATTTCTGCAATAATGTTACATGCTCGACACAATTTGTTAATGGCACGAGGTGAGAGTAACAAACTCCACTTTCCTACCTAGATAAATCATCGGTACCTATTTTACAAGACTCTTGCTTAGGCTGGGTTTGATCTCAATCTATTGCACTGCCAAGCTCCCCTATCCACTTTGCAACAATGACTTTGCAAACAAAAATGAGTGATTAATATTTTGTAAGAATAAATGTCTTTCTTTCTTCCCACAGGACAATGGCGTGTCTGCCCCTGGATTGTGTGGATATATTTGACGACTTTGAGGACGCAAATTCTATGGAAGTAACGTACTGTAAGCAGGTCTCAGATGAGCAGTTTGAAGAGGACACAAGGTCGGAGACCGACAAAGCTCTTGGTGTAAGTGGAAATGTTGATAAAATATTTTGACAGAAACAAAAAAAAAAGTTTAGTTGGCTGGTTGTTAATCCTCTGAGAGTTTTATGTCCAGTGCATTGATGCTCAGATCATCTGAACCCCGAAAAGGGCATGCTTCTGTCGGAGTCAGGTTGAGACTTTTTTTCCTGATCTGATAGCAAAGTACATCTCCACACGGACTTTTGCATTGCTCTCCTTCCCTTTTCCAAACTCAGAAACTATTGGAGCATGCACGATCAGGACTGGAACTTCACATCTTCACAGAGGCATGGTATAATAAAGTTAATTGCAGATCCTTTACAGAACATCGCAGTCAACACCAGCATTTTTTGGCTATTTGTGATTTCTTGGCAGGCTAACATTCAGTAGTTTGCCATTGCTTTCTGAACGACTGACTCTCATACCATTGTATGAAAACCAACACAAGGTGGCCTGCTGCCAAATTGCTCGCAGCTATTTCGAACGAGGTATGCGGAATTACAATTTGCGCCCATAACCCCTTCGCAACAGAGCTGGCTATAACCATGTGATGCTTCAGCCCATCAACTACAGACAGACTGAGGCTGGTCATATTTCTTCTACAAGTCTCAGATATTTCATTGTCCACAGACTCCAGACCAATGCCCAGAGGTAGGAATGACAGGTTAACAGTTTCTGTAAATAGTTCAAGGACAGCTGGCTATGAGTGTTGGGTTCAAGTGGTTTAGCAGTATAGCGTCAGCATCATCATCATCATGTGCCATACCAATAAGTGGACAGTCATGTTTCGCCACCTTACACGATTACCAGAGTTGTGGATCAGCTCTGTTCCTCTCTCGACCATGCCATGTGGTCAAATCATACAGATATTTACTTCTTTGCCCTCCCCTTGTTCTTTTCCCCTCAATCTTACCAGTTGTCACCAAGTTCTCTAGTTTATTTCTTCTCACAACGTGCCCAAAAAATTGTGACTGTCTGCATCTAATTTCTCTAATCAGTTTATGGTTTTCATTTGTTTCTTGTAGGACTTGCTCATTGGTTTTGAGAAAGCATGCCTGGATTAAAACAAACGTGTGTTTCCAGCTAGTCTATTGCTTTAGCTACTGCCATGTCCTCTATGTATGTGTAAGGAGGAAGTAAACTATACAAAAATGCACATGTCAGACACGCTGACCTCTCAAATAAGTCTGTAGCTAGGTATCATGCACGCCCATTGAAAGTGGAACAAAGATATAAAATATGTCATAGACCATGCCTCATTCAAATCTGTTGTCATTATTCAGGAGCTATGCCAGTATTTGGACCAAAATCCAGAGTTTTACGCTCGAGTGCTTCGCAAGAGGAAACAGGAGGAGATGGAAGGTGCTGGTGTAATCTCCTATGTCAAGGTTGTATGTTTTGTGTTTCTAAACATGTGCTACACTTTGTTATAATCGTTTGTGAAGTACTTTACTCAACAGGTGTTTTCTTTAAACTATCACTTTGTTGTGATAATTTGGGTAGTACTTGACTCAACAGACATTTTCTGTATATTCTTACTTTTTTGTAACCATTTGTTGATTACAGGTAATTAGGTTATACTTTTGATTTACTCATTCATGTAGCAATATGTAGTAGAAAATTGGTTCCTCACAATTCCTCAGACACCAGTTGGACATCAAAAAGGGCAGGCCATATAGGGTGTCGCCCAATATAAATTTCAAAATGAGAAAGTCACCAGGAGCTGACGGTATTTCCAATGAAATGATCAAGAAGCTAGGAAAACTGGCCAAAGCAAAGATGTGCAGGATGAGGGTGGACAAGGACGACATTCATGTTGACAGATGAGCTCATTCAAAAAGTCGACCAAGATATTTCTACAAATTTCTAGGACTAGTCTGTTTCAAATTGTCACAGAGAGGTTAGGTTACGACTATTCTGTTCATGGTGGGTACCAAAACAACTGACTGACGTTCACAAAGCTCAAAGAATTGGCTCAGCTTTGACGTTCCCTCTGCGCTGCTAGGAAAAGGGGGATGCATTTCTGGGCAGAATAGTGACAAGGAATGAGACATGGGTTCACTTCGTGAATGCAGAGACGAAGGAACAGTCAAAAAATACACATTCTCCAGACATGCTTAAAAAGTTCAAGCGAACATTTTCGCTACAAAAAATGATGATTACAGTGTTCTGGGACGGCAAGGTCGTTTTGTTGGCGGAAATCATGACACTAGGGACCACAATAACATCAGAAGTTTATTGTGAAACATTGAAGATGCTTCATCAGTTGATCGAAAACAAAAGCGTGGAATGCTCACCAGTGTCGTCATTATCTTACATGACAACGCGCAGCACCACACTGGTGCTTGTACAAAGGCTTTATTGAAGCAGTTTAAATGGGAAATTTTTAAAAAATGCGCACACATGCACAACCCAACCCCTGGGCTTTTGACACCACCGAGGAGCTCACTGATGGAGTCAACAATTGGCTAAGTACCCTAGTGGCACTGTTCCTTGACGATGAATTACAGAAACTCATGCCATGATATGACAAGTGCCTGAATTTAGGTGGTTACTATGTGAAAAGTAATGCAGTGATTTATGTAACTTTTGTATGTATTTAGATGTTATTGTCAATTTGTTAAAATGTTTATCAGTCAATCAGAGATTGATTTTGGCATAGCCCACGTATAAAACCACATCTCCAAGGCTTCTAGGGATTTTTCGCCTCTTTACTAACTGTCCAGGATTTGCAGCCGTATGTTAAAATTGGTTCTATGTAACATACAAAAACTCTTTTTTCTAACATTCAAGGACATGGACTTATTGCATAAAATGTTCTTCATTTGATAGAATGCAGTTTCTGCTTGTCCAATTCTGTTCTTTATCTCTGATACATCTTCCATCTGATGCTATCCATGTTATGCTTTACCTCTACTTAAATGCATATCTTTTTGCCCGTTTGCCTGCAGACAAAATATATTTAACATTGCCGATCAACTTTGCATGGAGTATTTCATGTTCTCATTTGCTTGACCTTTCACAGAGTAAAATGATGAGTTTCCTACATGGTGAGCAGTACCCCCATTGCCTGGTCAGTGCCAGTGAGTGTGTCCAGCAGACGAATGCTCTCAAGGCGGGCATGTGCAAGACTTTCCAACTGTCACAAGGTGAGTAGCGGTGCAGTCCAGAGTAGGGTTTACAGACTGCTGTCTGTATCCAAAATGTTTCATAGGGTGTTAAAGAGAGAGGTCTATGCATTTATCTAAGAAAACATATTTATGTTGCTATTGGATGTTTCTTGGTCTTTTTATATATATTTATAATTGTTTGCGTTGAACTCAGGTGTAGTCTATATACACACTACTACTTCTAGTAGTTGCCACTACTGGGGAGTGCCCTAAACGGATGTTTGCATGTGGATTAGCTTTCCCTATTACCAGTGTCCCTCGTCATCAAGCGAACCCACGCCGACTTCTGAGGTACTTGTAATTTACGTCCTCAAGTCAAGGATGAGAAGTCAACATTTAAGTCCAGCTGACCGCTGTAGGGGTTGAACCCACTACCTTGACATCAGTGTTCAAGAGCAAGCGCTCTTATCCATTCGGCCACGTTGACCTGTGTTTTATATCCCGAGATAGGATCAGATAGGCTGGCTTGCGTGAGTTGTTTGAGAACCTCTGCTCCATAAAGGGCAGAAGATGAGAAAGATGTCCAGTGTGATACTGACAACATACCTGTTGGCTACTATTTCATCGAGAAAATATTTTCCCAGTATGCCATAAAAGCAAGAAAATTGGCGTCCTTTGCCCTTGCCTTATGAGGTTTAATGTTATTGCTCTTCTCTTATACATTCAATTCTTTTTCTTATGAAGTTTAATGTTATTTCCTCTGATATATTCAGTTCTTTGCCCTTGTCTTATGAAGTTTAATGTTATTGTTTTCTATTATACATTCTAGTATTTTGCCATATGAAGTTTAATGTTATTGTTTTCTCTAATACATTCAGATCCTTTGTCTTGTAAAGTTTAATGTTGTTGTTTTCTCTTATACATTCAGAACTGAAAGGAAATGTGACGAGGCACTCTGCTAGACTCATGGCCAAAAGACAAGCAAAGACGGTCAGCAATAAAAACTGTGACCAGCTTCTTGTGTTGAATAAACAAGAAGCTCAGGATGATCCCAGTAATGCTTCGATTTCTCCTGGCAAGCCTGCATCTTCTGGCAGTGCAGTTACTGCAGATATAACTGCATCCAATCTGAATCATTCAGCACAGTCAGGAATACATTCTGCAGGTCTCACTACTGTTGATTCATCAAACTCTTCAGTGCTCACAGTTCCGGCTATAGTTCTTTCTAGAGTACATGAAGGTAATAACAATTCACAAGGAAATGACGGCTGTGAAAATGGAGGTGTTGGCGGACTCCAGTGTCACCAGCAGAAATCTTCAGGCCCTGAAGGCACCAAGGCACAGCCAGCTCTTCTAGAAGTTTCCTCAACCATAGTTCTGACCCCTCCTCCAGCACCACCTCTTCCAGCACATTTTGTCACTTCAGCAATCCCCAGAAATTCAAATCAGCAAGCCCAACAGACTCCTGCAGGTGCTGGACAGAATCAGTCTCCAAGGTCTCACAGGAAGACTCAATCACCAAAGTCTCACAGGAAAATGCACTCTCCAAAGCGTCACACTCCAAAGAATGTGGAGCTGACTTTCCAGAATGAGCGACGCAGCAGTCCAAGAATTCGTAGCTACAGGGTGAGAATGGATGAGGTACCCAGCAGAGCTAGCAGTCTACAGAATTTATCAACGCTGTCAGGCATGTCGTCTGTATCTAGTCCAGTAAGTAACTTGTCCTTGTAGCCTGTTCACTTCATAGTGACGTTTGTAGCCTTAGAATATTCAATTCCAGTGTTAAATCAGTAACAAGGGAACTTCAAATGAAAACCTTAAAAGTGTGTTAGAAATTATAATAACCTTGCCATTGTCTCTTTATCTGTCGGTATTGTTAAGAATGTCAAGAGTGCATGTGACATCACAGTGCAGATGAACACATTGACGTCATAAGGACAGTTAAAAGATGCAATCCCCACTTTTTAACATACACCAACGAGGAGCAGCGTTCTGTTATCCGTTATTTGATCAGTGAAGGGGTGAAACCTAGAAATTCATCGGCAAATGAAGGTTCAGTATGATGATGCATGCCTGTCATTCCAGCAAGTGTATGAGTGCAGTAGAAAGTTTCAATATAGCATGACTTCTGTGACAGACTGTTCACAGGGGGTTGAGTGGTCTCGAGGTGTGGTGTCCGCCTATAGTGCTGGGTGGGATTTCAGGGTAGTGAGATCGGATGCCTGTGTGTATTGTTGGGCACGTAAAATATCCCTTGGCAGTTGGAAATAAAAAAAGAGTAGCTTAACGGCGCTGCCCGGGCACATCCGACTTCTGCAGGCATTTGTTGACCGGATTAATCTTCCCGGGAGGCTTCAGACGTTTGAGGACCTGTATCCCAATTGGGGGGGGGGGGGGGGGAGAAGAGAGAGAGAGGAGGAGGAGGAAATAAACGAACAAACTTTATTTTCAAAGAGTCACAAATTGGGCACGCAGGCCCGTCTTACATTCGGCCCTTCCAATCACTCACCTTTTGTTCATCAATTGTTATATTTTCCTAGGGAAAAACATTGTAAAATGGATTTTGTAAACATAAAAAGTGCACATTACCATATTATGAGACTGGCAGACACCACACGCACGCACACAAACTTTCACAGTTTTATACACCCACTCGAATAAACACAAATACACGCACCTGCGCCCGCACAGCAAAAGAAAGAAGAACCGTGCTTCACCGCTAGTCCGTTCTCTGCATGTCTGGGCGACAATGTTTCATGTTTGACCTCTTTGTTGCTTTCCTTCTGTGGCTTTCTTAAGTGTTCTTTCATGCCATAAGGCAAAGGTTGTCACCTGGCAGGTTCTGCCATTGGGATGGGAGGTGTTGGGCCTTGGAATAATCCCGGCCATGAAATATGAGCAGGGTTGGCCAGTTCTCTCCTTCATCACCTTTACTTTGTATGTGATTGGGTCAACACCAGAGCCGTACTGGTTGGGAAAAATAGTCCTGTCTCTCTCTCTGGGGATGAGCCCAGGCCATTGTTGGGCAGGAAGTTTCCCGAACCACTATACCACTATGTCTCCCTTTCATTCTGTAATCATAGTTAAACATAGCTAAAGGGTCATTGTTGCAGAGTTGTATTTGACTAGATTGTGAACCCGTTTTTTTTTTTCTCTCTTCCAGTTCTTGACACCAGATATCCCGACCAGATACAGAACACACAGACGCACAGGGTAAGTTTATCACATTCAGAATGGGTTTGTTATTGCACATGTATACCTTCTGTGTATCACACATGAACTTCAGCACCGTGCATGCACTCTGTAGCGCCGGCCACCTGCCCCCTTGCACTTTAAAGGTCATGGGTTTTCAGACTGCGTTTGTTCAGACCCTGAGTGAACTTTTTCCCGGAGATCCCCAAGGGTGGTCACTGATGCTACAGTGTCTATGCTTTGTGTGGTGTTCTTTGAAGAGAGACTGAGCTAGATGCGTTAAACCTGGCACAATGCAGTCAGGCCTTTAGCCTTTTTGACTGGTAGGGATTCAAATGTGTGGATACCAGAATCACACACTGGAGCCCATTTGATGGTGTTCATGATTCCAGGGGTGGTGATGTCCTCAGTGTCTAGAATTGTTCACTTTATATCTAGAATTGTTCACTGTATAGTATCTAGAATGGTTCATTTTATAACTAGAAGCATTCAGTTTATAATAACTAGAATTGTTCCATTTATGATAACTAGAATTGTTCAGTTTCCAGGTAAAGAAAAATGTATAATCTCTTCCATTCCCCTGCTCCCTCCACTGCTTTCTCTATCTAAAACCACATCTTCTATATCCGTGTCAGAATACACACCCCTCATCACCACCACTCTGTTTCACTCACTTCAAGTAATTAAAATATACAAAGCAATTTTGTCTTGTTCTAATGTATATTTCTCTTAGCTTTATTCTTCTTCTTCTTTTTATAGTCCATGGCATGGGTGATCGTATCTGTCCCGTCTTCCTCTTATAGTTCATGGCATGGGTGATCGTGTCTGTCCCGTCTTCCTCTTATAGTCCATGGCATGGGTGATCGTGCCTGTCCTGTCTTCCTCTTATAGTTCATGGCATGGGTGATCGTGTCTGTCCCGTCTTCCTCTTATAGTTCATGGCATGGGTGATCGTGTCTGTCCCGTCTTCCTCTTATAGTCCATGGCATGGGTGATCGTGCCTGTCCCGTCTTCCTCTTATAGTTCATGGCATGGGTGATGGTGTCTGTCCCGTCTTCCTCTTATAGTTCATGGCATGGGTGATCGTGTCTGTCCCGTCTTCCTCTTATAGTTCATGGCATGGGTGATCGTGTCTGTCCCGTCTTCCTCTTATAGTCCATGGCATGGGTGATCGTGCCTGTCCCGTCTTCCTCTTATAGTTCATGGCATGGGTGATCGTGTCTGTCCCGTCTTCCTCTTATAGTCCATGGCATGGGTGATCGTGTCTGTCCCGTCTTCCTCTTATAGTTCATGGCATGGGTGATCGTGTCTGTCCCGTCTTCCTCTTATAGTTCATGGCATGGGTGATCGTGTCTGTCCCGTCTTCCTCTTATAGTTCATGGCATGGGTGATCGTGTCTGTCCCGTCTTCCTCTTATAGTTCATGGCATGGGTGATCGTGTCTGTCCCGTCTTCCTCTTATAGTTCATGGCATGGGTGATCGTGTCTGTCCCGTCTTCCTCTTATAGTTCATGGCATGGGTGATCGTGTCTGTCCCGTCTTCCTCTTATAGTCCATGGCATGGGTGATCGTGCCTGTCCCGTCTTCCTCTTATAGTTCATGGCATGGGTGATCGTGTCTGTCCCATCTTCCTCTTATAGTTCATGGCATGGGTGATCGTGTCTGTCCCGTCTTCCTCTTATAGTCCATGGCATGGGTGATCGTGTCTGTCCCGTCTTCCTCTTATAGTTCATGGCATGGGTGATCGTGTCTGTCCCGTCTTCCTCTTATAGTCCATGGCATGGGTGATCGTGTCTGTCCCGTCTTCCTCTTATAGTCCATGGCATGGGTGATCGTGTCTGTCCCGTCTTCCTCTTATAGTTCATGGCATGGGTGATCGTGTCTGTCCCGTCTTCCTCTTATAGTCCATGGCATGGGTGATCGTGCCTGTCCCGTCTTCCTCTTATAGTCCATGGCATGGGTGATCGTGTCTGTCCCGTCTTCCTCTTATAGTTCATGGCATGGGTGATCGTGTCTGTCCCGTCTTCCTCTTATAGTCCATGGCATGGGTGATCGTGTCTGTCCCGTCTTCCTCTTATAGTCCATGGCATGGGTGATCGTGTCTGTCCCGTCTTCCTCTTATAGTTCATGGCATGGGTGATCGTGTCTGTCCCGTCTTCCTCTTATAGTCCATGGCATGGGTGATCGTGCCTGTCCCGTCTTCCTCTTATAGTTCATGGCATGGGTGATCGTGTCTGTCCCGTCTTCCTCTTATAGTCCATGGCATGGGTGATCGTGTCTGTCCCGTCTTCCTCTTATAGTTCATGGCATGGGTGATCGTGTCTGTCCCGTCTTCCTCTTATAGTCCATGGCATGGGTGATCGTGTCTGTCCCGTCTTCCTCTTATAGTTCATGGCATGGGTGATCGTGTCTGTCCCGTCTTCCTCTTATAGTTCATGGCATGGGTGATCGTGTCTGTCCCGTCTTCCTCTTATAGTTCATGGCATGGGTGATCGTGTCTGTCCCGTCTTCCTCTTATAGTCCATGGCATGGGTGGTCGTGTCTGTCCCGTCTTCCCCTTATAGTCCATGGCATGGGTGATCGTGTCTGTCCCGTCTTCCTCTTATAGTTCATGGCATGGGTGATCGTGTCTGTCCCGTCTTCCTCTTATAGTTCATGGCATGGGTGATCGTGTCTGTCCCGTCTTCCTCTTGATAATATTCCTCCCATGCCACCACCCTTTTACATCATCTGATATAATTGATCTTGGTCAGTCCTCTTCTACTGTTGATCTTTCTGGTCATTATGTTTTTAAATGCTTTTCTTCTTATCACAGGACGACCAAAGAACATTTTACCCTTATAATCATTACTTTTTTTTTTTTTTTTGCATATCCTTTTTACAGGCATCACTGTCAACACCAGCATTTTACTGCTGTTGTTGATGTATTGGCAAGTTTACATTCAGTAGTTTGCTATTGTTTCTGAACGGCCTGCTCCCATACCAATTTGTTAACACCCAGCGCAATGTGGTCTGCTGCCAAATCGGTCGCAGCTGTGTTTCGTCAGTAAGCCACAGAGACAATCATTACTATAGTAATGATAATAATTAGTATTATATAGTGACGTAGTAATTTATTCTTGAACATTTTCCCATGGGTTTGTCATTTGTATGTTGTAATTATTATTCTTTCATAACATTGGTCCAACACGATATAAGAGTGAAATTGTGTGTGAACGGAGAGAGATAAGAAGAGCAGAATGTTAAATAGACCTGCATGCCTAATAATACATTTGCAAATGTTTGTTCATTCTCTCTATTGTTCTATGTATGTCTGTGGGTTAATGTTTCATATTTGTCTAATTTAATTCCACTGACTTCCACAGGTCAAACTCCTCTCTGAGCTCGCTGTCCAGCTATGGGTCATGCTCCAGTGTTAATTCTGAAATTCTCCTGTCCAACCCCATCTCTCGGCTGAAGGCAACGCCAGTCATCAGGTAAACTACCTCAAACAGAACATTTTGTCCACAATTGTGTATAATTAATTGTTTGTAATCATCATGTGCCCTGCCATAGGTCTTCATGCATCTCCACAGAGCTCAGTCCGTGGTGATCTGGATCAATTCTGTTGGTGATATTCCTCCATGCCAATCCTCTTCTTTATAGTGACAGGAGTCTCTGGGCAGCGGGCAGCACAGTTTGAGGTGCAACAATTGATCCAGAGTAATACACATTAAGGTGACTTAGTGATCTATACTGATGGGTCAGTGGTTAGAAATGGATGGAGTGGTTGGGGTTTCATTGCAAAGGCTAATGGACGATTCTTTAAAAAAAAGGAGTCTGGCATATGAGGCTACGACCTCCAGCATGAGAATGGAGGTGGGAGCAGTAACATCGGCATTTCGCTGTTTAGAAGAGACCCCTGCAATATACATTGCATTCATTACGGACTCAAGTAGCATGCTTAGTAAAGTGGAGAAAGGAATGTTTCATGTGGAATGGCTATCGTGGCTTCAGAGGTCACAGATTGTGAGAATTGTATGGATATTTTGCCCTGGCGGTGCGGGGGAATGAAGAGGCTGATAGACTGGCAGGGAATGCGAGGTAGAGGTATGTATCCCCTATCAAAGAAGAAGTAAGGTGCCTCCTTCCATCCGCTAGCTTATGGGACACCCTTAGGCAAGGTGGAGTACCCATTTAGCCTTTCTGATCATCCATCCATCATGTGCCATGCTGATAAGCGTGGGCGGTCATGTTTTGCCATCTCATTCGATCACCAGAGTCGTGGATCAGCTCAATGTTTCTGTCTCGACTATGCCACATGGCCAATCCATCCAGGTATTTACTTCTCGATCTTCGCCTTGGTCTCTTCCCTTCGATCTTGCCAGTTGTCACCAAGTTCTGCAAGCCATTTCTTCTCATAACATGCCTTAAAAAATTTGACTGTTTACATCTAGTGTCTCTAATCAGTTTACGATCTTCATTTTTTTCTTGAAGGACTTGTTCATTGGTTTTTCTGTCTGTCCATGGTATTCTTTGCATTTTCCTCAGAAACCACATTTTCACAGCCATCAGCTATTTTTCAGCTTGACTGCTCATTGTCCATCCATGCTTCACATCCATACAAAAGTTTAAGTTCTATGTAGCACTTCAACACTCTTTTTCTCGTTTCTATTGGTATCTTTTTATTGGTCAGTATGTTTTTCATCTTCAAAAGGCTACCTTCGCAATGGCAATTCTTGTTCTAATCTCTTCAAGGCATCTCCCATCAAATGTTATGACTGTTCCGAGATAACTATTGATGAGATTGCAGTACATGAAATTCTTGGCATCTGTAAAGAAAGTAGCTTGCCATTGCTTTCCTTCCTAGCAGTGACCATACTGGTCGATGACCGTAGCCATTGTCTCCCAAAAAAGAAGAGATCCTCTGACTACCATCGTGATGCTGGAGACCATAGCCTACAACTATCTGTTGGCTGCTCTTCAACTCATCCACCACCTGCACTCATGGCTTCACGTAATCCTGATCGGGGGGCTAAACGGGTACTCCACCTTGCCCCAGGGTGTCCCATAGGCTAGCGGAGGGAAGGAGGCACCTTACCTCTCCTTTGATGAGGGATACCCCTACCCCGCCACCCAATCTGATCAGCGTCATGTGAAATGATGCAAGCTGATGGTGGATGGAGCTGGGAAGCAACTTAAGACAGTTGTTGTTTATGCTCTGAAGTTTTATGATGATAGACAGGATCTCTATAGAGAAAGTACCTATGGTCACCGACCAGTTTGGTTACCGCCAAGATGGATAACAATGGCAAACTACCTTCTGTATAGAATCCTGGCTGATCATGTCTGTGCAAAATCAACTCAAAGTGTATGATTGTGAGGGGAGTTCAAGAACTGCCTCGTTCTGTAGGGAAAAACTTGAGCTACCCACCCATCATCCAGTGACCGTATGCAAATCAAGAAGTAACGCTTTTGTCATATGTGCTTGGAATGTGAGAACAGTGATGCAAGTTGGTAAGACAAAACATCACGTTAAGTTTGTTGAATTTCCTTTACAGGATGTCGCAGTCAACCACAGCATTATTTTGTGGCTGTTTGTGATTATTTTGGCAAGTTTACCCTCAGTAGTTTGCCGTAGCATTCTGAATGACAGGCATTCATACCATAGTATGAAAACCAACCAAAGACGGTCTGCTGCCAAATTGCCCGCAGCTATATTTCGAACGCGGTAAGCAGAATTATGAATTGCACCTGTAACCCCTTTGCCATTAGCCAATTAAACATCAAGTGAAAAATGAAAAGAATGAATGTTACCAACTTGGGACAAGACAGATAGCTGGAGAAATGACTTAGGCGGATATATAATAATATATTCACGAGGGCATACATGTTTTTCCTCCAACTTGTCAAACAAGCTGAACAGCGCATAAATGCCTTTGTTATAGACAGGCTCTAAGAATATCTTGGATACAGCAAAGAAATAATGCATCCATATGAGAAGATCTGAATATTGAAGAAGATTGGCTACTGAAGACAACAAAACAAAGAACATTGAAATATTTTGGTCACTTGAAATTTCATGAAAGTTTGGAGAAAACAATAATGGAGGGGTATATGCCCGGGAAGAGAGGAAGAGAAAGGCCAAAGAGAAGATGGGTGCAGGATGTGGCGGATGATCTCCAGATGGGTGTATCGGACGCGGGACATCTTGCTCTTGACCGAGAAGTTTTCCAGAAGGTTGTTATGGGAGTGGGGTTCTGCAAAGGACATGCTACTGAATGAATGAATGTCAAATGTTGGTCTTGTTGCAGATCTCCTGGATTAACTCCACTAAGAAAGATGAAGGAAAATTTGCCGTCTGAGCCTATTCACCGGGCCCTGTACACAGCCATCAGGTCCCGCTTCAGGAATGTCAGCACCCCAAGTCCTGGCAGTGGCAATGCTTCCATCAACGCAAACAATAATTCTGTGCTCAATAATACATTCTCTCCTTAAATGAGTATGACGTTTTGTACACTATTATACTATAGTCATTTAAATGAACACAATAATTTCTCTGTTGTCTTTTCTCTGGGACTGTTTCAACAAATGTAGAACTGATTCAACTTAAAAAGACAGTATCTATACAAGAGACAACACTGCAGGTATAGACAATACATTTCAAGCAAACGAAATTAGTAGTAAATGTAGAATTTGACAAATAACTTTCCCTACTGGATGCTCATATGACGAAATTGTGTGACTTGTCGGGTCACAATTGACTAAGGATTATAACAGTGATTTCCCCTTAGCTTGCATCAGTTTGTCTACAGTTTAGCTCCGCTAATCTGTATCTAAAGAGATTGATCATGGAAGGCAAGATGTTTTGAGGGGAAATCAACTTTAACACTTAGTGACAACTGACAAACTTGATGGGGAAAGGGGAAGTCGAAGAGAAATAACTGGATAACTTAGTCACATGGCAGAACTGAGGCAAGAACAGAGGCCTTATCTGAGACTGGTGATTGTGTGTGTGAGAAGGCAAACCATCATGCTCTCAAGCCTATTGGCATGACACATGATGATTATGGACTTATTATGACACAAGGCTGTACTATTGTCTTTTGAATACTCAACAAATTGTTCTTCACAACAGAAATTCACCACATCCAAGATGGCCTTAAGCAGTCTGCACGGTATGCATCATCTTCTGGTGGCCTGGTTGCTCTGATTTCCATTTATTGTATAATCACTTCTTATAAACCTCAATACCTCATCACTGGTCATATCTATATATTAGGCTGAGATGGTCTTCTATCTTTCTCTGCCAATCTGTCTGCCTCTTCATTTCTTGGTGTGTTGGGTCTTTTGGTTTACAACTGTTTTAGAATTCTGAAATTGTTCATGGAGGTTTGTTCTTAAATCTTATAGTTCTGCACTGTTTTTACTCTTCAGTATTGGAGTAATTGACTTTGCATCTGTGAAGAGAGCTCTGTTTTTATTTATTTTTCTCTGTCAAGAGAATCTGCTGCAGCTTTCAAGGACTCTGTGTCTCTGCTGTGAAGTTACTTGAGACTTTTCCACTTGCTACTGGCTTCAAGTGCTACTTGGGTAATGTTCTATGAAGTTTAGTGCTGTTTTCCTTCATTCTGACTATTCAATTTCTCAATATCAGGAATGTACATGTGGTTGATTCTAGCAGCTGAGACAAGTGCTTGGCTGTTGGTATGTTAAACATAGTAGCTGCATTGATCTTTCTTTTTGCTGATTATTAGATCAATCTTCTTCTTCTCTTCCTCCACTTAACTCTGTGAAATCTTGGGTTTGAGATGCAAAGATCTGTTATATCACTAATGCTGTTTGTAAGTTGATATTCATTTCTCTAAGGTTATTCTTGATACCATTACTCCATCTTTTATGTGGTCTTCTCCTTGCTCTGTATCCATTATATTTCTTCAGTGTGACTCTTTATAGCAGATAGTACCAGGACATTCTTGTGAGGTGGCCAAACCATTTAATGTGTTCATCAACCTCTGATGAATGGGGTGGTTTATTAACCTTCTAAATGCTTCTGTTTGTTTCTGGAACCTTCTAAATGCTTCTGTTTGTTTCTGGGTTCTGCTTGCTGTCTCTTTCTCTTTTATTTTCCTTTGGTTGTAGACATGATCTTTTCAAGTTCGTTGATACCGTGCAGCCTGGATAAGTAGAAGTCGCAGGGGCCGAAGGAATCTGTTCTACTTATCAGAAATTCTACTTATCAAGACTGCACGCATTTACACTAATACTGTGCAGTAGCATTGAATAAAATGATTGTACCACTTAAAGAAACACAGTTAGTGAACAAATAAATAGCAATACAATATCAGAAATGTTGAAATGTTTAATTATTTTAGAAAGCGAAACATTAAAGTCATATTAAAATTTCCAAACTAATTAAAGAAAAAGTCTGTGATTTTGCTTTGCTTCTTGACTTGTGAACAATGTCTTCCCATTGCCTGTATAAAGGCACAAAATGGTGAGACTGCATCATCTGAACATCCATTCTGCATCATATAAATGTCAATCCATGCCAAAATATCTGACTGCGATACAGGTTGTGCTTGCAGCCCACAGTCATCCTCATCAAGAGTCAGGGCTGGAAGGGTCTGTTAGAGTGGCACTAGTAGAAACATCATAGTCAGAGTTCACAAACTCCTCTGGTTCAATGTTCAGCTCTTTATACAATCTAGTAAGTAATGGCTCCACTGAAATGAACAGTTTGACTTAAACATGACCACTTATATAGTCGGTATTCATTTTTATGTTCGACTAATCCGAAAATTCGAGTTACCGAATTTGACTTATCAGGACTTTTTATACAATGATAAAGAAGGATAATGACCGGGATTAAGCCAGTAACATTGACTTAAGCAAAATTCTACTTATCCGAGTTCGACTTAAGTTTTTATGCATTGTCTTTAGTTCAATTATGATTTGCATTCTTTGATTTTTGATTCTTCTTATTTCGTTAAAGTTTGACTTAGCTGCTGTTGCTTAAGCTGCAATACCAAATTTAAGTACTGACCTCACCCGTCCAGTATATAGCTTCTTAACAACTTTCCCATGTGCTTCCCATGTTATTCCAGCAAGCTTTTTGATGACTGCCATTCTTTGCCTTGCTCTTGTTCGATTTTTCTCAACTTGTATCTTCCATGTCGGGCAATGATTAAAGGTAACACCTGAGTAGTTTGGATTTTCTTCCTGGAGTTGTATTTTGTCATTGAGCGCAAGCTTAGGTGCGATATTTAACTTTGGCTTCGTAGGCCAGTCGAGTGCCTATCCTTCTCTTGTCCTTTACTGCCTTTTACCATTAGACATTGCAGCCTTGATTGATGTTTGATTTCCAACCAAGGGGTCGCTTGGTATGCTGAGATATTGTAGGCTTTTAGGGTCTTGGTGACTCCAGCGATCCATCTTCTTCATGGTCTTCTCCTGCCTCTTGATGTTTCCATTTTCATGCTGATACTCTTGCAGCTGGCAATATTGGGTTCATTCTCACTAGATAACCAAATCAGTGAAGTCTTTGTTTTTCAATGAATTTAACAACTGGTGTTGCTCTAACTATTGGTCTATACAAAATGTGGGGCTGGCATCATGTACTCAGTAAGTGACTGTCACGTGTGAGTGATCTTCATGATAAATATGACCATAGAAGTGCAGCGTTATACGTCTTCACATATACTGTGTCATGTGATCTTCATGATAAATATGACCATAGAAGTGCAGCGTTATACTTCTTCACATATACTGTGTCATGTGATCTTCATGATAAATATGACCATAGAAGTGCAGCGTTATACGTCTTCACATATACTGTGTCATGTGATCTTCATGATAAATATGACCATAGAAGTGCTGCGTTATACGTCTTCACATATACTGTGTCATGTGATCTTCATGATAAATATGACCATAGAAGTGCTGCGTTATACGTCTTCACATATACTGTGTCATGTGATCTTCATGATAAATATGACCATAGAAGTGCTGCGTTATACGTCTTCACATATACTGTGTCATGTGATCTTCATGATAAATATGAACATAGAAGTGCTGCGTTATACGTCTTCACATATACTGTGTCATGTGATCTTCATGATAAATATGACCATAGAAGTGCTGCGTTATACGTCTTCACATATACTGTGTCATGGTGGGAGATATGGTGACCACCTCTCTTCTTCACCACCTATCATTACCAAAGAAATTGCTGGTACTTATTTTACTGCACTGTATTGGTCTAGCAGGAGGCTGTTTAAGCATCTCTTGTCTAGTATTTCCCTATATGAAGATAATTTCTCATTTCCATCTTTTTTGTTGACGTGCCCCATGAGTAATTTTTTTTTTAACCTTATGGTTTTGATGAGGAATGTTGTAATGCCAGCAGTTATTTGTACTCACTATTTGTTTTTTTTTCTCTGTTCGCGTCATCAGCATTCTGTTCACAAACATCTCAACCACCATCAACTTTCCCACAGTTTGATTACCCATTGTCCAGTATTCGTATCTATACAATGACAGCAGACACATTAAGCATGAAGGTAATTAATTTATGATTTATGACAAATAATCACTGTTGTTGCATTCACGGCACACCCAAATGTGTGCAGACTCACAGCATAAGTCGTAGGCTGTAAATGCTGATTGTTCCTGTTTTGAGCAAATACAGTATAAAGCAACAAACCAGTAAAGTGCCTTAAAGTTAGCTATAACTGTACTTTATTTGCTCTGTTATTCCTTGTATTTCTAAATGTACATATAGTTTGTTTCTTGAAGTATGATTATCTTGGGGAAATACAGAGATGGTTTCCCCTAGTTGTTGACTCCACTAACATTTGTCTAAAAAGAGCGACACTGCAAGAGGGAGGTGGTGTGTATGGTGCCTCTTACCTTCTAACAGCCACGCCAGAGAGTTTTGAGGTATTTTATAGAGATACCTGCCCCACCAACTAACTCACCTCCTCTCAGCATATCACAAACATCAGAAAGAAGCAGTCATCGTTTTTTTGGCCACATTACAAGACGACAAAAACTGAAACATGTGACAACCAGAAACATTTGTGGGAAGAGACAGGAAGACAGCGATAGAAAATTCTTGTGTTGTGACATTAAAGGGAGTCAGCACATGAAATGATCTCTGCTGTTGAAGAGTGCAATTTGTGAGAAGCACGATCTCCCACACCAGTCGGCGGGGCACTTGATGATGATAGTTTGTGAGGTGCATGATTTTTATAACAAATTTTTAAAAAGTGCAGTAAGTTTTATTTCAGGTACTGCCCATTTGTCAAATACTGAATTTATGTTTCTTTAAATGTCAACTTATTGTTTCTCTCAATGTGCTTACTGTCCTCTTCTTTCCTTTATCTCAATGAGTGCAGAACAAAACCTGTGAATTAATTTCTCATTGCATGATTTTTTTTTTTGGCCTCGAAGACTTTAAAATCAAAAGTTTATTGTTACAAAATTCAAGGTCATGTTTTGTATAAGATATAGAATTGTGTGATTTTAGCAATTGTGTATTGAGATTCTTGACTTTGTCTTATATTATTTTATCTGTTCTTTGCAGAATATAAATTCTATATTATTTTAGCTGTTTTGTTCAGATGGTCTTAACAAGTTAACTGCCAAATTTTTAAAACATACATGCTGTGGCAGAATTAATTTATATACAGATTTTTCACCTGAATGGCATGGCCAAATGGATAAGAGCACTTGTTCTTAAACTTCCAGTGTGCTGATGATGAGGTAGTGGGTTTAGCCCCTACACCGGTCAGCTGGACTAAAATGTTGACTTGTCGTCCTTGACTTAGGGGCGCAAATTAAAAGTACTTGAGAAGTCGGAGTAGGTTCGCCTTGTAGCAAGGGACACTGGTAATGGGGAAAGCTAATCCACACGCACAATTCAGTCCAGTGTAGACAATGCTAGAGTTCAAAGTGAGATGGGAAAAAAAAAAGAAGAAAGAAACATGTTTCACCTATCTTTTTCTTTCACCCTTTATTTCCCCATTGTGGTACAGGTTCTTGACCAACTGTTCACCTATAGTGTGTCTATATTGAAGCTGCAGTTTATTCATTTTAAACACATTTTTTTAAAACGGGTAATGTACATTTTAACTACTGAGCGTAATCTTGCCAAGGCCGTCAACAACAGCTGAAAAATACTGGTGTTGACTGCAATGTCCTGTAAGGGATATACAACTAAAAAAAATGTACATTCTAAAGATAAATGATTGTGGTGTTTTATTAAATACTAGCTGACCCGGCCCGGCTTTGCCCAGCCCCTGACGGGGATCTATCTATCTCTGTCTGATGGCCCGGCTGTCTGTCTATCCATCTATCCATCCATCTGTCTATCTATCTATCCATCTATCTATCCGTTCACATCTGTTCCCATGCTCGTCTGTTTCTGATGATCTCGTTCTATTTCAGTTTGATCCGCGGGAGTGAAGAACAACAACTGTTTGTAACTAATTTATTGTTAATCAGAGAGTGAGTTCCCTTCCCGCAATATGGTGGGACATTTCTTGGTCTGTTTTTCTGAAGCGCGTGCCTTTTTCTTTCGTTCTTGAGGGAAAATTGTTGATTTTAAACTAAATGACTGTGTCAGTTGGCTCCGCGGGAGTTAGAAGAACATCTGTACAAAGTTTCATCTCAATCGGATGGACCGTTCGGGAACGCATAAAGGGCACACACAAACATACATTGTCTTTTATATATATAGATTTTTAAAATATCTTGTTGTTTTCCTGTAGTTTTGCAAGTTATATTTTTTTAACAGCAATTACTCAGTGAAGTATTTCTTTAGCATAATCCTGTACAATCTTTTGTATGAAGTTAGGTATTCAAAGTAAAATTATGTGTTTCATGATTTTCACTATTTTGTTTTAATTTTATTTAAGAAAATATTTTTTTTGAAAGTTACCATATGAAATAAATGTTTACCCCACTTGGAGTCTGATGTTTGTTTACCCCACTTGAAGTCTGAGGTTTGTTTACCCCACTTGCGGTCTGAGGCTTGTTTACCCCACTTGGGGTCTGAGGTTTGTTTACCCCACTTGGGGTCTGAGGTTTGTTTACCCCACTTGGGGTGTCTGAGGTTTGTTTACCCCACTTGGGGTCTGAGGTTTGTTTACCCCACTGACTGATTGTTCACGTCTGGGTCAGGTACACCGAGTAGTGACCCCCAGAGAAATTTATCGGCACTGGAGGAATTGCATTGAACGCAGTGGTGACTACATCGGAAAATGATAAATTTGTTCTGTATGTTTTTAGAATATATTCACACACGCTCACAAATACACCACACACAAAAAATTTAAGGTTTTCATATGTAAGACAGCCTCATATATGTTAAAAAGGTTGGTCACATGTCCTTTATAAGGTGACACAATCATTCCAGCAATATTTACAAGCAGTAGTTTGCCGTTCCTTTCTGAATGACCGATGCTCACATCACCATCAACGCAAGGCGATCTGCTTTGAAACCATCTACTTTATTTCAAACCATGGATTCCATTTGTCATGGTATTGTGAAACACTTTCACTGCCCCTAACTCACAGCACCGGTACTTTATATGTATGTATACATAATGTGGTTCCTTAGACGAATGTTGCTAATTCCTTGGACTGCCAAAGTAACTAACGACGAAAGCCTTGAAGAGGCTGGCGAAACTAGAACATTATATACAGCAATAAGAAAGAGACAAACAGCTATTTTTGGTCATGTGATGAGAAGAGAGGCGCTGGAGAAAATCATGGCAATTGGAAAGATCGAGGGGAAGAGAGGCAAAGGCAGACCACGAGAAATGATGCTGGATGGATTGCGACGGTGGCATGGAGGAATATCAACGGCAGAGTTGATCCAGAACACCAAAGACAGATCTTTGGAGAGCCACAAACGCCTACGCCAGTCGACACGGCACTTGATGATGATGATACATAATGTATATGTGTTGAGTACACATACAATTATTTGATGACAAGAATTTCCCTGACACTTTGCTTGTTAGAAGTCGAGTAATATTTTGTTTGATTGCAGCTGTTGCCATCACATTTCAGAAGAGAATAACATCAAATATTAACATATAGATGTCACTGTTTGCCACAGCTATTATATTTCACTCATGTAAAAATCAATATAAGCTGAACAGCGCATAAATGCCTTTGAATATAAATGTTCTAGGCGGGTTCTATGAATATCTTGGATAAAGAACAGAACAAATGCATCCATACTTCAAGAGCTGAATATTGAAGAAGGATGGCTACTAAAACATAGAAATGATAAAACAAAGAAAATGTAAATATTTTGGTCGTGTGAAACGTCATGAAAGCTTGAATTGATTGATTAATTTAGGAACCCGCATTCAGGGCATTCCCATAAGCGCTCCATCCCCAACCTCAGCAGCCAGCGAAGAGTTCCAACACCAATAGTACCAGTAGCAATCTGATTATATGACCGTCTCGCCTTTCCTCTGAGCGTCGAGCGTCGTCCAGATCCCCACGTCACTCCACGCTGTCTCATTCTTGCCAGACCATGGTGATCCATCTGTTCCTCCGAGGTGTACACGTGCTCCCACAAGGCCGCAACCACGTCTGCCTTATCATGCATCAATACTCCACGAAGTTTTGCAGAGCCAGCCAATCTGTCCGCCTGTTCATTCTCCGGCATGCCCTGGAGAAAAGATCCAGACGATGCTTGTCACCCGTGACTTCCGAAGCGAAACAAGCCACTCTGCACGAAGCTTGCCTGTCCTCACCCTACTCAGCATGCTTTCTGAGTCAGTTACAATCACGATGTGTATGTGTGTAGTATTCTCCATCCAGCGGAAAGCGGCACTGACCGCCTCCACCTCCATTCTTAAGCTAGATGTGGTATCATATGCGATGCTCCCCTGCACCAAACGTCGACCATTAGCTTTTGCTAGGAACCCCCAGGCACTTCTCCTGCCTCTCAACAACGAACCGTGTATATAATCACATTGTCCTGAATTAGTTTGCTGGATTTCCACTTCCGTGGCCCCTGCTGGCCACTCCCTGCACTCCCGGTTCAATGTGATTATAACTCTGCACAAGTCTGACTGCTCCGCTGGCACTCTGACCCACTCCTCTCCTCGCCTAATGTTCTTCAAGATGCACACCTGTCTGATCGTATCCTCCGCCTGAGAGGGTGATCTGTGTCAGCAACTACTCTGAGGTATGCCTTCGCCTGCATCACATTGAGCCTACCAGCAACAGTCGGCAAATCAAGGATGTAACGCATACACACAAATTGTGTCTCTGGTGCATCCCAGAATGACCCGCATATCTCCGTCCTGTATGCGCTCTAATTTCACCAACTGACACTTTGAGACAGTGAGCAGTCCTAGTCCATAATCAATCACTCAGAGGATCAAGTGCTGGTATAGTATGAAAAGCATTCTCTGCTCTGTGTCCATTGCAGCCATAGTTGTAAGTGCATTGACTCCCTTTTGAGATCTTGTCACAACCGTCTCCACATGGTCCTTGAAGGACAGTCTCCTGTCAAATGTGATTCCCAGATACTTCAGTTTGTTCTCTCTGTTGACACTTCTACCATCTATCGTGAGGCTTGGGACATTAGTTCTCACAATCCTGTTGTCCAGAGAGCACCACAAAACAGCTGCCTTTTCCGGGTGGATGACAGCACTCATTTCGGTGCAACAGTCAATCACTTTGTCTACGGTCGCCTGTAGCTCCTGTGCTGTTTGCTCCCCATCTCTCCCCTGCCTATATGCAAGAATATCATCTGCAAATGTTAGTATCCTTCCAACCCCTGTCCATCACGATCCTTCCGGATGGGTGTATCGGACACAGGACATCTTGCGTATGATCGAGAAGTTTTTCGGGAAGTTGTTATGGGAGCGAGGTTCTGCATAGAACGTGCTACTGAATGAATGAACAAATCAATATAAAATACCATTCCAATTACTGAGATGAGGAGTATAATATATATATATATATATATATATATATATATATATATATATATATATATATATATATATATATATATATTCAACATAATATGAAATAACAAAAGTGTTACTACATCACCATCTTGTTCTGCCCGTTAATCACCAATTAGAGCATAGGACCTCAACCAAACCACACCCAGCTGTCCTATCTGTTGCTATCGTCTGCAGCTCCCTCCACTTTCTCCCAATATTATTCATATGCCATCTACTGCCTATAGTACCTTGCGGTGTAGGACAGGGGCGCCTTGAGCCTAGGGACACAAGACCGCCTGACCAGTGCAGTCGCCGCGAACTGTGCAGGTTAAGATTTTCTTGGCCCCACACACACCTTACAGATAAAAATACACACCTTAACGAGGATTCGAATCCGGGTCTCTTTAAGCCACTCGGCCAGCTGCTCCTTATATTATTCATCTCTGTAATTCTCTTCTCCACGTGTGTCTAGGTCTCCTCTATTTTGTTCGAGTGTTTGTTATATTGTTCTCATGTTTTCTCAGTGTGTGTCCTAGAGCAGGTTCCTGCTTCATGCCTTTTAAAAAAAATTTATTGTTATAATTCCTCATCACTATAACTAAAGAAGAAAAACAACAAATATTCATCTAAAATAACACCGCCTGAAATACGTAAAGAGCTTCAAGATTTAGGAAGTATAATATCACCAAGATGAGACCTAAAAAGGGCGTTCATTTGAAATCCGTTCGTGCCGCACCGCGCGTAATTGCATTCGTGGAAAATGATCATGTCATAGTCACGAGATAAGTACTGACCAATTAATAAAAGAGCACGTGCTTATCGTTCCATGATGCATATGTTCTGTTTCTGACCGTTAAGAAAATGGCCTGGTTGATCCAAAATCCGCTCAAAGAGCAGTGGTTCAGTTTCTTTAATTTGAAGGATGTCGACCGGTGGACATTCATCGAAGAATGCAGGCAGCGTACGGTAACAAATGTGTGTCAAAGACAACAGTGACAGACTAGGCATGAAAGTTTCGGAAAGGACGTCAGTTCACGACAGATCTTTGACGGCCGGGTCAAGCGCATATTGTTGCAACAGAAAAAAACAAACCATCGCCAAAATTGATGCAGCAGTACATATGAACCGTTGTCGTAGCATACGTCCCCTAGCGAAACAATTTGATGTATCAATTGGGACAGTTCAAAAGGTCGTTCGTAAGAAACTGCAATATCGGAAGGTGTGTTCACAGTGGGTACCACGGATGTTGACCGACCGCCAAAAAGAGGAACGCATGGGATGGTGTTTGAACTACTTGCTGCGTTACAGAGTGGAGAGTGATGCATTTCTCTTCCCTATAGTGGCAGGCTGTGAATCATGATGTCACCACTTTGAGCCGAGCAGTAAAAGAGAGAGCATGCAATGGAAGCATGCTGGATCACCAAAAGCCAAAAAATTCAAGTTACAGTTTTCCGCTGGTAAAGTTATGCTGAGCGCATTTTTTGACCATGAAGGGCTATTGTTGGATGACTTTAAAGAACCTGGTGTCAATATCAACCCTACCGACTACTTGCAAACACTAGACAAGCTGCAAAAAATCATCAAGAATAAACGACCCGGCATGTTTTCTCGTGGTGTGATTTTGTTGCACGATAATGCTCGTCCGCATTATGCAAAGATTGTACAGGAAGCATCAGCAAGGAAGAAGTGAGAAATTCTGCAACATCCAGCCTATAGTCCTGATTTGTCACCTTGTCTTCTTCTTCTTTCGTTCTCTTGAAATATGTCTATGTCTGCAATGTTATCTTTTGTATGAATTTAACTGTCTTTTTCAGTTCACACAGTGGTCCATATAGTTTATCTTCCACTGTCGTCTCTCTAGGCCAGAAGGTTTGCCTAGATATGTTATATTTTGGGCAGTCTTGGAGTATGTGCTCTGCTGTCTGCGAGGCCAATCCACATGTGCACATGGCTGTTTCACCAATCTTGAATTTTGTATACATGTGGTTGCGTAATCTATTGTGTCCTGTTCTGAGGCGCAGAATAATGACATGTTCTGGTCTGTCCATAACGTCGTAGTCATCTTGAGCAGGTTTTTGTGGCTTTCTCACTGATTTGATCACTCTTTTCTTTTGGTGGTATGTTCTTCTTTGGCTCCTTCCTTAGCCAATTGATCAGCTGTGTCGTTTCCGGGTACTCCACAGTGGGATGGTATCCACTGTATGGTGACCTTATGCTGACTGCTAAGTTCAGAAAGTAGTGTCCATAGTACTGGCAATTTCACAGACAGGAGTACCTCGAATACTGATTTTGCATCTGTCAGTAGCACCACAGGTTGTGTACCATTGCTGGTATTTAGTAATTTCTCTGTTGCTATATTGATTGCCTCAATTTCAGCATCATAGTTATGGCAGTACTTTCCTGTCGGTACTCTGGCTGTGCCCCTAGTATTATTTGGGTATTCTATGTACACTCCCGCTCCTCCATTTCGAACAGCATTTTGTGCCGACCCATCTGTGTAGGCTCGGATCCAGAGGTCATGTGGGTATTCTTCATCAAGGAAGCTGAGAGCGGCTGTCCTGCGCTGCACACTGTTCTGTTCTTCCTTGCCAAATATTCCTCTCACTTTTGTCTGGATTTGTAATGATAGTCTATGCTCATCTTTCCATGGAGTTCGATCTGGAATAGTTGTTAGGGGGATACCAACTGTGGGCAAATCGGTGGTTTCTCTGCAGAGTCTTTTGGCCTGGTGGATAAAACTTCTTTTCAACCGCCCCATAGCTAGGTTTTCAAATCTGTTCTTCATAGGGTGGCCTGGCAAGCTGAGGAACTTTTCTGCTTGTATTAGCGTTTTCGTATCTCTGCGCTGACTCAGTGCTTGGATCCTCCCCATCTTCTCCATTTCCACTATTGGGGTTGATCTCATCCCTCCTGTGGTGACTCTAAGTGCTTGATTTTGCACCTTGTCAAGCTCTTGTAGTGTGGTTTTTTTTATGCTGAACACCACGCAGTTGACCCATATTCCAGGTGTGGTCGTATGCTCTGTTGATAAACTTTGCTAAGTATTTTCCCACTGGCTCCCCATGTGGTTCCACTTAGCTTTCTCAGGATGGCTATTTTCCTTCTGGCTTTTGCTACTGTTTTGTTGATGTGCTTTCTCCATGTCAGCCTGCCATCAAATGTTGCTCCAAGATGTGTTGGTTCTTTATCTTATCTTAGGGGTGTTCCATTTATCTGGATGATCCCTGCCTTTTGTTTTGAAGAGAGGGTAAATAGTGTGGTGCTGCACTTGTCAGTGTTTATGCTGACACACCATCTATTTGTCCATGCAGCAAATGTATCTACAGCTCTTTGTAGCAATTTGGTGGCCACTGATGCATGTTCATTTGTGCTCCATAAAACCAGGTCATCGGCGTACATTGCCGCTTTAATTCCATGCGGTAGATTAGCAACAAGATCATTGATGAAGATTAGAAAAAGTGTGGGGGACAAGACTCCGTCCTGGGGAACACCGTGACGCAGTAGTACTTTCTTGCTCTTGAGTCCGTCTATCTGTTCTTGGGCTCTTCTGTTGTGCAAGTATGCTTTCACCCATTTTGACATTCTTCCATTGACTTTGCAGTTTCTCAGTTTCTTCATCAGACCTTCTTTCCAGACTTTGTCAAAGGCTTTCTTCAAATCTATCCATGCCGCAAGCACCAGCTTCTTCTCTTGGAATGCATCCTCAATTTCTTGAGAGAGGTAGGTTGTCTGATCTTCCGTAGAGTAGCACTGCCTAAAGCCAGCCTGCTGTGGCACAAGGATGTTTTTACTTTCAATGTACCACTGTAGTCTGTGACTGATGATGCACACCAGTGATTTGCAGAGACAGCTGGTGAGGCTAATTGGTCTGTAGCTAGAGGCAATGGAACCATCTTTCCCTGATTTTAGGAGGGGTATCATGATTGCTTCTCTCCAGGCTTGTGAAACACTGCCTAAGGTCCAGCTGTTATTGAAGATCTGCAACAGATTTGCTTTGGCCTCTGTTCCTAGGTTCCTGATAATTTCATTGGAGATACCATCAGCTCCTGGTGACTTTCTCATTTTCAGTTTTGATATGGCTAGCTCCAGTTCGCTGATTGTGATGGGTGCCTCCAAAACCTCATGTACTATTTCCTTCTGTCCTGTATGTTGTCGTTTCTCTCGAATCTCTTGTTGTTTCTCTGGAATAATTTTGACATTGTTATCTTGTGCGAATGAGTCCGCATAATGGTCAGCTGCTTGCTTTCTTGTTAAGATGTTTCCATCTTTATGTAGTGCAATTTTTGAGTTTCTCCCTGTGCCCTCATCGTTAAGTTGTTTTATTAGCTTCCACAATTTCCTTGCGTCGCTTTCAAAGTTCAGAGACTCTGTTTTCTCCTGCCAGCTCTTCCGTCTAGCCTGCAGCTTGGCCCTTTGAAATTTGGCTTTTTCGTGCTGGAATTTATTGTGGTGCTATTGTTTGGGTGTGGCCTCTGCTTGCTTTCTACACACTTCCACATCATTATGCAACTGTTCCAGTTCACTACTCCAGTAGGGTTTATATTGTTTACGGGCTCCTCTTGGTACTGTTTCTCGCGCTGCCTGTAGCATGCATTTCCCAAACTCTTCAACTACTTTATTTATGTCTTTCTCAGTGTTCAGGTTTCTAACCAGTATGTTGGTGCGATGCTTGTACATTGCCCAGTCTGCTTTCTTGTAGTTCCACCTCGAGAGGGTGCTGCTTTCACTTACAAGCTCATTTTCTACGGTTAGAAAGACTGGCCGATGGTCACTGCCACCAAGTTGTTTCCCAACAATTCGTGTAATGTTCCACTCCAGGTCTAGTGAATGAAAAGCCAGGTCAGGTGTAGTTGTAGTGTGCCATGATCTCGAGTAGAAAGTATGTGGGTCGGACGGCTTGTTAATCAAGATGAATCTATTCTTATCCTGCCAGTCTTCCAGTCTCTCTCCTCTCTGGTCCATGTGATCATAGCCCCAGTGGATAATTCACTCAGATGACATAGTCAGAGAAGAGTGTATGCTCGAAAACATTGGGAAAGTAGATGTTTGGGTCAGAATGCCAGAAGAAATGTCAGAGCTGTGCTGAGTCATAACCACATTGGATCGGGAGTGTAGTGATTCACTAGCAGTCAGCACTGAATGGGAGGTGCAGCAGCTGTTACAGGACAATTCATGTCAATGTGATGTAATCATCTACTGGATACCTCTGTGGTAAGAGGCAAAAGAAGTGCCTAGGGATTCATAGCGAAGGTTATTGTACTATGGTTGGTGCAAGAGCGCCTAGCATATGATACTACACCATCTAGACTTAGAATGGAGGTGGAGGCAGTCACTGCTGCTTCCGTTGTTCGTTGAGGACACACAACACATACATGATGTGATGGTAACGGACTCGCAGAGTATGCCGTGAAGACATGAGTGCTTTGTACACAGCAGTGAACTTGACCTTGTTGACATCTCTATAGAGTTTGTCCTGAAATAGAGCGGGTATAGGACAAAATAGTTGTCTCTGTTCTGCATACGCTGGCCACGCCTGCAATAAATGTTTAGCTATCATTTCCCCAGTTTCTCGTCCTTGACTTGGGGACGTAAATTGCAAGCACCTCTGAAGTCGGAGTGAAGTCGCCTGGTGGCAAGGGGCACTGGTAATGAATAGAGAAAACTAACCCACACGAGAAAACAGTTCAGTGCACATGGACTACGCTTGAATTCAAAACGAGTGAACTTGCACGCGCGCGCGCACACACACTTCACTAGTCCCTCAGTGACGTTCTTCAGTATCTCATGGTGTTTGTCCATCAAGAATGATGATGACCATTCATTTCATCCAGTGGGGTTGAAAGTATGGAGCCGTGAGTTCTAAGATGGTTGATAAGGCCTATTTTGGCTCGAAATGTTCTTTGACAATGTGGGCAAAGAATGCTTGACGTTCCAGGAGGAGGATCTCCTGCAGTAGTTGTTTTTTGTGTGGTTTGTCCAGTCTTTTTCTCCCCACAGTTTTGCAGTCCTGTGTGCTTCACAAGTGACTGCACCCTTGCGTAATGATGTACGCCACGAATTTCGGTCTTTGGCAGCAGTCTCCCAAGTGTCGTGATGAATTCCAAAAGCTTTTAGTGAGATCTTCAGTGTCTATAAAGAGCCTTGGGAGCGTTTACCACAGTGCAACAACTCTCCGTAAAAAATTCGTTAGGGAGCTTGTGATCTGCGTATCTCATATTATTATTACCTTGCTGACGGCCATAAAAGAAGGAGGGGTAACTCTGATAGTCTCACGTTCACCAGCAGTGAAACCAAACACAAACAGACGGTCGGTGGGGTGATCGTTCATCTGCCGGTTGATAAACTTGTCACAGTCCGCGCCAGGACACCACCAGTGTTTCACATTTCTTCTTAAGTTCCAGAAAGATTACCAGAATAGGACTCGGTATTTGTACAAGGTATAAATAAAAGATGGAAATTAGAGTATCGAGTCCGGGTAAAGTAATTCTGCACGGGGAGCATGCAGTTGTGTACGGGAAGGTGAGTTGAGTGACTGTGTACTCACAGTAGACTTGAGTCTTGTTGTGTCTACTCCTTCAACTTAATTATAGTTCAACTACATTATACAAGTACTAAGTAGCTGCAATATGCATTTACGGAATTCATCATCGTCATCGCCCGGTAGCATTTTCTACGCATAACTTTACCTCCATATTATACATACTACAGAGAATATTTTAAAATTGGGTTTATTTATGAAATACTCCAGGGCCTGATGGCATAAGATACGACGATATCAATAGGCGTACCGACAACGAGCTAGAGAAACTAGCAGACATGTACAACAACAGTATAGTGAGTGCTAGCATCAAGGAGGAGTGGTTACACAACTATCTGATTCCCTTGCGGAAGCCTGACAAAGACCACAAAAAAATTTAGGGATATCGAATTATAACCATGCAGAATACAATAGGAATAGGCAAGGTGCTGGAGAAGGTAATTGCCAGGAAAATATCAAACCATCTGGAAAGGCAAGGTGTTTTCCCACCTACCTTGGGTGGGTACCGTCCAAAAAGAGAAACCTGGACCAATGCAGCAGTTTTTGTCCATGATGTCTATGAAGGTTTCCACTCAGGCATTGAAACCTTTGCTGCAGCGATTGATCTTGAGGACGCATACAACAGAGTACCATTGGATTTTTTAATGCTTCAGCTTCTTGAACTCATAGTCCATTCCTCCTTAGTTGTATCGCTGCAGCCCTCTTCCAACGGAAAGTAGTTTTTAGATGTGGCAGTTGGACTTCGGAACCAACAACAATATATCCTGGCCTACCACAGGGATCACCATTATCTCCGGTACTGTTCAACGCCTACACTGTGAGAATCACCAGTGAGCAGCTCACTGGACCTGGCAGGACATTGTCATATGCCGATGATGTTTTAGTGTATCGTCAGGGTAAGGATAGAGAGCAGGTTGCTGTGGAACTACAAACCGAACTCAATCGCATAAGTACTTGGTGTGATGAAGCTGGCGCAATGGTCAACCCAACAAAGGCAACAGTGACTTGGTTCTCGTTGAATAATCATATTGTCAACACTCCAACACCAACTGTAAAGCTGTGTTCAGAGATGGTGGAAAGAACACAGGCATTGAATTACCTGGGGATACGGTTTGATCGAAGCCTTGCTTATAATAAGCACATAGACCAGGTGATAACAAAGGCCAAGCGGGGTTTGGCAGCGATGCGGGTGATGGCGGCAGCAAACTGTGAGCAGTGTCATCTATGTCTTCTGTACGAGGGGCTGGTCATGTCTGTTTTTGAGTATGCAATGGCAATCCTGACTCTCAGCCATAAGCAGATAGAAAGGATGGAAAGGATACAGAATGAAGCTATGCGCATTATTCTTGGATGTACAAGAGATACAGTATGCAGGGCGATGCGCTACCTTCTTGATTTTCCAACCATTGAAGAGAGAATACAAGTTTGCAGAGCACGCGCCTACCTCAGAGTTAACGCAAACACACAACATCCACTGCATAGTGAAATTATGAAGGTGAAGTGCTTCAGGTTAAAAAGAGGAAGGTCGTGGATGGGTCAAGCCGAAGACATTCTTCAACAGGTGTGTTCACTTGAGGAGGAGTGGGTACAAGTGCCAACAGATTTCTGCACATCCTTTTCAGTTTGCATCCAACTAGATACAAAATGCAGACAAGAAAATCCAGCTGCTGTGGAGGCTGAAGTACAAGCGTTGATTTTTGAGAATTCGCTAGACGGTGATGCTGTCATCTACACAGATGGGTCGGTCGTCCGACATGTAAGAAGCTTCTGGGCCTTTACGGCTCGGACCGGAGGGAGAATTGTGAAGGAGGACTCTGGTGCTTTCACTGAAACCACAAGTAGCCTGACTATGGAAGTCATGGCAGTAAGTAAAGCAATAACATGGCTCGAGACACAGACATTCACTAGGGCATGTTTCCTTAGCGACTCAATGAACATGATCAAGAGGATAGAGGAGGGGTCGATCTGAAGAGAATGGTTGCCGCCTCTGGAGCGGTCTCGGCTGACAAAGATTAGTTTCATCTTCGTGCCAGGGCATGCGGGAGTACAAGGAAATGAGCGGGCTGACAAGCTCGCAGGTGAGGCTACTGTGGAGGGCGGACGCGCCATGGACCAGGCTGACATTCTGAATGCTCTACGAGAAGTAAGACTTTTGCGTGAATCAAGTGATGACTGTGAATCCACAACCATGGCCAGACTGCGAGAACAGCAAATTAAAAGAGGGGTAGCCAAACAAGAACACTACGCAGGAAGTCAAAGAAGATTGATAAACCAACACAGAACTGGTGTCGTTAGCTGCTACACGCTGCGGGATTTGCTGAGGAGGGGATCCGAGCACTTATGGACTGAATGCTTCGATATGCAATGAGGATGATCTTTCGACTGACTAACTATGAAATCATCACAGTTGGATACAGCTTGACAAAATGAATCCAATGGTATCTCAACGAAGAGTGTACGTTAATTCTAAGCCGAGTTATGAATTTTTGTGTGTCATGATCTAATATCAGGAAGTGTAATGAGGTCCTGAGAAAGGTGGGAGATTTTATCGCTGCTCAATAAATTGGAAGTTGAGACAGTCTGTCTTCTATTACTGTGGCTTGTTTATTTTTAAACGGACAATATAGTACCATATATCATTGCGTCCGGGGTGGCGAGGTCTAACTGGACGTATTATCTATTTTTCGATAGTATGTGCCATGACCTAATTAACAATTAAAAATGGCAGCCAATTGTGTATTATTCATTAAAAGTCTGTCGCATCGCTAACAAACCTGACAAGATGTATACTTTATTGTGCATTTTGGTAACAGGAAAGTAAAAGTCACATTTCTCTTTCAATAGAATGTCGACAGGATCGAGATGATCGACTTCATTGCGCCGGGTTTTATTCCATATGGCTCAGTCTCTTTCCGCAGGGCGGCCTGCAGAAAGCATCGCACAAAGCACGAGTCTCTTCATGTCTCTGAGAAAAATGCACTTGACTTTTAAGACTTTGTGATAGGATGTGCTGTGACCTAATTAACAGTTAAAAATAGCTGCCAATTTATATTAATTAAATGTCACGTGAAATGTTCGTCGCTAGTGAAAGAACAATTCATGAAAATGTACTCATAATACCTTAATGTACCAACTGCATTGTGACAGCTTTCTTTTATTGATTAAATATCATGCATTAATGTAAGTAAATAAGTTTGCTGCATAAATTAAGCAGCAGTTAATGAATTATTAAAATATTAAATTAAAAAAAATAAAAAATAAGTAAATATTCACTAATAATTGATTTCTACTTCTGCTCAATAATTACACTGTTCTGTATCTAAAAGTGAGCAATTAATAATTAAATACTAACTTAAAAAAAAACATACCTTATTTCACAGCATTTTATTTAAATTTAAATCATTATGTACTGGTGCGCTGCTAAGAAAAAAAGTACTCCTCACAGGTTTACAACAGAGGGGTCTGAAAATTGGCTTTCAGAATTATTTTCAGTCATGTCAAAGGGTGACAAATTTTACAAGTACACAGATAAATTACTGCTACAAATGAAACTTGTATTATGTTTAATTTTAGTAGTTAAATTGCTAGTTCTAATTATAAAATAAAAAGGAGTCCGCTCTGCTATACTATGCAAGGCTAACGGCATGGGTCCGCCATTTTGAATTTTGCAACATCTCATTGTTATGCTATTACTATCAATTAAACTTCTATTCTGTTTTATTTTAGTAATTAAACTGATGGGTCAAATTATAAAATAAACAAAGGATCAGCTGTAATAAATACTATAACGTGGGTGTCGCCATAGATAGAATTTTGCTAAATGGATGCGTTATTTCAATTTCATTCTCAATCTGACTGGCTATGCTGCACTAATCTTAGACTATAATGGCTATACTAAAAAATTTTTTTTCCTAACAAAGGCCAAAGCGGGCAATGTTGAAACTCTTCACATATATGAGAAATTGAATGAAGAATCCAAAACTGTAATAAAAAGTCCAGTTATACTAATATTATGTGAGTTATAAGAACAATTAACTTACCAGGCATCAAATATTGAAATTAACTCCACGGAGAAATAACGTCTGGCAACAAAGATTTCCACTCTTAGCAGACAGACCATTTATGCAAATTTTAGAGTGGTTTCCCGGGAAGTTTAACCGGTTATTTCCGAATACATTCAATCAGAAACAAACATGGGTAACCCCAGGCATAACCAGATGTCGCAAGGAACTTTATACTAATTAGGGTCATGCCAACCCCCACCCATGTTAGGATAAGCCGCCCTTTGACATTGCTAATATTATTCTTTAACGGTCTTTTAAAATTCCGCTTTACCATAAGCCAGATATCCTACCCCGGCTTCTGTCATTATCTGTCAATCTACGACGTGGCCTATCTCTATTCTGCTTCCTCGATATGCCTCCATCAATAATTTCCAGTAGCAGGTTCGATCATGATTTTCAAATTGAGTAATTACTAATGAGACCTCCACAGATAGATAGGCCTTGTAAAACCAAATCTAATGGTACCTCCGTGATACATGTATGTCAATTCTAAGTGGAGATATTCACATTTGAGTGTCGGTGTCTCCGACAAAAAAATTGTCATGATTCCCATATTTTTGAAGCTGTCCTGTGTGTCTCAGTATCTCTGCTGCCAGTCCGTGCAAGATTGTCTCTAACGGGTCATAGACGGATATGAACACTGACTTCAAAAATATGTTCCGTCATGTTAAATGATAAAAAATAGTAAAAGTATACAAATACATTATTAATAATCTTTAAACTTGTATTTTCTTTAACTATTTTCAATTTGTAAATCAGCAAGCGTCGTTGTCATGTTGACATGTCGTTATTGAAAGCCTTTGTGTAGTCAATGAAGCAAAGATTGTACTGTCTGCTTGACTGTTATTCCCAGCTAATTTAATGTCTAATATGGCCAAATTATTTCAGTTCTGAGACATGATGAATATTCTCAGCATTTGTCCACAGTATTCTCAGCTGTCATAGGAGAGCGTTCACTGGGTCTGATGTCATAGAAGAATCTTGCTAGTGTCGTATAGCTCTCTGTCATAGGATCGTTTCTGATGTCTAGGTGTTTGATAGGAACTACCACTTGAACAGCTGGCTTCACATGCACAATGTGGACATGTTGTCTCTCAATGATCAAACCAAGATTTGGATGCAGTCGAAAACATGGCTTTTATTCATGGTACTGCATATCCACAGAGAAAACATATTTCATTAGCCAGCCGCACTCTTTCAAGCGTTCACACACAGTAGTGTTCTACGCCGTTTCACTAATGACCATACTTGTTGTGGAATGTAACCTTCTTTCACACCTTCTCACTTTTCCCATGGCACTGCTAATCCAAAGTAGCCTGAATGTGTGTATCTGGCGCGTACGCTGTCGTCTTGATGCCCTGACTTTGAATGTGACTTAGTGTTGAACTAACTAACTGGTAACATCTACTTGCTTCTGCGAGTGTTGATAAAACGTGGTGTCTGGTGTTCCGTGCCTGAATGATCTACACCATTATCATGTTACTAAATGACACCTTTTTCCGACGTATATATATATCACAAAATAAGTGCATTCACTATTTGTTTGTTTGCGCATACAAAATATATTATCTTTTTTTAACCTAATCGTGGTTTTATGTGTGTAGAATTTCATTAACTTTTTTTCTATGCCATGACACACAGTATTCTCAGCATTTGTCCACCTTATTCTCTGCATTTGTCCACATTTTTCTAGCATTTTCCACAATTTTCTCAGCATTTTCCACAATTTTCTCAGCATTTGTCCACAGTTTTCTCAACATTTGTCCACAATGTTCACAACTAATGTCCACAATTTTCTCAGCATCTTCTAATAAAACCTATCTCCTCTGTCATATGACATGTAAATGGGCTTTATTTACTTTTAAATTTTCTTCTTTTCTGTTTTGTGAACATAACCAGGCAGCAGTTGCTGCATCCCTGAATCTGCGATGCCACCTGACGTTAAAAGAAGAAGTTGGTTCAGAGGTTTCACTGGACCTTCCAGATGTGAAAGTACACAGGAAGTTCTTGGTGGCCTTGATACGGAGTAATCTTCAAGATGTCATTGATGCTGGTTAGTACTAATTGTTACATTGCATTTTGTTGCATTTGATAGTGTCTCGAGTAAGACACTTTGTCATAGGAAAGATGCTGAAGATAGAGGCAACCAGCCAGTAGACGCACCACACAGATCAGGATGCCACACAATCATGCCATGAAATATGTCGATTATACTGCAAAACATTACAGTGATTGCCCTGCTATTGACCCTTAAGGCAGGTGCTACATCGGACACTGCTTTGAAAAAAGCCAATTCATACAAGAGACAACATTGCCGTTATAGACAAATTTCAAGCAAATGAACAATGAAAAAGAACTGGGGTTGGTCGCAATGTCCTTTGTTAAGTGTCAGAAGTTTAATTCTTTAAAGTACCTGGATGACTTGGCCTTGTGGCATGGTCGAGACAGAAGCACGGAGCTGATCCACGACTCTGGTGATCGAGTGAGATGGTAGAACATGACCGCCCACGCTTACCGGCATGGAACATGATGGATGGATGGATTAAAGTTGGAAACAGTTGTTCTTGGTTAGCTGTGGTGGCATAGTGGCTAGAGACTCATATGCTATCCCGCTGGTCGAGGGTTCCCTTCCACGTTGGGCCAGATTTTATCAATCGATTGGGCTTCCAGGTCAACCCAGCCTAAAATTGGTATCAGGAAATGTCCTGGGAAGTAAAAGGTGACTGGTGTTATATTGATCACATCACCCATCAAGTGCCAGTTGGTTTAACAATATATTGATCACATCACCCATCAAGTGCCAGTTGGTTTAACAATATATTGATCACATCACCCATCAAGTGGCAGTTGGTTTAACAATATATTGATCACATCACCCATCAAGTGCCAGTTGGTTTAACAATATATTGATCACATCACCCATCAAGTGCCAGTTGGTTTAACAATATATTGATCACATCACCCATCAAGTGCCAGTTGGTTTAACAATATATTGATCACATCACCCATCAAGTGCCAGTTGGTTTAACAATATATTGATCACATCACCCATCAAGTGGCAGTTGGTTTAACAATATATTGATCACATCACCCATCAAGTGCCAGTTAGTTAGTCCTTCCTCTTGAGCCTAAGGAGTCGCATAGAGCAGAAGTCATGGCTCTCCATGTCCGGTGGTTCGCTGCTACCCGTTGTAGATCCTGGATGTTCACTTGGCCGTTGAATGAGCCTTCTCTGATGATGGTTCTACGCAGGGTCTCTCTTGGTCTTCCCCGTTTTCTTTTCCCTGCTGGTGACCATAAGAGGGCTTGGTTGGGGAGTCTTGTCTTGTCCATTCTGAGTACATGGCCGATGTAGTTCCAACGGCGTCTTCTTATGAAATTGGATACAATGTCTTGCTTAGTCTCTTGTCTTATTTGCGTATTGGTTTTGAAATCTGTCCAGTGGAAGTGCCAGTTGGTTTAACAATATATTGATCACATCATCCATCAAGTACCAGTTGGTTTAACAATATATTGATCACATCACCCATCAAGTGCCAGTTGGTTTAACAATATATTGATCACATCACCCATCAAGTGCCAGTTGGTTTAATAATATATTGATCACATCACCCATCAAATGCCAGTTGGTTTAACAATATATTGATCACATCACCCATCAAGTGGCAGTTGGTTTAACAATATATTGATCACATCACCCATCAAGTGCCAGTTGGTTTAATAATATATTGATCACATCACCCATCAAGTGCCAGTTGGTTTAACAATATATTGATCACATCACCCATCAAGTGCCAGTTGGTTTAATAATATATTGATCACATCACCCATCAAGTGGCAGTTGGTTTAATAATATATTGATCACATCACCCATCAAGTGGCAGTTGGTTTAACAATATATTGATCACATCACCCATCTAGTGGCAGTTGGTTTAATAATATATTGATCACATCACCCATCAAGTGGCAGTTGGTTTAATAATATATTGATCACATTACCCATCAAGTGGCAGTTGGTTTAACAATATATTGATCACATCACCCATCAAGTGCCAGTTGGTTTAACAATATATTGATCACATCACCCATCAAGTGCCAGTTGGTTTAACAATATATTGATCACATCACCCATCAAGTGCCACTTGGTTTAACAATATATTGATCACATCACCCATCAAGTGGCAGTTGGTTTAACAATATATTGATCACATAACCCATCAAGTGCCAGTTGGTTTAACAATATATTGATGACATCACCCATCTAGTGCAAGTTGGTTTAACAATGTATTGATCACATCACCCATCTAGTGCAAGTTGGTTTAACAATGTGGGGCCTCATGTTGTGATAAGAGGTCTGTTACTTTAATTTGTTTAGTTTAGTGTTAGTAGTATCATTTTTTAATCTGCCCCTTGCTAAGTTCAGTGTTAGATATATATGGTTCTCTGCCCTTATTTAGTTTTGTATCAAAAATATAATTTTCTCAGCCTGTGTTTAGGTTAGTGTTGGGACTGTAGTTGTTACTCTGTCTTTGTTTAGTTCAGTATCAGAAATATAACTATTACTGTTATTAATTAATATTAATGCACAAAAGAATTAATGAATCATTAACAAAAGAACACACATATCAATGGGTTGACTAAAAACCAAAGATGGCAAAATCATAATAGAAAAAGATCAGATTTTACATGCGTTGTCAGATTATGTGAAAGACCTTTATGATGATACAAGAGAAGAACATTATGATAATCTGAGTAATAATGAAGGACCATCAAGTTTGAAGATGGAAGTTAAAAACGCTCTTAACCATATGAAAACTGGCAAGATCCAGAGTCCAGATAACATCACAACAGAAATGATCAAGGCCTTAGAAAAATATGGAATAGACCAATTCACCAGACTGCTGAACGCAATATACGATACTGGAGATATACCTCCTGAATTATGTAATTCTATATTTATTGCAATCCCGAAGAAATCAAGAGCCTTGGAATGTGATTAACATTGAACAATTAGCACAATGAGCCACATCACAAAGATTTTGCTAAGAATTATTATGCAAAGAGTTAGGAGAACATACAACCCAAAATAGGAGAACAGTGTGGGTTTGTGGAGGGCAAGTATACAGTAAATGCTGTGTATATACTGAAAACATTAATTGAGCGTTCTGTAAAAGTGAATAAATTCCTACATCTTTGCTTTACTGACTACACAATGGCTTACGATAAAGTAAGACATGTCAACATGATAAAGATGCTTGCAGATCTGCAAATTGATGGGAAAGACCTTAGACTTGTAAAAAACATATATTGGAAACAACAAGCTGCCATAAGGATTGATAATGAAGTAGGTTAATATCAGCCATTGAGAGAGGTGTGAGACAGGGATGTGTAATATCTCCAGATCTTGTTTCCCTGTACAGTGAAAATATTTTCGGAAAAGATAAGAAAGGAATCATCATTGGAGGACGAAACATCAATACCATTAGATCTGCTGATGATACAGTATTGATTGCAGACAATGAGCAGGATCTGCAACATTTAGTAGATGTGGTTGCATACAGTGAACAACTAGAGTTTGAATTAAATTATAAGAAGAAACAAATTATGGTCGTCACTACGAAGAAGGAAATACCACAATGTAATATACAAGTAAATGGGAATATTCTTAAACAAGTGAATTGATACAATTATCTCGGAACAGTTAAAACATCTTATGGGAGATGCCTTGAAGAGATTAGAACAAGAATTGCCATGGACAAATGACCAAGTCCTACAGAAACAAATGAAAATCATAAACTGATTAGAGAAATTAGACTGATTAGAGAAATTTAACTTCAAATTGAACTTCGTCGTCGTTCGCGAAATGTCTCCTGCCAAGGTGGGTTGTCAATGATTATGCTGACACATGTTTGTCCCGTAAAGCGGTGCATAGCTGGGTAGAAAACGTTACGAAAGTGAGTCAATAAGTAAGTCGTACAGTTCTGTGGGATGGCCCGTAAATGAAAACAAAGCATGCAGTTCTATGCAGCCGGTTTGGGAGGACTGATAAAACGATGGGATAAGTGCATCAATGTTGGTGGAAATTATGTTGAGAAATAAAGGGACAATGTATGTATAAAAATAAACTGGTTTCAAATTGTTATCATGTGTAGTTATTTTTCTACAGCCATTTGTGACTTACTTATTAACTTACCCTCCTAGATGGGGGAATATTAGAGCGGCTGTCACTGGTTTGAAATTATTTTATTTCTTTACTAGCAGAGAAAAATGACATACCTAATACAAATGTCTGTTCAACAGGTTCAGTGCTGGACCCATTGCCTCCTACAGAAGAAATGATTGCAGCGTTGAAGAAGTTTGCAGCAATAGATGCAGGCAACACAGAAACCAAACATCTGGCAGTCACAGCATTTCTATATTTATATTTTAATATATTTAAAGATAACAGGTATTACACTGCTAAATAATTTTGATTTGATTATATACTTGTACTTCTTACCATAAACCCAATCGTGGAAGGGGCTGTATGCTTATACTTTCTCTTGCCATAACCCCAGTTGTGGACTAGGGTTGTACACTTGTACTTCTCGCCATATACCCAATTGTAGACTAGGATTGTACACTTGTACTTCTTGCCATATACCCAATTGTAGACTAGGATTGTACACTTGTACTTCTTGCCATATACCCAATTGTAGACTAGGATTGTACACTTGTACTTCTTGCCATATACCCAATTGTAGACTAGGATTGTACACTTGTACTTCTTGCCATATACCCAATTGTAGACTAGGATTGTACACTTGTACTTCTTGCCATATACCCAATTGTGGACTAGGGTTGTACACTTGTACTTCTTGCCATATACCCAATTGTAGACTAGGATTGTACACTTGTACTTCTTGCCATATACCCAATTGTAGACTAGGATTGTACACTTGTACTTCTCACCATATACCCAATTGTAGACTAGGATTGTACACTTATACTTCTTGCCATATACCCAATCATGGAAAAGGGTTGTACACTTGTACTTCTTGCCATATACCCAATTGTAGACTAGGATTGTACACTTGTACTTCTGGCCATATACCCAATTGTAGACTAGGATTGTACACTTGTACTTCTCACCATATACCCAATTGTAGACTAGGATTGTACACTTGTACTTCTTGCCATATACATAATTGTGGACTAGGATTGTACACTTGTACTTCTCACCATATACCCAATTGTGGACTAGGGTTGTACACTTGTACTTCTTGCCATTTACCCAATTGTAGACTAGGATTGTACACTTATACTTCTTGCCATATACCCAATCATGGAAAAGGGTTGTACACTTGTACTTCTTGCCATTTACCCAATTGTTGACTAGGATTGTACACTTGTACTTCTTGCCATATACCCAATCATGGAAAAGGGTTGTACACTTGTACTTCTTGCCATATACCCAATTGTGGAAAAGGGTTGTACACTTGTACTTCTTGCCATATACCCAATTGTAGACTAGGATTGTACACTTGTACTTCTTGCCATATACCCAATTGTAGACTAGGATTGTACACTTGTACTTCTTGCCATATACCCAATCATGGAAAAGGGTTGTACACTTGTACTTCTTGCCATATACCCAATTGTAGACTAGGATTGTACACTTGTACTTCTTGCCATATACCCAATCGTGGAAAAGGGTTGTACACTTGTACTTCTTGCCATATACCCAATTGTGGACTAGGGTTGTACACTTGTACTTCTTGCCATATACCCAATTGTAGACTAGGATTGTACACTTGTACTTCTTGCCATATACCCAATTGTAGACTATGATTGTACACTTGTACTTCTTGCCATATACCCAATCGTGGAAAAGGGTTGTACACTTGTACTTCTCGCCATATACCCAATCGTGGAAACCGGTTGTACACTTGTACTTCTTGCCATATACCCAATTGTGGACTAGGGTTGTACACTTGTACTTCTTGCCATATACCCAATTGTGGACTAGGATTGTACACTTGTACTTCTCACCATATACCCAATCATGGAAAAGGGTTGTACACTTGTACTTCTTGCCATATACCCAATTGTAGACTAGGATTGTACACTTGTACTTCTTGCCATATACCCAATTGTAGACTAGGATTGTACACTTGTACTTCTTGCCATATACCCAATTGTGGACTAGGATTGTACACTTGTACTTCTTGCCATATACCCAATTGTAGACTAGGATTGTACACTTGTACTTCTTGCCATATACCCAATTGTAGACTAGGATTGTACACTTGTACTTCTTGTAATATACCCAATTGTGGACTAGGATTGTACACTTGTACTTCTCACCATATACCCAATTGTGGACTAGGGTTGTACACTTGTACTTCTTGCCATTTACCCAATTGTAGACTAGGATTGTACACTTATACTTCTTGCCATATACCCAATCATGGAAAAGGGTTGTACACTTGTACTTCTTGCCATTTACCCAATTGTTGACTAGGATTGTACACTTGTACTTCTTGCCATATACCCAATCATGGAAAAGGGTTGTACACTTGTACTTCTTGCCATATACCCAATTGTGGAAAAGGGTTGTACACTTGTACTTCTTGCCATATACCCAATTGTAGACTAGGATTGTACACTTGTACTTCTTGCCATATACCCAATTGTAGACTAGGATTGTACACTTGTACTTCTTGCCATATACCCAATCATGGAAAAGGGTTGTACACTTGTACTTCTTGACATATACCCAATTGTAGACTAGGATTGTACACTTGTACTTCTTGCCATATACCCAATCGTGGAAAAGGGTTGTACACTTGTACTTCTTGCCATATACCCAATTGTAGACTAGGATTGTACACTTGTACTTCTTGCCATATACCCAATCGTGGAAAAGGGTTGTACACTTGTACTTCTTGCCATATACCCAATCGTGGAAAAGGGTTGTACACTTGTACTTCTTGCCATATACCCAATTGTGGACTAGGGTTGTACACTTGTACTTCTTGCCATATACCCAATTGTGGACTAGGATTGTACACTTGTACTTCTCACCATATACCCAATCATGGAAAAGGGTTGTACACTTGTACTTCTTGCCATATACCCAATTGTAGACTAGGATTGTACACTTGTACTTCTTGCCATATACCCAATTGTGGACTAGGGTTGTACACTTGTACTTCTTGCCATCTACCCAATCATGGAAAAGGGTTGTACACTTGTACTTCTTGCCATTTACCCAATTGTTGACTAGGATTGTACACTTGTACTTCTTGCCATATACCCAATCATGGAAAAGGGTTGTACACTTGTACTTCTTGCCATATACCCAATTGTGGAAAAGGGTTGTACACTTGTACTTCTTGCCATATACCCAATTGTAGACTAGGATTGTACACTTGTACTTCTTGCCATATACCCAATTGTAGACTAGGATTGTACACTTGTACTTCTTGCCATATACCCAATCATGGAAAAGGGTTGTACACTTGTACTTCTTGCCATATACCCAATCGTGGAAAAGGGTTGTACACTTGTACTTCTTGCCATATACCCAATTGTGGACTAGGGTTGTACACTTGTACTTCTTGCCATATACCCAATTGTAGACTAGGATTGTACACTTGTACTTCTTGCCATATACCCAATTGTAGACTAGGATTGTACACTTGTACTTCTTGCCATATACCCAATCGTGGAAAAGGGTTGTACACTTGCACTTCTTGCCATATACCCAATCGTGGAAAAGGGTTGTACACTTGTACTTCTTGCCATATACCCAATTGTAGACTAGGATTGTACACTTGTACTTCTTGCCATATACCCAATTGTAGACTAGGATTGTACACTTGTACTTCTTGCCATATACCCAATCGTGGAAAAGGGTTGTACACTTGTACTTCTTGCCATATACCCAATCGTGGAAAAGAGTTGTACACTTGTACTTCTTGCCATATACCCAATTGTAGACTAGGATTGTACACTTGTACTTCTTGCCATATAACCAATTGTAGACTAGGATTGTACACTTGTACTTCTTGCCATATACCCAATTGTAGACTAGGATTGTACACTTGTACTTCTTGCCATATACCCAATTGTGGACTAGGGTTGTACACTTGTACTTCTTGCCATATACCCAATTGTGGACTAGGATTGTACACTTGTACTTCTCGCCATATACCCAATTGTAGACTAGGATTGTACACTTGTACTTCTTGCCATATACCCAATTGTAGACTAGGATTGTACACTTGTACTTCTTGCCATATACCCAATTGTAGACTAGGATTGTACACTTGTACTTCTTGCCATATACCCAATTGTAGACTAGGATTGTACACTTGTACTTCTTGCCATATACCCAATCGTGGAAAAGGGTTGTACACTTGTACTTCTTGCCATATACCCAATCGTGGAAAAGGGTTGTACACTTGTACTTCTTGCCATATACCCAATTGTGGACTAGGGTTGTACACTTGTACTTCTTGCCATATACCCAATTGTGGACTAGGATTGTACACTTGTACTTCTCACCATATACCCAATCATGGAAAAGGGTTGTACACTTGTACTTCTTGCCATATACCCAATTGTAGACTAGGATTGTACACTTGTACTTCTTGCCATATACCCAATTGTGGACTAGGGTTGTACACTTGTACTTCTTGCCATCTACCCAATCATGGAAAAGGGTTGTACACTTGTACTTCTTGCCATTTACCCAATTGTTGACTAGGATTGTACACTTGTACTTCTTGCCATATACCCAATCATGGAAAAGGGTTGTACACTTGTACTTCTTGCCATATACCCAATTGTGGAAAAGGGTTGTACACTTGTACTTCTTGCCATATACCCAATTGTAGACTAGGATTGTACACTTGTACTTCTTGCCATATACCCAATTGTAGACTAGGATTGTACACTTGTACTTCTTGCCATATACCCAATCATGGAAAAGGGTTGTACACTTGTACTTCTTGCCATATACCCAATCGTGGAAAAGGGTTGTACACTTGTACTTCTTGCCATATACCCAATTGTGGACTAGGATTGTACACTTGTACTTCTTGCCATATACCCAATTGTAGACTAGGATTGTACACTTGTACTTCTTGCCATATACCCAATTGTAGACTAGGATTGTACACTTGTACTTTGCCATATACCCAATCGTGGAAAAGGGTTGTACACTTGTACTTCTTACCATATACCCAATCGTGGAAAAGGGTTGTACACTTGTACTTCTTGCCATATACCCAATTGTAGACTAGGATTGTACACTTGTACTTCTTGCCATATACCCAATTGTAGACTAGGATTGTACACTTGTACTTCTTGCCATATACCCAATCGTGGAAAAGGGTTGTACACTTGTACTTCTTGCCATATACCCAATCGTGGAAAAGAGTTGTACACTTGTACTTCTTGCCATATACCCAATTGTAGACTAGGATTGTACACTTGTACTTCTTGCCATATAACCAATTGTAGACTAGGATTGTACACTTGTACTTCTTGCCATATACCCAATTGTAGACTAGGATTGTACACTTGTACTTCTTGCCATATACCCAATTGTGGACTAGGGTTGTACACTTGTACTTCTTGCCATATACCCAATTGTGGACTAGGATTGTACACTTGTACTTCTTGCCATATATCCAATCGTGGAAAAGGGTTGTACACTTGTACTTCTTGCCATATACCCAATCGTGGAAAAGGGTTGTACACTTGTACTTCTCGCCATATATCCAATTGTAGACTAGGATTGTACACTTGTACTTCTCGCCATATACCCAATCATGGAAAAGGGTTGTACACTTGTACTTCTTGCCATATACCCAATTGTGGACTAGGGTTGTACACTTGTACTTCTTGCCATATACCCAATTGTAGACTAGGATTGTACACTTGTACTTCTTGCCATATACCCAATCGTGGAAAAGGGTTGTATACTTGTACACTCTTGCCATATACCCAATCATGGAAAAGGGTTGACTTCTTCTTCTCTGTTCATCTGAAGTTTTTTTTTTTGACATGATTGCGTTGTGCCTGTATACAGCAGAGCTGCGTTCTTGCGCCGTTAGGCCGAAACATCCAACTTCGGCGAGCATTTGTTGACCGGGTTAAGGGAAAAGGGTTGTATACTTCTACTTTCTTGCGGTATACCCAATCATGAAAAGGGTTATACACTTGTACTTCTTGTCATATACCCAATCGTGGACTAGGGTCATATACTTGTACTTCTTGCCATATACCCAATCATGGAAAAGGGTTGTATACTTGTACTTTCTAACCATATACCCAATCGTAGAAAAGGGTCCTTTACTGCTTAAGGACAACGGATCTTCTCGGACAAAGGTGAACATCTGTTAGGACCTGTATGCACATTGGGATTGACAGTTTGAGATTGAAAAGAGCATGCTGGGTAGGTCGTTGCCCCGACTCAATTTTCAAATTAGGAAAGCTTACAGGCACCTGGCCATCTTGACTGACAATAGTTTGTTACATTGTAACTACAACCCTTGGTGGTAAGGCCAGGGATGGAGTTACACCTCTCCATAGCACAAAGCCTGGGCTGAATTTAGAATCTAGAGTTTATCTAGAGTTTAGTGTGTTGCCCATGTGGAAATGATCCCTCTCTCGGCCTGCCTAGTTTATTCCAGAGGAAAGGTAACAACAATAGAAAAGCAACACACAAGACAAACCAAGACAATGAGACGTCATGAGAAGTCAAACTCCATGGTTGCAGGCCAGAGTCTACCACACTGTTTCAGAGATGTCCTTCATGTTTGTTTCAGTCTCTTGATAATGGATACCCCTTGTTAGTGTTTTTGTGTGACTATCACGTTTCTCTCTGCTTATTGCTCTGTGTTTTTGTGTACTATCACATTTCTCTCTGCTTATTGCTATGTGTTTTTGTGTGACTATCACATTTCTCTCTGCTTATTGCGTTGTGTTTTTGTTTCTGACCTGGTCTGGGATCTTCAGCAGCCTTTTCTGTAATCATGTCTGCTGCACTTCTGTAGGTTGGTCTTCATATTGTTGCTTCTCCTCTTCTGTCTCTCTTGTTCTTCCTTGAACTGCCAGAGTAACCAACGACAAGTGCCAGGAGAAGGCTGTTGAAAGTAGGACAATCTTCCTCTGCTGTCTTTCAAATCCCTGTGGAGCATAGGCCATCAACCAGCTCATGCCAAGCTCTTTGTGGACTTGTGTGTGATTGGTTGGATTGTGCAGCTGAAGTTTCTTACAACTTGCTTGGTTGGTTACAGTGTTTGTGTTCTTTGCTTTCTTAATGGCCTCTGGTAACAGATGATGAAAGTCGTAGATCATTATATACAAATGTCAGGAGACAGTCTGCGTTCTTTGGTCATGTGATGAGAAGAGAGGCATTGGACAACATTGTGACGACTGGAATTATCAATGGTAAAAGAGGCAGTAGAAGACCTGAGAGAAATAATGTTGGATGGACTGGGGCGGTGGCAAGAGAATTGTTCACATGCCACAGACTACATTTTCCTTGCACCATTACAATATTTGTGTATGTCTAATTTAATATTTGGAAAAAAAGATCTTTTTACTTAGTAGTATCACTTAGTAATATCACTATCACAGCAGTAGGACCAAATTGGTATCACAGAATCAGCACCGTTGAGCTCATGGAGAGAACTAAACAAATTCCATTGAATTAAGAGATGAGGAAAAGACGCTGGTGCTGGATAGGACATACAGTGAGACAACTTGAAGATTAGACAACATTGGACAACAATAATTAGACTCGTCTGGAACCCAGAGGGTGAACAAAATAGTGGAAGACCTAAAGCACACGGAGAAAAGAATTACAGATGGAGATGAATAATATAGAGACAACATGGACAGAGTTGCAGGTGTCAGTAGGTTCATGGCCTATACCCCATCATCATCATCCAGTGCTTTGCCGGCTGGCATGGGCGATAATGCCTCTCCACAAATTACGATCTTCGACATGGATCAATTCATGTGTTGACTCCCTTCCGTGCCATGACACAAGACCGTCAAGAATATTCTCATGCTGTCTTCCTCTATCTCTCTTTCCGCAAATCTTTCTGTCTGGTTGTCACAACATGCTCCAGTTTGTTTCTTCTCATAACGTGGCCAAAAATGATGACAGCCTCTTTCTGATGTTTGTGATACATTGTCTTTGTGATTAGGCTTCCTTTAAAACGTTCTGATTGCTAATTTTCACTGTCCAATTAAGCAGACGGGGTCTCGTTGTGTTATAATGTGTTGGTATGGGAGCTGGTCGTTCATAAAGCAATGGCAAAACTACTGAACGTAAAACTTACCTAGTACATCAACAGCAACTGAAAAATGCTGGTGTTGACTGCAATGGGATATGCAGTAGGGGATATGCAACATGAAAAAAAAAAAAATGTTCATCATTCTTTATAAAACCACATCTCCAAGGCTTCCAGGGAGTTTTCGCCCGTTTACTAATTGTCCAGGATTCACAGCCATATGTTAATACTGGTTCTATGTAACATGCAAGAACTCTTTTTCTAACTTTCAACTTTATCCAAAAGATGGAGAAACGGCAGAAGAGGATCACAGCATGTCTCTTGGTTATTGTTATTTAACATTTGTTTTATCATCAAAGCTTTACTATTTATAGTATTGTCACATCCTGGGATAGAAAAATCCAGGCAGCTGGTTGCCATGGCACTGAGAAATGTTTACCTGGCTCTAGAATTTTCATAGTTTATTTGGCATTGTTTTTAAAAATAAAGTAGTTGAATGCTGAGATAAAAGGGGGATTGCCCCTGAATCGTGTTTGGTTTTATATTGACTTCCTCAGTGAGTTGATTGTTTTATATTGATTTCCTCAGTGAGTTGATTGTTTTATATTGACTTCCTCAGTAAGTTGATTGTTTTATATTGACTTCCTCAGTAAGTTGATTGTTTTATATTGACTTCCTCAGTGATCTGCCAGCTATATCTGTACATATGAAATCCGAGTTGCCAGTTGGCGCTGGTCTGGGATCTTCGGCAGCCTTTTCTGTCACCATGTCTGCTGCACTTCTGCAGGTCGGTGATCATATTGTTGTTTTATTGATGTATTCAACAGTGCTGTTGTGTCTGTATTTATGTACAAATAGTTGTAATAGAGAGAAGTCCCTGATATAGACTGATGTATGGGGACATATTAGAGAGGCAGTCACTGGTTTAGATTGATAGATGGGGACATATTAGAGAGGCAGTCACTGGTTTAGATTGATAGATGGGGACATAGAGAGGCAGTCACTGGTTTAGATTGATAGATGGGGACATATTAGAGAGGCAGTCACTGGTTTAGATTGATAGATGGGGACATATTAGAGAGGCAGTCACTGGTTTAGATTGATAGATGGGGACATATTAGAGAGGCAGTCACTGGTTTAGATTGATAGATGGGGACATATTAGAGAGGCAGTCACTGGTTTAGACTGATAGATGGGGACATACTAGAGAGACAGTCACTGGTTTAGATTAATAGATAGGGACATATTAGAGAGGCAGTCACTGGTTTAGATTGATAGATGGGGACATATTAGTGTCAGTCACTGGTTTAGATTGATAAATGGGGACATACTAGAGAGACAGTCACTGCTTTAGATTGATAGATGGGGACATACTAGAGAGACAGTCACTGGTTTAGATTGATAGATGGGGACATACCAGAGAGGCAGTCACTGGTTTAGATTGATAGATGGGGACATATTAGACAGACAGTCACTGGTTTAGATTGATAGATGGGGACATATTAGAGAGGCAGTCACTGATTTAGATTGATAGATGGGGACATATTAGAGAGGCAGTCACTGGTTTAGATTGATAGATAGGGACATATTAGAGAGGCAGTCACTGGTTTAGATTGATAGATGGGGACATATTAGAGAGGCAGTCACTGATTTAGATTGATAGATGGGGACATATTAGAGAGGCAGTCACTGGTTTAGATTGATAGATAGGGACATATTAGAGAGGCAGTCACTGGTTTAGATTGATAGATAGGGACATATTAGAGAGGCAGTCACTGGTTTAGATTGATAGGTGGGGACATATTAGAGAGGCAGTCACTGATTTAGATTGATAGATGGGGACATATTAGAGAGGCAGTCACTGGTTTAGATTGATAGATGGGGACATGCCAGAGAGGCAGTCACTGGTTTAGATTGATAGATGGGGACATATTAGAGAGGCAGTCGCTGGTTTAGATTGATAGATGGGGACATTTGAGAGTGTCACTCACTGGTTTAGATTGACTTGCTGAAAATGTATATAAGAATGTAACTGATTTAGACTGATACTCATGAAAAACATAAATAAACAAAGTGACAGATCTGTAGATTGATTCCCACAGAATACATGTAGTTACTGATTAAGAATTTACATTGCTCATTGAATACTTATAGCAGAGCCACAGATTCAATTTGTTCACTGATTAATTCTATGATTGTCACTGATTTAGTTTGATCACTGTAAAACATGTATAAGGATATCTTTGATGTATCACTTATTTATAAGAAAATTGCTGCCTTTAATTAATTCTCATAAAAGAAAAGAAAGATGCTGATGTAGACTTTTCATTTTCTGCTTGTTATCCTCCAAATGAGATTAGGTGTTCAACCAACACAAGCCAAATCCTTTTGTCTGTTGCGGTCTCTTGCAGCTTCTTCCATGTTCTTCCCAAGTTATTCACCTCTGTTTCTATTACTCTTCTCCATGTGTTCTTAGGTTGTCCTCAGTTTCTCTTGCCTTGTGGGTTCTAGAGAAAGAACTTTCTAGTTATATTATGATCAGATTTTCCCAATGTGTCCAATTTCTTAGCTCTTGATTCGCTGGACTTTGTTTTGTTCTGTTCATAAACTCCACATTAGAGGTTTGCTGAAACCATTTTAGTCCTTAGTTTAAACTGGAAAATGTCACAATAACAGAAAGATTAGAGGGAAAGTGAGGCAGGGGAAGACATAGGGAAAAGATGGTCGACAGTTGGCATGAAGAAACATTGTATTGGAAATGATTGACAACATGCATGTCAGTAGATCAGATGACACAGCAGAAGAGGATTCTGGTATACACATATTTGGACACTTGCCAGTGATATGGAGTTGGTGCGCTGTGTTGAGATTCTCGTGATCTAAGGGTGGAGCTTATAGCACTTACGGAGATATTATCATCATCACGTGCCATGCTGATAAGCGTGCATTGTCATGTTTTGCCATTTCACACGATCACCAGAGTCGTTGCAATTGACATCTCTTTATTGATCATTATGTTTTGCATCCTGCAAAAGGCTACTTTCATCATGGCGATTCTTGTTCTAATATCTTCAAGGCACCTCCCACCAGATGTTATGACTACTCCAAAATAGTTGTACTGATTCACTTGTTTAAGAATATTCCCATTTACCCATTTATTACACTGTGATATTTCCTTTTTCCTAGTGATGACCATAATCTGTGTCTTTTTACAATTTAATTCTAACCCTATTTGTTAACTGTCTCATTCATTAATTCATTCAGTAGCATGTCCTTTGTAGAACCTCGCTCCCATAACAACCTTCCGGAAAACCTCTCGATCATAAGCAAGATGTCTTGCGTCCGATACACCCATCTGGAGATCGTCCACCACATCCTGCACCCATCTTCTCTTTGCCCTTCCTCTTCCTCTCTTCCCAGGCTGGATAGGACATACAATGAGACAACTCGAAGATAGTGACTTCCCTCCGTTATTGTTCTCTCCAAACTTTCGTGACGCTTCAAGTGACCAAAATATTTCAATTTTCTTTGTGTTATCGTCTTTAATAGCCAGCCTTCTTCAATATTCAGCTCTTGAAGTATGGATGCATTTGTTCTTTTCTTTACCCAAGATATTTTTAGAACTAGTCTATAACATTTATATTCAAAGGCACCGTCTACAATAATCATATCTACTAAAAGTTGTAGATCCTGTTCATTGTCTGCAATCAATAGTGTATCATCCACATATCTACTGTTATTGATGTTATGTCATCCAATGGTTCTAAATTAAAAAAAAATATTTTCACTGTATAGGGAAACAAGAGACATTACACATCCCTATTGCACACTTCTCTTAATAGGCTGATATTGACCTACTTCATTATGTCTTTTTGACAGCTTGTTGTTTCCAATTTATGTTTTTTTACAAGTCTAAGGTCTTTCCCATCAATTTGTAGATCTGCAAGCATCTTCATCATGTTGACACATCTTACTTTATCAAAAGCCTTTTTGTAATCAATAAAGCTAAGATGTCTTTGTTTACTTCTATAGAACGTTCAGTTAATGTTCTCAATGTATACACAGCATTTACTGTACCCTTGCCTTCTGCGAACCCACATTGTTCTCCCCCTGTTTTGGGTTGAATTTTCTTCCTAACTCTTTGCATGATGATTCTCAGCAGAATCTTTGTGATGTGGCTCATTATACTAAGTGTTCAATGTTGATCACATTCCAAGGCTCCTGATTTCCCCAGGATTGCAATAAATACAGAATTACAAAACCTAGGAGGTATATCTCCAGTATCATATATTGTGTTCAACAGTCTGGTGACTTGGTCTATTCCATATTCTTTTAAGGCTTTGATCAATTCTGTTGTGATGTTTTCTGGACCCGGGGTCTTGCCAGTTTTCATATGGTTAAGAGCGTTCTGTGGAGGTATGTCTACAATCAATGAAAGCCACCTTTTACAGACCATACCAAACTGACCTGACTTGTTATTTAGAAAAGACCTCTCTAGCGAGGTGACTAACATGCTTACCTCTAGCCAGGTATCATTTGTTTGAATCCACATGCAGGCAGATTTTTAAAATTTTAGTGGGCTTCCAGGCCGACCCAATTTAAAATGGGTGCCAGGAGATATCCTGGAAAGTAAAGGCTGTAGCGTTAAATTGATGATATCACCCATCGTGTGCCGATTGGCCAATAGAAATATGCCCCTAGCACCATACATCCAGCACACCTCCAGGCGTGGGAAAGGGTCTTGTACATGTCACTAGAATGACATACATGCTAATTTTATAACTTTTGACTTGATATATTTTTGGTGACATTTTAATTTCATCCTTTGGAGGCAATTTGATTCATATTCATGGTACATGCATTTATAAATGTTGATTATTTGTCCAGCTGGCTGGTCATATCCAGAGTGAGAAGCTTGAGGATGGTACAGCCACGTGGAGTTCTGCGGACAAAAATATTATTAATAGCTGGGCTTTTATTGGCGAGAAACTCATTCATGGCCGCCCCTCAGGGATAGACAACTCTGTCAGCACTTATGGTAAAGGGAACAGTTTGTGTAGCTGTTTGTTTGGTGTCAGCTGTTGTTATGTTCCGCAATGGTATAGTTTTTGTGTGTGTGTTCGCTCGTTTTGAACTCAAGCGTAGTCCATACATGCGCCATTACTTCTAGTGCACTGGACTGATTTGTGTGTGTGAATTAGCTTTCCTTATTACCAGTGTCCATCGCCATCAGGTGAACCCACTCTAACTTCTGAAGTGCTTGTAATTTATGTCCCTAAGTCAAGGACGAGAAGTCAACATTTTTGTCTAACTGACCGGTGTTGGGATTGAACCGCTACCTCAGCATCAGCACACTGGAAGTTTAAGAACGAGCTCTCTTATCCATTCGGCCATGCCTACTTGCAGTGATGTAGTGACAGATATAGTGGCAAGTTCAGATATATTCTTTGATAAGAAATTTATGAACGTTTATTATAACAGTTTTAATTACAAGTCAAATGAGCCCATAATTATTGGGGTGTCATGTTGGTTGAGAAAATGTGTTCCTGTGGGGATTGGTTGGTTGGTTGGTTGGTTGGGGGGGGGGGGGGGGGGTCCTTTGGAAGACTTGAGTTTTAACTCTTGAAGTCAACACAGACATTCAGGTTGTTTGACCCCCAAAAAGGGCTTGCGTCTATTAGAGTGGGGTTGGTGAAGTGATGTTCCTGCTGACCTAGTAATCCAACTACCGTCTCCACAGGGCCTGTAGGGTAGAGCTAGCCTTCCCCTCTCCAAGCAGCAGGGTGTGCCAGACCTGTTCTGAAACTTTGTATCTGAAGAGAGGCATATCCGATGTGACTAGGTTATGATTCAGCATAGCACATATGGGGTTAGGCCGAGGTGGGTGAGTGATGTTTTCGATGTTTTATTGTCAGCCCCATACTAGTGTCCAGAGAACCCACTGAATAATAGACAGAAGAAGAAAATGTATATTGTTTTGTTATAATGTTAAAATAATGTATACATATAGGGAAGCCCACTTGGGGGAATAAGAGACAGAAGAAAATGTATATTGTTATATTATAAAGTTAAAATAATGTATACCTATAGGAGAGCCTATTGGGGGAATAAGAGACAGGAGAAGAAGAAAATGTATATTGTTTTGTTATAATGATAGAAAATATAAACTCATAGGAGAGGCCACTGTTGAGGTGTGAAATGTTAGGTCTTTACATATACTAGGTTAGAGCACTATAGGGTAGAATGACCAGCTCCTTGATTGATGTCTTTTGTGCTAGGAAAAAAAAATGTTTGCTACAAGGCAGGACTGATTTCAGAGTTGTACTGGTAGAAAACATGCCTGCCACTAACCCAGACCGCTGTATTAGTAAACTATCCCTTTACTAAGTCCACTTGGTTGATTATATTTTCCTGCTAACTTCCTTGTGGTGCTGTAAAGGTCTTTGAGGTTTATCTTTGCTACGGCATCTTCTGCTGTCTTGCTAGGGCATCAAAATATGACCTTTTATCTGCCCTTATTTTCTACATTTGTGGGGGGGGGGGGTGATCACTTTGAACTGAAGTGTAGTACTTAATTGTAGTCCATGTACGATACTTCCAGTAGCACTAGACTGAATTTTGTGTAAGGATTCACTTTCCCTATTACTGGTGTTTCTTGCCTTCAGGTGAACTTACTCTGACTTCAGAGGTACCCAGACTTTATGAACTTCTTGACTTCTTTGCTAGCTTCTGTGTATTTTTCCTGGGCCCTGACATTAGCTCTGTTTGCCTGCCGGGATGGAAACTGAGGGTGGCGTCTCCTTCTTCCCAACACACACGAGAGAGAGAGAGAGAGAGAGAGAGAGAGAGAGAGAGAGAGAGAGAGAGAGAGAGAGAGAGAGAGAGAGAGAGAGAGAGAGAGAGAGAGGGAGGGAGAGGAGAGAGAGAGAAAGAGGGGGGGGGGGGGAGATTGAGAGAGAGAGAGAAATATATGAAAACAGTGTATACCATAAATGAAGATAACATGTTTGTTTCTTGTCAACATTTCCAGGTGGCGCTTTGAGGTTTCAGAACGGAAAGATAACTCTCATTGAGAGGTAAATAGTTTTCAGATCTGCTTATCATGCAGTCAGATAATTACAACAACAGGAGAAATTAGCAAGTTTTGATTGGCACTCTTCGAAGTAGAGGAAGATAGTAGTGATAAGAAAAGACTAGATAACTTACAAAGTGAAATCTATATGCACACTGGGTTGATTTGAGTCAGCTGTCTCCAAATGACATTAGCACTGAATGGAACAAGTGTGCCTTGTTGCACAACTAACTTCTTCTGTTACCTTTCATCTCCCATTGAAGCATAGGCCCACAACCAGCTAGATCTTCAAGCTGTTTGTCGACGTGTTTATGATTGGCTGTATTTTGTGGCCACAGTTTTCTACAGGTTGAGGTAGCCAGGCTAATGCCAACTGTCTAGGTTCACTTGTTATGACATGCATTGTTGATGGAAGGTGTTATATCCTTTGATTCCATCTTGGTCCTGGTTCATCCCATTTACTCTAAACATCACATTTATCATCAAATCTGACAGTTCTAACCATCAGATTTACTCTAAACATCATATTTACTCTACACATCACATTTACCATAACATCATCTGACATTTATTCTAAACCTCACACTTACCATCACATCTAACGTACTCTACACATCTGATATCTACTCTGGGAGGTGGTGGTGCCTAACATGCTTGCCTGCCTACCCAGTGACCATGTGTTTGCATCCTCCTTCAGGTAGGATGTCAAGGTCAACCTAACTAAAATTAGTGCCAGGATTTTTTAATACAATTATCGATTGGCACCATATAGCCAATCTTTCTCAAGTTGTGTAAAAGTGTCCTGTCGGACTATTTATGGCATCTACTCTATACATGACATTTGTCCTTAAATCTGACATTTACTCTAAACATGGCATCTACTCTATACATGGCATTTGTCCTTAAATCTGACATTTACTCTAAACATGGCATCTACTCTATACATGGCAACTGACATTTACTCTAAACATGGCATCCACACTATACATGGCATTTGTCCTTAAATCTGACATTTACTCTAAACATGGCATATACTCTATACATGGCATTTGTCCTTAAATATGACATTTACTCTAAACATGGCATCTACTCTATACATGGCAACTGACATTTACTCTAAACATGGCATCTACTCTATACATGGCAACTGACATTTACTCTAAACATGGCATCTACTCTATACATGGCAACTGTCATTTACTCTAAACATGGCATCCACACTATACATGGTATTTGTCCTTAAATCTGACATTTACTCTAAACATGGCATCTACTCTATACATGGCATTTGTCCTTAAATCTGACATTTACTCTAAACATGGCATATACTCTATACATGGCATTTGTCCTTAAATCTGACATTTACTCTAAACATGGCATTTGTCCTTACATCTGACATTTACTCTAAACATGGCATCTACTCTATACATGGCATTTGTCCTTAAATCTGCCATTTACTCTAAACATGGCATCTACTCTATACATGGCATTTGTCCTTAAATCTGCCATTTACTCTAAACATGGCATCTACTCTATACATGGCAACTGACATTTACTCTAAACATGGCATCCACACTATATATGGCAATTGTCCTTAAATCTGACATTTACTCTAAGCATGGCATCTACACTAAACATGACATCTGCTGTAACATGACATTTAGTCTAAACTTGAAACATGTTGTTTGGTTGTTTTGAGAATGCCCACACTGACAGTGATGCTGGTGAACACCAAGGTGCCCAGGAGTACGATGGTGCTTGTGGCTGGCGTCCGGGACAAGCACAACAAGGTAATGGTGTCGGGGGGAATAACTACAAGGCAATGTCAGAAAGCAATGGCAAACTACTGAATGTAAAACTTGCCAAGACATCAACAGCAGCTGAAAAATGCTGGTATTGACTGCAATGTCCTATAAAGAATATGGGGGGGGGGGAAATGTCAGGGGGATAACTGCAGGGTAATGTCAGGGTCATGTGATGAGAAGAAAGGCGTTGACATACATCATGACATCTGGAAAAATCAAGAGGAAGAGAGGCAGAGGCATACCAACAGAAACGATGCTGAATGGATTGAGACAGTGGTATAGGGGAATATCATCAGCAGAGTTGATCCATTGCACCAAAGCTCGAGATCTGTGGAGAACCATGGGTGCCTACTGCCAGCTGGCAGGGCACTTGATGATGATGACGAATGTCAGTGGGAATAATAGCAAGATATTGGTGACAGGGGAAATAATGAGGTAATAGCGTCAGGGGAAATAATAGTAATATAATGTCAGGGGAAATGGTAATGTGGAATAGCATGGTAATGTCAGGGAGAATAACTGCAAGAAATTTCAAGGGGGATAACTGCAAGATAATGTCAAAGTGGAGCTGCGGTATTATAGTGGCTAGACGCTCACCTGCCAGCCATGATCATGGATTTGATACACATCGGGGAGAATGTTTACAGCCGATCTGTGACTTCTAGGTCGATCCAACCTCAATGGGTAAGCGGGAGTCTCTGTGGCGAAGTGGTCAAGCCGTTTGACTCAGGCTCCGAAGGTTGTGGGTTCGATTCCGGGCTGCGTCCTTCGGTTCACTAGTTAAATTTTTCGGAGACTCCTGTGGGTTGTCACTAGAGCTACAGAGTTCGTGCTTGGTGTGACGCTTTCCACGCTGCGAAAAGAGACCGAGCCATATGGGATAAAACCCGGTGCAATGAAGTCCACCCTGTCAACTTTTAAGCGACTTTTTTTTGGGGGGAGGGGGTACTAGGAAATGTCAAGGCAAGTAAAGGTGACTGGTTGGTTACTGGCCACACCCACCCAGCCCATGCTGATTGGTCTAGAAACATACGGGTCCAGCAACGTGGGCCAGTGTGCCTTATGTTGTGTAAAAGTGTCCTTGACTTACTGGTTGCCCCATCCCGTAGCCACAACATCCAACCACTCCTGAACAAATCTACCATGGGCTTGGTGTCAGTTTGTTGAGGGCCTGTTTTCGTTGGGAGATTAAGGCAGAAGGAGAATGGGGTTGCAGTGGCTGAGAGGTGCTACATCCATGTCTAACTCAAGTTTCTGGTTGATTCACTGCGGGGATGGTAGTAATTTTTTACAAAATAAGAACGGGATGATGTTCTGCCTTGTGATCCTGGGGTAGTGATTAAACAGCTAGCCTTATGAGATAAGGACAAATGACTAGGGGGACTCATTTGCAGATTGCACTCATCACACATCCCTAGACAAAGCTAGAAAAGAGTATTCTAGATAGGCTGCTACTCAGGCTAAATTTAGTGCTGATTGATCTATATACAGTGCAGACTTGATAAAGCAAACTCGCTCGTAACTCAAGAAATAATTCCTTTTGATTTATTTCAGTGGTTCTCAACCAGTGGGGAATTCCCCCCCCCCTTCCCCCGGGGGGAATTTTAGGGTTTTCAGGGGAGGAATTAAGATTATTTCAAGATCCCTTTAATACAAGAACCAGTTACTTAATATTGTTTTTCCCCCTAAATTTTATGGTTCTGTACTTCTCGCCCTAATGAAATTCGTTTTATAACGTAAGTAGACCCGCAAATCACATTTTATGTAGATGTCTAGACTTGTTCTAGTTTGTGTTATTAAATTAAGCTTCCATTTTTATGTATACTGTGTAAGGGTGGTGGTGGGGGGAGGGGGGGATTTATAGGGAGGAAATTCGAAAGAGGGGGAATGACGTTCTGAACATATGGTAAAACACATGGGCCAAAAAAGGTTGAGAACCACTGATTTATTTGGTTGTTTCGGGATTTGAGATTTAAATATTGAGCACAACCCACTACTGGTAACGCTGATCGTATTCTGCTATGAACCTAAGGCCCATCCACGTCAATGTGGAAGCACTAAAGCACACTTCCACATAATTCTTTTTATTAGAAATTCCTTTTATGAGACAAGAGACAAATAAGAAAAATTGTTGGAGATAAGCAAATTGTTTTCACAACAGAAATTCGCCTCATTTGAGATCGCCTTAAGCAGTTTGTACTGTAAGTGTACGTCTAGCCCCACATTGCCAATACACCTTAAGGCACACTCGTGACCTTTACTCATTTACTTACATTTGAATCCCTTCTCATGCTATGGAGTTGGTGTACTGTGCTGAGATTCTCATTGTGAAATCTATGTGATCAGACGAGAGTGCTTATAGGGGTATCCGGCTGCACAAAAGTTATCCTTTACAAACCAAACCAAATATATATATCTTCATGGTTTTGGTGCTTGAGGAGTTGGTCTTCATCATAAACTATAAATACAGCATTTATATGTTTTACAGTTCCTCTTCGGGAACCATGGCCAGGTTTTATAATGAGAAATCCAACCTACATTCCCACAAAAGAATATTTATCACACAGGAAATTTAGTGATACGGTGCTGCATTTAAACGAAAAAAGGAGTTCATAACTGTTGCCCACATCACAAGAGCTTGCCTGTCAGTGTAAACATGAAAGTACGAGTGCTGGAAGAAGGATATGTGATGTTTGGTAAAGATACCTTTGGAGCCAAAGTAGCAGAGTGATAGCTGACCTGATGGCCTGTTGGTCAAGTCTTGGGATCACCCAAGGCAGGGATCTCTTACAATTTGACCTGATCCCCTGTTGTCCCAGAGCAGTGTCCTGCCATGGGCCTGTGATGTGATAGGGCCATCACATTGTGTAGGCCTGAAGGCACCAACCCCGCCCAAACTGGGGCAGCTGGACATGTCCTGGGAAGCCAAGGCAGCCGGTGCAATACTGACCACTTCACCCATTGATTGGTTTGTTATAAATATACCCAATATACTGGATATATATAAATATACCCAATATACCCCTGATATATATATAATTATACCCAATATACTGGATATATATAATTATACCCAATATAATGGATATATATAAATATACCCAATATACCGGATTTCCCCCCCCCCCCCCCCCCCCCTATCCTTTACAGGACTTTGCAGTCAACACCAACATTTTTCAGCTGCTACTGATGTCTTGGCAAGTTTTACTCTCAGTAGTTTGCCATTGCTTTCTGAACAACCGGCTCACATACCTCCATAAGTAACCAGCACGACACGATCCACTGCCGAATCTCGCGTCCTTAACCTCAACGCCAGGGAGACCGGAGTATACTGGATATATATATATACCCAATAAAACGGAGATGTATAATTATGCCCAATATTTATAAATATACCCAATATACTGGAAATGTTGTGTTTAAACAGTATAACCAGAAATGTTGTGTTTAAACAGTATAACCAGAAATGTTGTGTTTAAACAGTATAACCAGAAAAGTTGTGTTTAAACAGTATAACCAGAAATGTTCTGTTTTAAACAGTATAACCAGAAATGTTGTGTTTAAACAGAATAACCAGAAATGTTGTGTTTAACCCTTTACAGGGCAGATGCTTGTCCGTTTCTTAGCCCTGAACGGGCAAGATTTTTTCAGGTTCGGTAAAATTTCGGGTTGCGTTAGAAAAACATCACAAATAAGGTGTTAGTCAACCGATTTTAGTTAAATAAACAACACAATGAAGGGAAAAGCATGCAGAAAATGTTACTCACGTGATTGTTGTCGGTAATCCATATATGAATACAAATATTTACGAAATACAGCATATTGTTTGTGATTTTCCATCATCTATACAGCAATTTACAAACACATTTTCAGAATCATAACCACTTTCTTTAAAGTCCGCCTCACGACTGCTAATGCAAAGTAACGCTTTTCACTGATATCTAGCTCCGATTAATAGTCAACTTCGTGCCCTTTAATGTCACTTAAATTGAACCTAGCGAAATCTCGGCTATCACTTGAAGAATCGCCGAAATCCATTTTGAAAAACTAAGCTTAAAAACCCAAAAAACTATCCAAAAAAGTCAGTAAAAGTCCGTTCAAATTCATAGTAGGCGCTTACAAATGGCAGCCACGTTGTCAAGCTATCTGCGAAAGCAAAAGTAGCCATCGGAAGTATCTGAAAGCTGAGAGATCGCGTTTTTACAATGCATAATAGTATCGGGTGGTTTCAGACGATCTGCCTGTTTAAGCGATCGGACGGAAATGGACGTTCTGCCTGGTAAAGGGTTAAACAGTATAACCAGAAATGTTGTGTTTAAACAGTATAACCAGAAAAGTTGTGTTTAAACAGTATAACCAGAAATGTTCTGTTTAAACAGTATAACCAGAAATGTTGTGTTTAAACAGAATAACCAGAAATATTCTGTTTAAACAGTATAACCAGAAATGTTCTGTTTAAACAGTATAACCAGAAATGTTCTGTTTACAGTACCAGGAAATATTCAATCCAGTGTTTGACGCGGTGGAGGCCGTTACAAATAAGGCAGAGAGTGTTTACAAGACAATGTTTGATGACACGAGACCTGAACATTTCCAAACATTGGGGGTAAGTTTGATGGATAATGGTGGATCATATTGGATGGTGGTGGATGGAATTGGCTGCTGTTTGAGCCTGGTTGTGTGTTGTTAATGGTAGATCTCAGTTTACACCGATGGATATAATAATGGATTGGGTGAGTGTGAATAATGTTGTGGATGAGGTTGGGTGACCCCAGAGAATTTTTTTCTACAGAAATCCAAGCACTTCATCGGCACTGAAGGACTTGCATTGAATGCATTGGTGACTACCACGAAAAATGATAACTTGTTCTTTACTTTTTCAGAATATATTCACAAAACAAAACAAAACATTTCAGATTTTCATTTGAAGCCCCCTCGTAATATATGAAATTAGATACTATCGTTAATTTATATGGAATTAGATATCTGTAGGTAATAGTATGTGAAATTGGATATCTGTAGTTAATAGTTAATTGAATTGAATGGTTATAGATAGGTGGGTGTGAATGGATAGTTGTGGATAATGGTAGGTGTGATTGGATAGCTGTGGATACAAGTAGATGCAATGTTAATAGCTGTGATCAAAGGATTTGAATTGGATACTCTTTGACAACGGTAGAAAAGATTAAATATCTGCAGATAGTGATTGATTAGATTGAATGCTGTTAGATGACAGTAGATTGAGGTCAAATTACATAGTGGTGGGTAGTGGTTGAGAAGATTGTAAATAATGGTAGATTGAACTGGATTGTTGTGAATATTCAGATGATATTGGGTATCTGTGAGTGAGTAGTGGTGGATTGAATGAGATAGTTATGGATGGATAATGATGGATTGAATGAGATAGCTATGGATAATGGGGGATTAAATAAGATGCTTGTGGATAATGGTCGATTAAATAGATAATAGTGGATTGAATAAAATGGCTATGAATAATGGCAGACTGAATAAGATAACTGTGGACTATGACAAAAGAAAGTCGCTTAAAAGTCGACAGGGTCGACTTCATTGCACTGGGTTTTATCCCATATGGCTCGGTCTCTTTCCGCAGCACGGAAAGCGTCGCACAAAGCACGAACTCCGTAGCTCTAGCGATGACCCACAGGAGTCTCCGAAAAATTTAACTCATGAACCGAAGGACGTGGCCCGGAACGAACCCATAACCTTTGGAGCTAGAGTTAAATGGCTTGACCACTTCGCCCTGAAGACTCCTAATGACAGATGACAATGACAGATATAGGATTGCTTATGCACTATAAATTGTTAGCAGAAACTGTTTTCATCAAACAAAAATGATCGCACCTGTTTTACTCATTTCAGCCAGGTAATATTTGATAATCTTCTGCTGACTTCCATAGGACCTGGTGGATCTGAACCATCAGATGTTGAACATGATGGGAGTAGGCCACCAGTCACTCGACCAGATAGTAGCAGTAGCCAAGAGGTATGGGTTTCATTCCAAGCTGACCGGAGCTGGGGGAGGCGGCTGTGCTTTTGTTCTCATTCCACCAGGTGAGTTTATGACATAACAATTCCTGATTCTTTTGCTCTCATTCCACAAGGTGAGTTTATGGCATAACAATTCCTGATTCTTTTGCTAATATTTTAGCCACACTAAAAGACATTATACTCTTTTAAAAACCATACTGGAGAGTAAGGTTAAAGGCAAGCGAGCAAGAGGTAGATGATGATACAAGTGGGAAAATAACATCAAGAGATAGACGAACAGCAGTCTGACAGAATGTACAGACAGTGTTGGAGATCCATTGCAGCCAACCTTCATTGTGGAGATGACACCTGACTGATTATTTAGGATCATGACTACTGTGAAAATAATTTGTAAATGCTGCATACTGCCCATGCTGTATGTCTATGAATGATAGTCTGTGAATATCAAGATTATAAATAAGCTAGATATTATAGAGATGTTATTGTCAGGTCTTAGATATGGCTGAGCTACCATATGACAGTAGACGGTACTACCTGCTTTCTGTTAGCGGAGAATGTTGGGCGGCGCTTTCCAAACCCGACACCCCACATTATGCCAACGGCTTCGGGCAGAGGAGTGCAATTGGGAGGGTACAAGCCTTATCCTGGTGCGAGAAAATGCAACCTGAAGACTAAATAAGATAACTGTGGACAATGACAGATATGGGATTGCTTATGTATTACAAATTGTTCGCGGAAACTGTTTTCAGACCAGGCCCTAAGCCTTGGTTGACAATTGGTCTAGGATTGAAGCTCCAACAGGTGGACAGTTAGCGCATTGCTTTGCTGATCCAGCAGCTTCTGCAGCTTATCTTGTTCCAGCGTATATTGGTGTTAACTTTCCTCTGAAGTAAACTAGGCAGGCCGAGAGAGGGATCATGCTGCATGGACAATACATGGTCTCTACAATTCAGCCCAGGCTTTGTGCTATTTTTGAAGCACAGTGTAACAAACTTTATCGTCTGTTAAGACAGAAAGGTGCCAGTACTAGCAGTATAGAGATGTCATTCTGGGTTAGAATGCTAATGATCTTATGTAAACAAATGTATAAATATTGATTAGCGCTTACAGAAGTAGAAGAAAGAAGTAGAGATTAGATGATACGCTAGACAGCATACAGTTTGAAAGCTGTAGTTATCCATCCAGGTATTGAACCCGTTGCCTCCAAATGACAACAGTGCCTCGCTGGAGGGCCACGTATATGTTGATACTTGACCAACTGACACCCCTATTTAATCAGAATCTCAAGGTCGGTTAAGAAGATCAATATCCAAATACTGACTATCGGAGGTCAGCAGGGCTGAATAGATAAGATCGCTTGCTCTTAAACTTCTGGTGTGCTGATGTGGAGATAGAGGGTTAAACCCAATGCCAGTCGGGTGGACTAAAATTTTGATTTCTCATCCTTGACTTTGGGACGCAAATTACAAGTACCTCAGAAGTCGGAGTGAGTTCCCCCGATGGCGAGGAACACTTGGTAATAGGGGAAGCTAATTCACACACAAAAATCTATCCAGTGCACTAGAAGTAGTAGCACGGTTATGGACTATGCTTGAGTTCAAAGCGTGGGAATGCAAAAAATCAAACTACTATCATCATACAGCAGATTCTTTGCAGAACATTGCTCTCATCACAACCCACTGGAAAGAGTCTCAATCTTTTGCCAGTTCCCCTTCCCCATGCAGTTTCTTGCCCTGGGTCTCTTTAATGTCCTATATCCACATTTCTATCAGTTCCAGGGAGTTTCCCACTTTTTTTTCTTATGTCTGTAAATCCAAATTTCTATGAGTTCTGGGGATTTTCCCCATTTTCTACTACTTTAGTAAATCCACATTTCTATGAGTTCTGGGAATTTTCCCACTTTCTTCTACTTCCGTAAATCCACATTTCTATGAGTTCTGGGGACGCATCTTTGGACCCATTAGAGATACACAAAGTGGAGAGTGGAAAAGAAGAAGCAACAAAGACATTTATGATCTGATAAAGTCCCCGCTAATCACTGCTATCATGAAGGCTAATAGACTACAATGGCTGGGGCATATAGAAAGAATGGAAGATAATAGGGAAACAAAACTCGCTTACACTCAGGAAATAAATGACCGTAGACCCCGAGGTAGACCAAGAAGAAGGTGGAGAGATAATATATATACAGACCTACAAGCACTTGGAATCAGTGACTGGCAAGAGAAGGTCAACCCGAGAGACGAATGGAGACGGATTGTATCTGCAGCAAAGAACCTCAATGGCTCGGAACGCTGAAGAAGAAGAAGAAATTTCTATGAGGTCTGGATTTTCCCCACTTTTTTCTACTTCTGCCCTTCATCTTCCAATGGACCGCAGGCCCTCTGTCAACTCATGGCCAGCCCTTTATAGATTTGATCATGATTAGTTGGATTGAGCAGCTAAAGTGTTGTACAGGATGAGGTGACTGGTGCCATGCCAACCTCCTGTAGTCAGCTGCTACCACATGTATGCTAGATGATGAAGGTTTTACTGTTCTTGGATTCCTTCTGAGCCCTGGTCCACATGGGCATCAATTCTGGCCTATTTACTGATTGTCCATGATGTACAGCCATACAATATTTGTTCTTTATATCACACAATATTTTTGGGGCGCTTGCTCGCTTTGAACTCAAAGTGTAGTCAGTACACACTATTTCTAGTAGTGATGGACTGAATTTGCATGTGGATTTTCTTTTCCTATTAAGTGTCCCTCGCCATCAGGCGAACCTACTCTGACTTTAGAGGTACTTGTAATTTACGCCCCCAAGTCAACATTTTAGTCCAGCTATCTGGTGTAGGAAACAGATGTTTAAGAACATGCGTTCTTACCCATTAGGCCATGCTGACCTGCACACAAATAATTAATTCATTGTCTCCTAACGACAAGGGCTTATTGTAAAAGATGTTCTTGATTTTCCAAAATCCATGTGAGATTAGGAAGCTGCCGTAGTACAGGGCTAGCACACTTGCCTGCGGGACTGTGAGTTTGAATCCCTGTATGGGTTAGTTTTGTTGCATATCCTTTACAGGATGTCACAGTCAACCCCAGCATTTGTTGGCTGTTTGTGATTTCTTGGCAAGTTTATGTTCGGTAGTTTGCCATTGCTTTCTGAACAGCTAGCACTCATACCAATTAATGAAAACCAACACAAGGTGGATGCTGCCAAATCGCCCGCAGCTGTGTTTCGAACATGGGATGCGGGATTGCGAACTGCGTCCGTAATCCCTTCGTCACGGAATTTCAGAAGTCACACTGGCTACCAGCTCAACACAGCCTAAAATGTGCACCTGTAAATATGATGGGAAATAAAAGCTGCCGACATGATAATGATCACACAAGTTGCAGTTGGGCTATAAAAATATGCACCATATACTCAGTATGCCAGAAAGCGTGTGAAGAGGGAGGAAGCTTAACTTTTGATTTTACGTATGGAATTATATGTTTCAGACACGCAAGAGACACATCTTAAGGACCTGAAACAAGAACTGGAGAAACTCGGATTTGAAGTCTGGCCAAACACATCTGTAGGCGGCCATGGAATTCTTCGACATTTGTGATGACTCGTTCATTTTCTTGTTGCTGTTTTTTTTTTTTTTTTTTTAAACAAATTGTTTATTGTATAAGCAAGCATGACAGTTATTCTAGTTCTGGAGGTAGGATGTTCAACATAACTGAGCCAGAGCTTCATTTGTTAATCATTACCAATGGCAGACATGAACAGTCCTAGAAACACCCAGGCGTAATAATCACATCATGTGAGATGAGATACAGCTGGGAAAACAAGAGAAGGAGAGACGAATGTACAACTAAGAACAAGTGTAGAGATAACACCTATTACTGACTTTATATAGAGCACCAACAAATTAAATGGTTCGGATATTTAGTTAGAATGGAACAAGATCAATCCAGTGGCTAGAGTGCTGTAGTGAAAACATTGGGATACAAGCGAGAGGACAACACAGGAAAAGATGGCTAGATAAAGTAAAAGAGACGAAGAAATCACAGATGACATTACCACAAGTGACAAGACAAGCAGAACATAAAATTACATCTGCTTCCTCTCCACGACACTTCATGGCAAAAGCAGTAGGACAAAAGAAGAGGAAAGTTCTGCAGGTTATATTGACTTGTTCTATATTGGTGTAAACAACTTCCATTGCCAACTGCACCCCCCAGACTCAGTCTCCCCAGCAGATGATGCTTGTACATTTGTTGCAAACACTAACTCGCTCGATATATGCATGATGTAATTCAGAGAAATGAAATGTGGTTTTATAAAATGATGGAAATACCTTGGACAGCCACAATGAGCAATCTATTTTTCAAGCAGTAACAGCATTCATCCGATGGGTGGAGTAGACCACTGCAACACACATTGCATTCATTGACTCACAGTGTGTGCTTTGTAAGGCAGAGAAAGGAATGTTTTGTCTAAAATGGCTTGCCTCGCTTCAGAAGTCGTTTAATAACTGTGATGGCCTCCTGCTAATCATCAGAATTGTCTCAGAAGAAAGGATTGAAGAATGCCATGGCTGCATAGTGCTTCATTCCCACGATGTGTCATGGACTACCCTACTGAGACCTCATTGTAGTTCTAATCTTTGGAGTGCAAATAATTCAAACCTTAATATAAACTAGGTCATAGCATCTAAACTGAGGTGATGGTTTTCTTCTCAGAAAACCATTGGTTGGTTATAAAGTTATTTGCAAGAAAAACAACACGTTTCTTTTGGCTTTTTTTAATTTCAGGATTTAACTGAAATATAGCAACAGTGACGCAGTGACTGTTTAAATAACCAGCAATTACATGAAAACGAAGGGGGGAAAAAATTTTGCACCCTAATTCTGTTGATTAAAACGTAAGTTGTAAAACCAACATAAATACAAGAAATGTGTTTCCCATCTACCCGGCTGGTCCCTCTAATATTGATTGTGTGACTGCATGGTGTCTACAGCTATAATTCCTACTCAATCTGAGACTGCAGAATACTTGTACAATGTAGACTGCACTGACCATCATTACAATTGTGTGTGCATGTCCCTTACTTTTCTACACCTGACCCTCATATTTTGTATTAACTTCTACCACACTTATCCCACCCGTTCCATGGACTTTACTAGTTAACACAACTGACCATCTATCACTGCATGTCTTGTCCCCACCTACTACATTCCTGTTGCAGAACTTGCAAGTCTATAGATATAAACTTTAACTCTCCTACTCCATTACTTCAACTACTACAGTTGTCCCTGCTGCTCCATCACTGCATGGAGAAAACTGGTACAATTACTACTCCATCACTGCATGGAGAAAACTTGTACAATTACTACTCCATCACTGTATAGAGAAAACTGGTACAACTACTACTACATCACTGTATAGAGAAAACTGGTACAACTACTACTCCATCACTGTATAGAGAAAACTTGTACAACTACTACTACATCAGTGTATGGAGAAAACTGTTAAAACTACTACATTTGCCCCTACAATTCCATCACTGTATGGAGAAAACTTGTACAACTACTACTACATCAGTGCATGGAGAAAACTTGTAAGACTACTACTACTCCATCAGTGCATGGAGAAAACTTGTACAACTACTACTCCATCTCTGCATGGAGAATACTTGTACTACTACTCCATCAGTGCATGGAGAAAACTTGTACAACTACTACTCCATCTCTGCATGGAGAATACTTGTACTACTACTCCATCAGTGCATGGAGAAAACTTGTACTACTACTCCATCAGTGCATGGAGACAACATTTCCACAACTACACACTTGTCCTTCTCTTATCTCTATGACCTCATGGTGAAAACATTTCTACAACTACACACTTGTCCTTCTCTTATCTCTATGACCTCATGGTGAAAACATTTCTACAACTACACACTTGTCCTTCTCTTATCTCTATGACCTCATGGTGAAAACATTTCTACAACTACACACTTGTCCTTCTCTTATCTCTATAACCTCATGGTGAAAACATTTCTACAACTACACACTTGTCCTTCTCTTATCTCTATGACCTCATGGTGAAAACATTTATACCACTACACACTTGTCCTTCTCTTATCTCTATAACCTCATGGTGAAAACATTTATACCACTACACACTTGTCCTTCTCTTATCTCTATAACCTCATGGTGAAAACATTTATACCACTACACACTTGTCCTTCTCTTATCTCTATGACCACATGGTCCATTTCTTATCTCTATGACCACATGGTCCATTACTTATCTCTATGACCACATGGTCCATTACTTATCTCTATGAATTCATGCAGAAAACATTTCTACAACTACATACTCGCCCTTCTGTTATCTCTGCAACCTCGTGGAGAAAATATTTCTAAAACTACACACTCGTCCCTTTTTATGACCTCATGAAGAAAACATTTCTACAACTACACACTTGTCCCGCTCTTATATCTATGACCTCATGCAGACAATACTTGTCCCTCACTTCTTTTTGACCTTATGAAGAAAAAAATTTCTACAACTACATACACACTTTTCCCTCTGTTATCTCTATGACCTTATAAAAAGTCACTTAAACATCGACATGGTTGACTTCATTGCACCGGGTTTTATCCCATATGGCTCAGTCGCTTTCCGCTGCGCGGAAAGCGTCACACAAAGCATGAACTCTGTAGCAGCGATGACCCCCAGGAGTATTTTTAAAAATGCACTTATGAACCAAAGAACGCGGCCCGGAATCAAACCCACAACCTTTGGAGCTCGAGTCAGACAGCTTGACCACTTCGCCACGGAGACTCCCAAGGTCTATGACCTTGTGAATAACATTTCTACAACTACACATCTGTCCCTCACTTTTCTCTATGACCTTATGAATTTAACATTTCTACAACTACACATTTGTCCCTCTCTCATACCTATGACCTCATGGGGGAAAAAATGTGTTCCTCACTTATCTCTACGACCTTATGAAGAAAACATTTCTACAACTACGCATTTGTCCTTCACTTTTTATCTCTATGACCTCATAGAGAAAACACTTCTAAAACTACATACTTGTCCCTCTCTTATCTCTATAACCACACAGAGAAAACATTTGTCCCTCACTTTGACCTCATGAAGACTACACCCACACATATCACTCATACTCCATCTAACACTGCACAGATTTGTTTCCCCCACATTACATACCAACCTTATACAGTGCAAACCGCTTAAGGCGATCTCGGATGTGGCAAATTTCTGTTGTAAAGGACAATTTGTTTATGTCTTTTAATTTTTCTTCTTTGTTTCTTATAAGAGGAATTTCTGATAAGAACTATTTATTGGGTCCCAGATGAGTTTGCCTTATCAGGTCTGCACTGTATAAATAGGAAATTAACAATGGTGGAGTCAGGTCGTCACAACATGAAGTAGGGAGAATAGTTGTGACAGAATTATTTGGTACACTCATATTTTGTTCAACGCTGGATCCAATGTCAGAGCAGGAGGGCGTAGAAGGGAATAAACCAGGACCTTTACATACTTGTGTAACTAACTAACCACCTTGCCGACTCCGCTATAGGGGCTATCAATAATGGCAGAAATTAACAAATTAACATAGCAATGCCGTTATGTTATCTTGCTCACAACACAATACCTGAATGCCTTCTCGAAGACTGCCGAAGAAATCCCGTGTTCAGAGGCAATAGTTTCTTCTAACACAGCACCCGTTGGTCCTCGAAGTGACGATACTTCATGTTGTGTCAGAACAAATTGCAAGGATTTGTTTTCTTAAATCATGATTGCAATTTATCAATTGTATTTAAACAATACAAACTAACAACACAATAAAACTGCCTTGAATGTAACTAAACATGAACTGACTATCATGTAATTTTGAGCCTCTTAGCCGGGGGTTCTATTCCAAGAGGTTCTGCTACTCCTGAGTGACTTTCTTCTGTGCATGTGGCGATTCTCTTCGTGTGGTCTATGACAAAGGCAGTCTGGTTTTCCTGGCCATCAGACACACTGGTAGCAACAGCAATATCCGTCCCTAAAGATGCCAGACCATCAGCAGCTGCCACGACCTCCAGCAAGCAGCCCTGGTCATCGCTGACCTCGGCCAGCTCTCCATGCACCACCTGAGACATAACACCAGCATCTGACAAGTCTGCCATTTCCTGTTTAATGTGAGAACTAATAACGCGGGAGAACAACATTTCACCACTTTCTGAAACAGCCGTGGAAACTGTTCCTGAACAACTATCCATGCACTCTACAGAAGCTACAGTCTCTCCTTCCGACAATGAGGATGTGATTGTTGCGTCTGCAGTATGCGCCACCACCACATGACCTTCAGAAGTAGTACACACCACCTGGTAGCCCTCGGGAAGATCGCTCAAATGAGTCACAGTGCCTCCGTCGGTGTCTAACTGTTGTGAATGAGAATGCACAGCTTTCAGTGAGTCGGCTAATGCACTGGGATTATGTTCCAACTCATGGAGTATGCTGACATCATGTTTCAAATCCTGTTTGTCGGCTTCGTCGTCTAGAATTGTGACGGAAGTTTGTGTCTGCAGCTGGCACTGCTCCAGGAACTTGATCAGCTGTTGGCCCAGACCCTGCTTGCTGCTGACATCCCCAGAGTTGAGGATGTCTGCCAGTTCCTGGAGCTTCAGCTGATTCTGCTGGGCCAGCTGGGCCTCAAGGTCTGCCACCTGCTGCTGGAGAAGCTCTACCTGAAAGTACAGAAGGGCATGCTCTTAAACAACTGTTGCCAACTTGTTATCAGTCAATGGTAGGTCAGCAAGGCCGAATGGATAAGAATGTGTGTTCTTAAACATCCAGTGTGCTGACGCTGAAGTAAGGGGTTCAACCCCTACACCGGACAGTTGGACTAAAATGTTGATCTCTCGTCCTTGACTTGGGGAAGTAAATTACAAGTACTTCTGAAGCCAGAGTGCATTCACCTGATGGCGAGGAACACTGTTAATAGGTAAAGCTAATCCATGTGCAAAATTCAGTCCAGCGCTACTAGAAGTGTATATGGACTACGCTTTAGTTCAAAGCGAGCACACACCAAAAAAAAAAAAAAGTCAAATGTAATTCAATGGCAGATGTTGCCACAAAGACTGAACTGTCTCTCCCCCTACCACATATTCTGAGAAGATGCTTCCTAGCCCCTTTGAGGATAACAATCACACACTTTAAGGTAGTGATACACAAACCACATACTCACTCAATGAAACAACAGACATTCATTACAACTACAGATTCACACTGAAACAACAGACATTCATAGAAAACAAAGACTGAACTGTCTCTCCCCCTACCACATATTCTAAGACGATGCTTCCTAGCCCCCTTGAGGATAACAATCACACACTTTAAGGTAGTGATACACAAACCACATACTCACTCAATGAAACAACAGACATTCATTACAACTACAGATTCACACTGAAACAACAGACATTCATAGAAAACAAAGACTGAACTGTCTCTCCCCCTACCACATATTCTAAGACGATGCTTCCTAGCCCCCTTGAGGATAACAATCACACACTTTAAGGTAGTGATTCCAACCCCTTGAGGATAACAATCACACACTTTAAGGTAGTGATTCCAACCCCTTGAGGATAACAATCACACACTTTAAGGTAGTGATTCCCAACTCCTTGAGGGCCGATGGCCACATGTTTGAATACATATCCAGACCAGATTTTAAAAATTTGACCTGGTCTCGCAACCTAAAATAAGTGCCAGGAAATGTGTGAAGGTGGTCGGTGATACTGACCACATAATAAGTGCCAGGAAATGTGTGAAGGTGGTCGGTGATACTGACCACATAATAAGTGCCAGGAAATGTGTGAAGGTAGTCGGTGATACTGACCACATAATATAAACAAAAATACGAGGCCAGCATTATATGCCCAATACATCTCAAGAATGTAAGGGTCTACTGTATGAGGACATGAGAGGCTGAGTTATTTCAGAGTAAACTAATGGGTAAGCTAGAAATAAGAACAGGAGTGTGGCAGGGATACCTTTTGTCACACGTACTATTTTTACAAAATATCTGATGGCTGCAGAAATGTGGTTTTTGAGGAAAATGCAAAGAATATCATGGACAGACAGAAAAACCAACGACCAAGTACTACAGGAGACAAATGAAAATCATAAATTGATTAGAGAAATTAAACGTAGACAGTCAACATTTTTTGGACATGTTATGAGAAGAAATGGATTGGAGAACTTAGTGACAACTGGCAAGATCGAAGGGAACAGACCAAGAGGAAGACCAAGAGGAAAATACCTGGATGGCTTGGCCACTTGGCATGGAAGAGACAGGAACACTGAGCTGATCCATGATGCTGGTGATCAAGTGAAATGGCGAGTCATGACCGCCCACTCTTTCCGGCATGGCACATGATTGATTGATTGACTATTTTTACCAACTGCAGACTGGATTATGAAGACAATAATCCAGAAATGGAATTCAGTTGACTCTGGCAGAGCAGCTTGAATATTGGGTCTTTGCAGATGAGAATGCCCTCCTGTCTCCCACATTACATCAGATGAGAATGCCCTCCTGTCTCCCATATGACATCAGATGAGAATGCCCTCCTGTCTCCCATATGACATCAGATGAGAATGCCATCCTCTTTCCCCACATGACATCAGATGAGAATGCCCTCCTGTCTCCCATATGACATCAGATGAGAATGCCCTCCTGTCTCCTATATGACATCAGATGAGAATGCCATCCTGTCTTCCACATGACATCAGTTGCAAGATAAACTAAACACCCTTGATGGGTGGTTGCAAAAATCAGGTTTACAAATTCATAGGGTAAATAAATAGAATAAAAACCCAATCGCCCTTGGAGAAACCTTGCTTCAAGGGGTGGGATCATACACATATTTAGGCAGCAATGTAGACACAGTCAGAGGAACAAATCACTCATAGCCCCATGAAATATGTGGAAGTCAAAAGAACATAAATCTTGCACCAAACTTAGAATAGTTAATGTCAAATCACTACTGATGTTTGGATCATAAACATTAAAAACAACTAAAACATTTATTTAATACACTGCAAATATACACAGAAGAGCTAAATGGGTATGACAGGAGCTCACTAAACAAATCCCAGTCACTTAAGATGTGATGAAAGATGCAGGCATGGGGCACTATACATGTTGAGCTCATGGAGGGCTGGATTTTGCAGCTTTTGTTTTCTATGGGAGTATCCCCCAGCCCTCCTTAGTTGCCTCTTATGACATGGGAGGTTACAGTTTAGTTTTAGTATTCTTGGCTTCCCTTCAACTACAGATATTTACACAAACCACGCACACTCACTCATGGCAGCAACTGATATTCATTACAACTGCAAATTCACACTGAAACAACACACTCATTACAACTACAGATTCACACTGATACAACAGACATTTACTACAAGTACATATATTTACACAAACGCACTGAAACAACAGACATTTACAGAAAACCAGATCTTTACTGCAACTACAGATATTTACACAGAGCACACACACAAACTGAAACAACAGACATTTACAGAAAAACAGACCATTACTGCAACTACAGATATTTACACAGACCTCGCAGACACACTGAAACAACAGACATTTACAGAAAAACAGATCATTACTGTAACTACAGATATTTATACAGACCACACACATACAGAGAAACAACAGATATTTACAGAAAACCAGATCTTTAAACAAACCACAGACTCATTGAAAAACAGGCATAACAGAAAACCAGACATTTACTGCAACTACATATCTTTACACAACCATGTTTGGGTAGAACAATAGACACCACGAGTGTCAAAGACTGAAACAGGAGGCAGGAAGCCTGCCTCATGATAGAACACCACCGGGACGTGGGGTCAACCTCAGATAGAGTAGAGGGAACACAGGGCCCGGGATCAGGGCAGGATAGATGATAGAAAAGGGGGACTATTAACTAGTCCTCACACGGAGGCGTTGACCAGATAGTTAGCACTACTGGTCACGACAGAATCACGCCTGCGTGATAGCAACGATTAGCACTCAACCAAAGACAGCTAATAGAAGCGTGCTAACTGACCTAGCACGCAAAGAGCCGAAGGACGCATGAAGGTCCTTCCGCGTGGCGTGTAGCGACGCGAGTGAAGGAAGTCAGACTGGGGACTGACCTTGTAGTGTTCACATCGTGTAGAATAGAAGATAGTTTCGTATAGCCTAGTAGATAGAGATTAGCTATAGGGTTTAGGAAAACTAGTGATAGAGAATATTGTGACTTTATGTGTGATTAGATAGCGACTGTTTTGCAATTGTAAAGAGCCAACGGCAATAAAAATGTACCATTTCATTCCTCGCACACGACTTGCAAGTTTCTTGTATGGTGTGGGAGAAGTAATCCGATGATGCCTGAAACATGAGTTGTTGACAGGCAATACTGGGGAAACACCATAATTATCCCAATTTGGAAAAACAAAGGCAGCAAAAGACACTGCACACAATATAGAGGCATTTCACTGTTAAGTCATACTGGGAAAACATTTTGCAAAATTCTTGAGAAAAGATTACGAACTACCATAGAACCCCAGCTAAGTGAAACAACTTGGATTTAGGAAAAACAAAGGATGCACAGACGCCATTTTTGCTCTTAGACAACTTATAGAAAAATCAATCGAATTCAATGAAACACTCTACTTAGCCTTTGTTGACCAAGAAAAGGCATTTGACAGAGTAGATAGAAACAAGCTGTGGGAAATCCTTAAACAATATAGAGTGAGTACACATCTAACAAACCTATGTAGAAGCTTATACAACAACAGTGAATGCATAGTGAGAGCAACTGGAGGACACTCAGAACAGCAACAATGATTCACCTAAACGATCATCCCTTGAAACAAGTACAGAGTTTCAAGTACCTAGGAAGTATATCATCATCAAATGGCAAATCAGAAGACGAGATCGAAAATAGATGCAATAAGGCAAACCAACTCATTGGACAAATGGCACCAATACTAAAGAACAAACATGTATCAATAACTACTAAGAAAAAAGAAAAATCACAACAACAGAAATGAGATTCCTGATAAGAATACTCAATGTATCAAGAAGAGATAAGATCAGAAATGAAGAAATCAGGACTAAAGTGGGGGTTATAGCTGCACTAGATTTTATTAGAAGGCAGCAAGTCAAATGGTTTGGCCACGCAAGTAGGTTACCAACAGTATACCACAACAAGCAATGATGTACAGATCAGAGGGAAGCAGAGGAAGCGGCCGACCACATAAACGATGGACGCAGGGAATAACAGAGTCTATGGGAATATCGATACATGAAGCCCATAAGCGGGCACTCTCCCACTGTTTATACTTCACCTCGACACCGCAAGGCACAAGAGGAACATGATGAGATTAGATCACACACACACACTGAAACAACAGACTTTCACAGAAAACCAAACATTTACACAAACCACACATTCACTGAAACAACAGACATTCACACAAACCACACATTCGCTGAAACAACAGATATTAATTGAAAACCAGGCCTTTACACAAACCACCCACACACTCATGAAACAAATGACATCCACAGAAAACCACACACTCACTGTAACAACAGACGTGATCCAACTAAGGCACCTGCATGAGAATGCCACTGGACTGCCAAGAGCAGACAACTCAGCAGCAACACCAGCACCACCTACAATCCAACTAAAGGCATGTACTAAAACAAGGGCAAATTGACAACTGTACCTGAGCCTTATATTCTTCTGCTTTTGCCTTGTAAATGTTTTTCTCTTCCTCCTCCAGGCGAAACCTGATCTCCCAGGAGAGGTTCGGGTCAACAGTTCTATTCAAGACTGTTAATTCCTACAAGGAAATACACAAACAATGGTTTATAGTCAAGGATAGTACGTCCCGTGGGTGTCATGTCGGAGTCTGTGGACACTGAAGTACCTAAAATCCATGGAGACAACACTACCAGCCGAGGCCCATTTCCAGCCAGTCTGAATGTGGTGATTCGTGGCTTGGTTACATCCTACTATGCCTCTCTGCAGATGTGAAATTTTAGTCTGGCGGGACCCCCCCCCCCCCCCCCCCCCCAATGGTTTACGAGCTTGGAGAGGAGGAGGATAACTCTGCATGACAGTTCCTGGGGAGATGGTACTTCGGTACTGGACCAAGAGAGAAGTCTCTACACCAACCTCACTCCAAGAGATGCCAGCTCAGACAACTTGAACATCAATACATCACAACCAAGCAGGCATCCACGAGGACTGTACACAACCAAACAGGGTGGACATACAGGGTGACCAACTCTGTGACAAACAAGACACACAACTACACAGGGTGGACATTATACAGGGTGACCAACTCTGTGACAAACAAGACACACAACTACACAGGGTGGACATTTCTGTGACAAACAAGACACACAACTACACAGGGTGGACATTATACAGGGTGACCAACTCTGTCAAGGGTGACCAATTCTGTGACAAACAAGACACACAACTACACAGGGTGGACATTATACGGTGTGACCAACTCTGTGACAAACAAGACACACAACTACACAGGGTGGACTTTATACAGGGTGACCAACTCTGTGACAAACAAGACACACAACTACACAGGGTGGACATTATACAGGGTGACCAACTCTGTGACAAACAAGACACACAACTACACAGGGTGGACATTATACAGGGTGACCAACTCTGTGACAAACAAGACACACAACTACACAGGGTGGACATTATGAAGTGTGACCAACTCTGTGACAAACAAGACACACAACTACACAGGGTGGACTTTATACAGGGTGACCAACTCTGTGACAAACAAGACACACAACTACACAGGGTGGACTTTATACAGGGTGACCAACTCTGTGACAAACAAGACACACAACTACACAGGGTGGACTTTATACAGGGTGACCAACTCTGTGACAAACAAGACACACAATTACACAGGGTGGACTTTATACAGGGTGACCAACTCTGTGACAAACAAGACACACAACTACTCAGGGTGGACTTTATACAGGGTGACCAACTCTGTGACAAACAAGACACACAACTACACAGGGTGGACTTTATACAGGGTGACCAACTCTGTGACAAATAAGACAAACTTAAAATGCTGGGCAGTGTGACTCTTGTGGCTATATGACCTCAATAGTGGGTTTTAGGTCTGTCAGATATGATTGAGCTACTTTATAGCAGTAAACGGTACTACCTGCTTTCTGTTAGTGCCAAATGTTGGGTAGTGCTCACCAAACCCAACACCCCACATTGTGCCAACGGTTTCAGGTAGAGCAGAGTAATCGGGTGGGTACAAGCCTTATCCTAGTGCAAGGAAATGCAACCTAAAGACTAAATGTCATGGCAGGGCAGACCAGACCCTAAGCCTTAGTTGGCAACTGGTCTAGTATCGAAACTCCGACAGGCGGACAGTTAGAGCATTGCTTTGCTGATCAGGCAGCTTCTGCAGCTGGTCTTGTTCCAGATGTATTGGTGTTACCTTTCCCCTGGAGTAAACTAGGCAAGCCGAGAGAGGGATCATGCTGAATGGGCAACACACTGTCTCTACAATTCAGCCCAGGCTTTGTGCGATGGAGAGGTATAACTCCATCCCGCATCCCCACCGTGAGTTGTGGTTATTATGCCTTTTTTTGAAGCACAATGTAACAAACTATTGTCTGTCAAGATCACAAGGTGCCAGTAGTAGCAGTGGGTTATAGAGTCTGAAACCCACTACTGAAGTCAAAGTCATGTCTCTACATCTTCTGCAGCTTGTTCTGATTCTTCTTGCTGCATATTAACATCCTCTCATTCTGTTTCTGCTACTACTGGTGAGCTTCAGCTTCTGCTGGTATCCATATCTGGAGAGACTGGTTCAGAGAGTTGAGTTGAGCTAAGAACCGACATCCCTGCACTCAGTACATTCTCATAAATGCTCAGTCCCCTCATTCAACAGCCAGTGAAGAGTCATACTACTAATTGTTCCAATCGTGATCTGATTGAATGTTCTCCTTGTCTTCCCTTTCAGTTTTGAGATTCTTCCAGAACCCTTGCCAATCCCCCGCAATATCATTCTTTACGCATACAGGTTCTCAATTGTTCCCCCACCTTTTCCACCTAGTCCCACAGTGCTCGATCACCTCTCCTTTTTCCATATGTAATCTACCACCAAGAGGTGCATTCCTACCAGCCTATCAGCCTGTTCATTCCCCCTGCACTCCCACATGGCCAGGGGAAAAAAAACCCATACAATCTCACAATCTGTGACCTCTGAAGGTAGTGAACAGAGGGTCTGATGATACTCAATAGCATGGAGGAAAAACTACTACTGCAACTATCAGCATGGGAAGCCTTCAGTGGCTTTTGAGGAGGGGGCCGCGGCATGTGTGGCAATGTCCTGAGTGCAGTGATGTTGATTCTGAAACTGTGTATTCAAATAGTGGATTTCAAACAAAATTATGGAGGTTTGCGTGACCCAATGGATAAGAATGCATGTTCTTAAACATCTGCTATGCTGATGATGAGGTAAGGGGTTCAACCCAAAATGTTGACCTCTCATCCTTGACTTGAATTATAAATATAAATAACGTAAATGTTAAGTACCCCTGAGGTCGAAGTGAGTTCGCCTGATGACGAGGGACAATGGTAATAGGGAAAGCTAATCCAAACACAAAATTTAGTCTAGTGCTACTAGAAACCGGCTCCGTGGCCGAGGGGTTAGCAGCTTTCTCCGCTAACTCCGAATACTCTCGTCACGTGACGCGACGAGAATTAGCAGTGGTTCGAATCGCAAAAGTGACTTATGAGAGTATGGAGCCGGTCGCTCAAAAAGTCGTGGCGTGCTGATGAGCGTAATCTAGCCTAGGAATCAACATACAGCTGAAAGATGCTGGTGTTGACCGCAATATCCTGAAACAGGATGGAAACGCGGAAAAAAAAAAAAAAAAAAAAAAAAGTGCTACTAGAAGTAGTGTGTATAGACTATGCTTGAGTCCAAAGCAAGCGAGCCCCAAAAAACAACAACAACAACAAACAAGATTATGGGTTGAATGGGATAGTGAATGGTTAAGAAAACTCATGTCTCTTACTCTTTTTTGCTCTGGCTTTAGTTAGTCATTAGTCGTAGTTAGAACTTTACGACAAAGGGTAACCCCAAATGCTCCATTCCTTTGCCAGTGAATATCACACAAAATGCTCCTCACAGTCTGACATGAAAAGTGAACAGATAGCACAGGCATACATACATAAGGCTGCTGCCAGAATGCCAACACAACAGTCCGCTACTAAAATTGCAGTTCATTGTCGATGGAAGCGGCAGTCACTAAAAAAAAATACCAGCAGCTACACACACATTACTGCATAAAGCAAAACCAGCTAGTTCAGCAACAAGCCGCCTGCCATTTTTCTGAATATGCAGTTCACAATATAAATCCCCACGGACAGATGTAAAAGCATTCCAAATGAAATCCACAGAGTCGCTCAACGCACTTAACTCAGTAGCTAGGCAACAAAACTATGTACTACCAATCCAACATGAGTAAAATGTGTACACAAACTGTAGCCAGAAGCAAAAACACTCCAGAGGCCTCAACAGCACAACAGCCTATCTGTCATATTGGACCAGAAATCTCTGACTTACAACTCGTGAACCTGTTACTCCCCAAAATCTGGCCAAAGTTTGGAATTAAACACCCTGCTGACAGCCAGCAAGGTAAACAGATTCAGTTCTCAGTAATGTTGGAATGTGTTGTCTGCATACAATCAATGCACAGCATGTGAAATTCAGCAAACAAAAATGCATGCAATCAATCACCTGATAGATCATGGCTTAGATTATGGAGCATCTGTCAAAAACTGCCTGTATAGTACCTTGCGGTGTATGGCATGGGGGGTCTTGAGCCTGAGAAATTAAGGCCACCTGGCTAGTGCAGTCGCCACGAACTGTGCAGGTCAGGCTTTTCTTTTTGCCCCACCGTTTCTGAGGATTCAAAACCGGGTCTCCCAAAGGAGAATCAGGCTTTCTAGCCACTCGGCCAGCACCAAAGAAACCATATCTTGGAGATGATTGATAAGATTTGGTGTCTGTCTCAGGATTCAGGTGTTTTTGGTTTCACTCCCAATATTAGGCTGTGATTTTTATAACAACCACAATATCAAAATTTCCTGTATTATCTTGAGTAGTGAGAGCTTTCTCAGATGAGAGCAAAAACAGGTTCCTGTGCACAAACTGAACACATTAAAACTTCTGTAACCGTCATCATTTAGACTGGGTCTTAAGATTCTCTGACAAAGAATGACTTTTAAATTCATCATGGCCAACCTGAAACTCTAATCATCATTATGTGCTCCACACTGAAAGTCTCTAAATATCTTCAAGCTGCACTCACACAGGCTTCTCCCAGTGAATTTCTTCCTATTATCTGCACACATGTAATGTTATCTACCTCTTGTTGGCTTCCCTCTCCAGCTATACTCTAAATATGGGTTTGTTACTTTCAACTGAAATATTTTCGTTGGGAACATGATTATACTCTTTTGTCAATTGAAGAGGCTCTGTGGTTTGACTCAGCTTCATAAATTGGGCCTGGCAAAGGAAGGATGACTGATGTCATTTTTTTGGCACTTGCTTGCTTCGACTCAAGCGTGCTCCACGCATACTACTTCTGGTACTACTGTACTGAATTTTGCGTGTGGATTAGCTTTACCTATTAACAGTGTCCCTCACCATCAGACAAACCCTCTCCGCCTTCAGAGGTACTTGTAATTAACGTCCTCAAGTCAAGGACGATAGATCAACATTTTATTCCAACTGTCCGGTGTAGAGGTTGAACCCCTTACCTCGGCATCAGAACACCGGATGTTTAAGAACACATGTTCTTATCCATTCAGCCATACTAACCTACGAGGGCTGATGTGATACTCACTTTATCATTCCCATTTTCTCAGCCGAAGTGTGGACCAAACACCACATCCAATTCTGGGTCCAATATGATATCTTATGCTGTGTTCAACATATCCTATGCTGGGTCCAACATGATATCCCATTCTTGATATGGCATCATATCTTATGCTGGGTCCAACATATCCCAAGATGGGTCAACACCATATGCCAAGCTAGGCTTCATACAATATCCCATGCTGGGTCCAACATGATATCCCATGCTGGGTCTGACACCATATCCCATACTGGGTCCAACATGATATCCCATGCTGGGTCCAACATGATATCCCAAGATGGGTCAACACTATATCCCATGCTGAGTCTGACGCCACATCCCATGCTGGGTCCAACATTATATCCCATGCTGGGTTCAAAATGATATCCCATGCTGGGTCAACATCATATTGCAAGCTAGGCTTAATACCATATCCCATGCTGGGTCTGACGCCATGTCCCATGCTGGGTCCAACATGACATCCCACGCTGGGTTCAAAATGATATGCCATGCTGGGTCAACATCATATTGCAAGCTAGGCTTAATATCATATCCCATGCTGGGTCTGAAGCCATATCCCAAGCTAGGTCCAACATGATATCCCATGCTGGATCCTCCATGATATTTCATGCTAGTTCCAACACAATTCCCATACCAGGTCTAATAACATATCCCATGCTAGGCTAAATATCATATCCCATGCTAGGCTAAATATCATATCCCATGCTAGGCTAAATACCATATCCCATGCTAGGCTACATATATCCAATGCTAGGCTAAATACCATATCCCATGATAGGCTAAATACCATATCCCATGTAGGCTAAATATATCCCATGCTAGGCTAAATATCATATCCCATGCTAGGCTAAATACCATATCACATGCTAGGCCCAACATGATAACTCATATATGCCTTAACAACACATTCATTGGACATGTTTAACTACAGTATCAGCTCAGACATGACTAACCCCAGAGTTCAGAAGATGGTTTGCAAATGCAGACTCCGGGTCACCCTGAATTATCATAATAGTTTCCTCATCCTCGTGGTCACCAGAATCCTCTTTGTTTAGAAGCTCATGTCTCACTTTGATCTTCTTCACGCCAACATTCCGCCTGGTCCCCGTGGTTATCACATCTGGGAAGAAGACACAAAAGAGAGGGTGAATACTTGTATCCGCTAGAGTTTACACTTTTAGAGTTAGTTAATACAAATCATAGGGTGAATATCTGCTATAAATAACTTTTTTTTAAGTTCATGACCTTCAAATATGTTTTTGGTATTGAACTATCTGCATTGTGCCTGTTTGCTTCAGAGCCACAAAATGTGTGCCTTTTGACCGACACATCCACCTCCCTGGCATTTGTTGACTGGTTAGGTTAGCCTTTCTGCAGAGTTTTACAGGACACCCGATGGCTTCAGAATGGTGATGTCATCTTTGCCTTTCCAAATACAGGGTGCCAGACAGATGCATGAACAGACTGTGGCTGGTATCATTAGTACTGGGGTCTTTGCTAGCTGTTGAAGAGGGTAGAGCACTATGCAAATGCCTTGAGTGTTATAATGTCAGTTCTTGATGAGAGAAAAACAGTAGAAGATCCATTGCAGCCAACCCGCACTGTGGAGACAGAACTTGATTGATTGATTGAAGACACCCCTCCTCCTTGAAATGACCATTCATGCAAAAGAGTTGAGGTAGTGTGCAGTGAAGACACTGACAATGTCACAAACTGAACATCTGGCCTCCATAAACACCGACAATGGGACTGTAGAAAAATACATCAAACATAGACTGGCTACAGCCACCTTGAGGTTAAACACCATTAAGAACCATTGGCACAACACAAGCTAACAAATCAAAATCACATTTTTGGAAAATGCAACTTGTGGCAACATCCGGATGGGAGTCTGGGACCATTTTGCAATCACTACAGAAGAATATTGGGGCTCTGGAATTTATATGTTACAGAAACGTTCGCACAATACCATTGTTCAAGAAGAAAATAAATACTGACATTCTAACAGATCTGAACATGGAAGAAAACTAGCCAATAAACTACATCATGGCTGGAAAACTGAAATACTTTGACCCTGTTAAATGTGGCATGGAAAGAACAGTAATGGAAGGCATGGTTCTCTGAAGAACAAGCTGGAGTAGACCAGCAAGAAGATGGACACAGAACAATGCAAACATCTGGGCATGAGAGGGCAGGAAACTGGCAAAGGATAAAAATACTTTCCGCATACTGCAATGAGAGCAACATTTTGCAATGGACCAGCTACATGATGGCGGCTGTACATTGAGTAATGACAAACGAGCAAATCAGGCCACACAAGAATGCCAGCATCTGTGCTGACAGACACCTACTGCATCAGCCAGATGACCAGCAATCTTTTGATTCTCCACATGTTCTGAAAATTGTACATGTTCTAGTTAGTTAGTTGCGTATCCTTTACATGACGTCGCAGTCAACCCCAGTATTTTTTGGCTGTTTGTGATCTCTTGGCAAGTTTGCATTCAGTAGTTTGCCATTGCTTTCTGAACAACCGGCACTCATACCATTTTATTTAAAAAAATACAGACGGCGGTCTGCTGCCGAATCGCCCACAGCTGTTTCGACAGCGGTATGCGGAATTAACGAACTGCGTCCATAACCCCTTCACCACGGAGCCGGCATATGTTCTAGAGAAAGTATAAAAATGTGGAGGAAACACTCACTTTGCTCTGTTGTGGCAATCCCTGTCTGTGAGAGGGAAGGATGAATTATCTCTTGAATTGGGTTTTCAATGGAAGCAAATGCATCTTGACTGACACTGAGGTCCTCGTGGGGTCTAACTTCTGGTGGAGAATTGAGGTCCTGAATGAGCAACACAATAAACTAAGATAGAACGCATTTAACAGATGTCAGATAACATGTATAACATAACAAATCTCCCAAAAGCTATAAAACAGACAATTAAAGAAGTAAATAAAACACATGTGCGCCAAAAGAAAACCACTCTAATGCTTCTGACACGGAAGAAACGTAAAAAAACTTAAATAACTAAATAAAGTCAGTCAATTGCCTTTTGACACACACTGAGGTGTCTTAGACATGTGCTAGTCCCATATTTGAATAGATCAAACAGCACTCAACTGCTGACATGGTCGATATCACACTTCCTGTTTTTGCCTTTCAGGAAATTTCCTGATATCCATTTTAGGCGGGACCAACCTGAGATCCCCAAAAAACTAAATTCTTCACCAGATATACCACAGCTACTTCACCCAAGACCAGCCACAACGACCGATCATTATAAGTTTACTCTGTTTAAAAGATCACAGCTCACATAACCTTGACATATGTACCGTATGATTTCCAATCCAATATATCCTCAGAAAATACAGATTGTTTGTAAAGTCTCACTACACTTTGTATGTAGAACAGTTGTTTGTAGGAGAGTATGTTTTCTGTCTTGCAAACGTAAAACACTCTCTCCAACAAACAGCTATTCTACATACAAAGTGTAGTGAGACTTTACAAACACTCTAACTTCATTGTGATGTTTCTGGTATTCTATTCTTGTTCTTCTGTTGCCTTTTATTCCCCCCAGTGGAGAACTGACCCTCAGGATGGGGGAAGCCAGTCCCATACCAACCATCCTTAGTTGTCTCTTATGACATGCATGGCAGGTGACAGTGTTATCATTCTTTGCTTACCTTATGTACCTGGGAAACACACGGACAAGTTTTCTATTAAGCCTAATGTAAATTTCCAAAAACAGCTATGACATCCAGACACTTTTATGGTTAAAAGAACTATTTATTTGCAGTAATGATAAATCACTGATGCATTAGAGATTCCAATGATCATGAATTGTCTCACAGGAAGGTGAATAAAGACAGGCAGAGATACAAGATGTCGTTAGGCAGGTTACCAGAGTCATGCAGATACACAAGGGTCAGTGGATTGACAGTGGTAGAGACAAAAGCAGTTTTCATCAATGTAATGGGTTGGCAGAAATGGAGGTCCAGCAATTAATAGATCAAAAAATGCTGGCAGATATGACAACAAAAGACACAGACAGCTCTGTGCATTGTGGTCAGACATCTTATTGGGGATTCTCATTGCAAACATCTATATCAAAGCTATGATATTTGTGCCTTTTGACCAACACACCCAACTCTACCATGTACACCTTTTGGAACTGGGTGTGCTTCCCTCTTCATGACATGCTCTAAATATTCTGTTGTGGGTAAAGTTAGTAGCATATCCTTTAAAGGACGTCACAGTCAACCCCAGCATTTTTTTGGGGCTATTAGTCATTTCTTGGCAAGTTTACGTTCAGTAGTTTGCCACTGATTTCTGAACAACCAGCACTCATACTATTTTATAAAAACCAACGCAAGGCAGCCTGCTGTCAAATCATCCACAGCTGTGTTTCGAATGCGGTAAGAGGGACTACGAACAGCGTCCGTAACCCCCCTCGTCACAGATCCAGCTTTTGATGGGAAGGTTTCATAATTTTCAGACTTGGCTTGCCACAGCATTGGTCTGTATAACGTATACTTTATAATTTCTAACCAATGAAAAACTTGTAATATGGACTTCCTATTCTACATGACCATCTGGTTTTCTTCTGCCCTTGTTCGAGGAGATGAGGTTTCTAATCCGCTGCTCATAGATCAGAGCGGAGTTAAACATTATTTACCAGGAAGGTTAACCCGGTCAACAAATGCCCGCAGACGTCGGATGTGTCGGCCTAACGGCGCAAGAATGCAGCTCTGCTGTAAACAGGCACAACGCAATCATGTCCGAATAAAACTCCGGATGAACGCAGCAGAAGAAGAAACATTATTTAGCTTTTCAGGAAAAAAAACCCACTAATGAATACTGTCTTCAAATGGACTCGAATATGGCACTTTTCAGTTTAGGGGAGAAGCCAATCCTTAAAGCCACTGTGACCACAATGGGAAATATACAGAACCACATGGTCTGTTATTCCTCCTACACCCTAGTTTAAAGGATGGCATACTTCCGCTAAACAGCAGTATTTGGTTAGGCCATGAGAAGAGAGACACTGGAAAGATCAGAGCAGAAGAGATGGGGGAAGACCAAGAGAAATAGTGCAGGATGGACTGAGGTGGTGGGTGGCCTGGAGTAGGAATATCATCAATAGAACTGATCCAGAACACCAAGGACCGAGATCTATTGGGTGCATGAACTCCTATGCCATTTGGCAGGGTAGATGGCAGTGATGATACTCCCACCTGGAGTATTGAATCAAATGCCTAGTGCTCTTGGATAAGGTGACAAGCTAAGATGGCCCATGTGAACATAAAAAATCACTCGGCAATTGTAAAAAAAAAAAGAGTTGGTTGAATAGAACACAGCCTGGGTTATATTTAAAAATTAAAAAAAAAACCTGCCCACATTACACAGACATAGCAAGTGTGGTCATGGTATAACCAAACACCTGGATCCTCACGGATGCTACAGATGTTGAGCGATATACTGAGATTCTCCTTGTGTTACCTATGAAGGCATCCAAGCCCAATCCTTAACAAACCACAAGCACCCTAGTGTAGAGACAGCTCATAAATATGCACATATGTATTGTTTGGCGCTCATACAAGTTAAGAAAGAAGTAGGGATTAGAAAACAAATTTAAAGTTAGTTACCGACCGGGATTCAAACCTGTTACCTCCAAATGACAACAGCGCCTCATTGCAGAAACTAGTGTACTTTGGCGCATGACCAACTAGACACCCCCAGTGCAGAGACAGGAGCCGTAAAGGACAACATGAACACATACATTTACAACAGACTGCAAACCTGAGTAATCTGTATCTGGAAGGTAGTTTGGGGATTTCGGAAATGTGTCTTGTAATGCTTAATGGCTTCGTCTCGTCGATTGAAACCATTCCTGCAGCGGTAACAGTGCCAGTGAGCTCCCTTGAATCTCTTTTCCCCTTTGATAATTCCTATGATATCACACTGGTCACAACATCGGAGTATTTTTAAACCTGAAACAATGTCAATGGTGGCATGATTCAGAGGTCATCACATAAATTCTGGTGTGGTTTAAACAAAAGATCACGGTGTTGGCTGGTTCTGAGTCCTCTGCAAAACTCTTGAATTTCAACTCTTAATTTCAAGCCACATGAACCACACACAAAAAGGCTTGCATCTATCGATGTGAGGTTGGCGTGGGCTTTCTTCCTGGCCTGCTACCAAAGTACCATCTTTATGGGGATTGTTTTGCAAAGCCCCTGCATTCCATCTTCCACTGGTTGAGCATTCCATCTTCCACTGGTTGAGCATTCCATCTCCCACTGGAGCATTGACCGTCGATAAACTCTCACTAAAATGTCCTATCTTTTGCTATCTCCTGCATCTCCCTCCATATCCTTCCCATATTAATCATATATAATCAATCTCTGATCTGCAGGTCAGCTTGGTTGAATGGGTAAGAATGAGTGTTCTTAAATATTCACTGTGCTGATGCAGAGGTAAGCGGTTCAACCCCTACACCGGACAGCTGGACTAAAATGTTGACCTGTCGTCCTTGACTTGGGGTCGTAAACTACAAGTACCTCATCAGAGTGGGTTCGCCTGATAGCGAGGGACACTGTTAATAGGGAAAGCTATTCCATACACAAAATTCAGTGTGTAAAATAGTGTGTATGGGCTACGCTTGAGTTCAAAGCGAGCAAACGCAAAAAAAAAATTAAAATATCTTTCTGATCTAATATTTAATTTCTACTATTGTCTTTGCTGTCTTTCCCAAGTTCTACATAGTACTAACATTCTAGGTGTCTATCCTGGAGACTTTCCTAGGTGAAACGATGTAAGTCGGCAATCCAGACTCTCTGTAGCTTTCTCTGCACCACTTCAAGAACAGCCTCCTTTATCTTGGTTCTTCTTTCCTTATCTTGAGACTATTTTAGGCTGGTTGGATTTTGCAGGAAATTTTCTATTGGATGGGGTAACAACCCCATGGCATCCTTCTGTTACACCTGTTACAGCATATATGGTAGTTTGCAGTGTTATTATACTTTTCCTCCCTTAAGGGCCCCAGTAACACACAGGATATTCACCCCCGGGAAGGTTAACCTGATCAACAAATACCCGCAGAAGTCGGATGTGTCGGCCTAAAGGCGCAAGTATCACAGCTCTGCTGTAAACAGGCACAACGCAATTACGTTTAAAACAACATTCCGGATGAACGCAGAAGAAGAAGGATGTTCACCTACAAAACAAAACTACCTACTGTGTTTCCCCGAAAATAAGAACGGGTCTTATATTAATTTTAACTTTAATAAAAAATGCACTAGGGCTATTTTCAAGGGATGTCATATTGTTTTTCAGATACAAAAATTAACATTTATTAATGTACAAAATTCTATATTTATTCAGATACAGGCATGTCATCTTCTTATTTAACATGAGTGACTTATTGAACTATGAACCACATCCGTTCATTATCAAGTGCACACCAGTGATGTCTGTACTCTGATTAACCATTCGGCAACAAGTCTCTCATTCTAGCTGACAATCTTAACTAGGGCTTATTTTAGGGTTAGGTCTAATATTAAAAGCATCCTGAAAAATAGTCTTAGGGCTTATTACAGGGGTAGGTCTTATTTTCAGAGAAACACAATCAAGTCAAACCACCATCATTTTATCCAGCTGATCCTTCTCCTCCTCTGTGGATAACAATTCAATTAGTACCTAGGGGGCTGAGTGGTCTCGAGGTATGGTGTCGCCGCAAGTGCTGGAGGTCCCGGGTTCAATTCCCGGTGAGGGCCAGGATTTTTTCACGTGGACTTCTAGTAACAAAATTTCCCCTGGTCTCTGGGTAGTGAGATCAGACCCCCATGTATATTGTTGCGCACGTAAAAAATCCTTTGGCAGTTGGAAATTGAAAAAGAGTAGCCTAACAGCACTGCCCGGGCACAATTTCAAGTTAAAAATCTACCAAAAGTATTTCAGGATCCTTGCCGGTGCTACAGAGTTTGTGCACTGAGCTGAGATTCTCTGGACTCAGGCTTGAGTTAGGAGTAGAACAGCGCACATATGGGTTACACCTGTGTGCCGTGATGTTGATCCGTGTTGAATAAACTAAACTAAACTCAGTTAGTACCTGCAAATTCAATGCCCTTGTCCACATGCTTGACTCTGTAGTGTGCCTTCAGTATGACTGGATCCTGATAGGCATCTGTTTTCACACAGAAGGGGCAGTGTAGGTGTGGTGCCTTCACTGGGCATCGCTCATCAAGGCACTGACTTGGTGTGTAACTGTTCTCTGTGCCTTTTATTCTCACACTAGGATGTGTCTGGAAAACAGATGGTATTTGTGTCTTATTATATATTTTAGCTTCATAAGATTTCAAGAACATCAATATTTAGCTATGGAAAAGTATAATTACCACACGTATATGGTCTGAAAGGCACATTAACTTAATTACTGGATGCTAGTCTGTAGGCCTGGTGGTCATGGCTTTGAATTGACAGAGGTGAATTTAATAAATATGCAAAGGTATTAGGGTTCTGCAATGTTAAATATGTACTACTGTATTGGTCAGAAACATGGAAAACAACTAAAGAATTACTAATAAACTACAAGCTACAAGCATTCATTAATTGATGTCTGCATGGAAGTGGGACTAAAATGGTATGACAGAATCCCCAATGTAGAGCTCATGAGAGAACTAAACAAATGCCAATGAATCTAAAGATGACAAAATCGCGATGGTACTGAATAGAAGACAATTAGAGACAGAGATAAGTAATATGGGGAGGAATGATGGAGCTGCAAGAGATAGCCTTGTGTGAGTTCATTGAGGGTCTATGCTCTAATGGAGGAGTAAGGGCAGATTAAACAATATTTTTATCCCAATGTTTCTAGGGACAAGAGTGAAACATGGTGACCCATCTTATTATTTTGTGATCTAGTATATATGAAAAGCCAACACTTCAAACCCATATGGCAGTATTTACTATGGAATTACTTCAACACAGATAAACTGAAATGTCACCAATGACTTTACTGTTTAAGGTTAGGAAAAATGTAAGTGACTGCATGAACTATGAATGTTGTGAGGTAATTTCAATTACAAGCTTGAGGAAAGGTTAAGACTGTTGAGTCACATGTAAAGGGACTCTTTTCTGACTTTACAGTATCCAGAGGATATCTATATCTGCTCCCGCACCTTTATCTATATTGCTACCAAAAGATGTCTATGATTCTGCCTCTTGAAGTGAGGTTTCACCAAGAGAGATCAAGTTATCATTTGCTTGATTTATTCTCATTATCTCTAATCCTTTTTAGACCTAATGATTGTGACCTCCCAACAAGTGTGTTTATATAGCATTTGATTTTGTGTGTAGGACAGGCAGGCAATGTTGTAGTGAAGTCCAGATAATTAAGCTGCTCTGTCAGAGCCCATTGAATTTAATTTCTGGTGGTAGTTATTACAGTGGTCTTCATAGTCTAGTCCATAGTCAGCAAGAATAATAAAGATGATAAAATACATCCCTCTCGCAAACCTGTTCTCATTTCAAATGTATCTGTTAGTTTTCCCTCTTAAAGAACTCTGTATTTCATGTCTTTAAGTGTTGCCTTATCAAGTAAATGGTTTTCTGTGGGATCCACAGTACCTCACCATGTCCATTGATATCAAAGATATTTTCGGAGTCCACAAATCCAGTTTAGAGTGGTGAGTTCAGTTTAATATGTTGCACCATTATTATGCATAATATGGATATCTGGTCAGTACAGGATCTGTTTTGTCAAAAGCCTATCTCTTCGTTCTTTAGTTGTTTGTCAATGGCATGTTTTAACCTCTTTAGAATTATTACTTATTATTTTTGCAGGAACTGGCAATAAGATTACTTCTTTATTTATTGCACTTTTTTCTGCTGCATTTATAGGCGAAGAGCTACTTGACGATAAAGACACTAAAGATAATATGGTAAAAAGTAAAGGCTCTCTGGAATCAGATGGACTACTGGACCAGCAGCTTTCACATCTTTCAGAAGTTTGATAGCTTCGTAATGAGTGTAACAATCAGTAAAAGACCTGCTACATGATAGGTGCATACATTACAATGTTGAATGAATCTGAAACAGAGGATGTGTCCTCCAATCCCAGGGTACAATGTCTTCTTATAAGCCTTGCAATATCATGCATGCTGGTGGCATTGGTCATTGTGTCTATCCACAGCCTCCTGTCCCTGTACTCATGTACTGCCAATAATTTTTATATAGATGTTTCTCCTGTCAAACTGAGGAGTAGAATGCAGAGGCGTTGACATCAGCTAGATTTGACTAATGACGTGATTATGCCGTTACCAAAGAAACCTGTGACTTGTGACCAAAAAGAATATGTATGGGGAGGATGGCCTACAGAATCGGGACAACAAAAATGTTAATGGCGTGGAAGAAGTTACAGAAGATGGTCAGGAAATGTGACTTGAAAGTAACTGTTGGAAAAGCTAGTACGATACAGTGCTGTTGAGAGAACCGTTCTCCGTTCTCTGAAAAAGTTCTTAGTTCATAAATTTATTTTTAATGCAAGAGTAGAGAGTGAACGATGGAAAGAAGTGAGTTTCTTTTTTGTTTAACACAACCCAGCAGGAGCATGCACCTGATAACGAACGAATCTGAAGCACTTACAACAAAAGCTAAAGAGCTCATAACGAAACCGCCTCGCTGGTGCTGCCGTGGAGTCTGGGTGGAGTAAGAGACGTTGAGACGATCATCAGTTGTCGGCTGGAGAATCAAAATAAACAGCACTTGTAGAAATCTGCGTTCACGTCACAGAAATTAACGTTCTCAAATTCAATGACGTCATGAGGTCCTATGCGTATCATGTCTTCATATCAATCCGCTTCAACGGGAATGATTTATTCCATTTTCAATCAATATATTCAAATATGTCATATCTAGTATACTTTTAGAATTTTAAAATTTGTGATAGTATATGGATTTTTCTTATTGTTTCAGTAGTTGAAGCGTGAATTAATTAATTATCAAGAACTACTTAGTTATAACTGTCCGCTGAAGCGAAACTTTCTAAGCGTAATGAATCCGTTGTAGGCTACGGTGATTAGCAATTTTTGTTGTCCATGAAAACTGACACCATAGAATGCAGGGTTTCTGGGGGAAGAAACATGTTGCAAATAAATACTTAACTAACAGGCCCTGAGTTGCAGTTAAACGTCGTGACGTATGCAGTACGCATGTTGTAGACCCACAAGGTGTTAACGATTCCGGTGGTAATACAACTTAACCGGTGCAATGAACGTCAACCCCCACCTCCACCCGCCCCTTCCACATAAAAAAGAAGAGAAATATTGGGTTGATCGCAACGTACTGCAACATTTTAAAAGTTGAAATTAAGCCAACAAACTGGCTGGAAGATGTTATGTTATGATATGGCAGCGACGTCACTGCATATTGTGCATTTCTATGCATGCTCATAGGAAGAGTGCATAGTAATGATGCAGAACACGACAGGGTTTGTTTACAGACTCATTAGGCTGATCTTCAGTATGCATTTGATACTTGATGGCGATACTGATCATCTAACTGAACCCACAGTTATGAAATACAAACACTACAAACACAGTTCGTCTGTATCCACGTGTGACTATAGCTTGCAATATTTAGCCTAATATTGTCTGGCATGCGATGTTATTTCTACTTCTTTCTTTGACTTTTATGAGTACCCCATTTTTGGGGGGTCAAAAGTCAACATTTTAGTTCATCTTGACCGTTATGGGTTGAACCCGCTACCTCAGAATCAACACACCGGAAATTTAAGAGCAAGTGCTCTTATCCATTTGGCCATGCTGACCTACGAGTTCCCAATGAATAGCAATGAGTGTATTTCTCATCTTGTTTAAAAAGTCGCTTAAAAGTCAACTTCATTGCACCTGGTATTTATCCCATATAGCACGGCCTCTTTCCGCAGCGCAGAAAGTGTCACACAAAGCACGAACTCCGTAGCTCTAGCTACGACCCACAGGAGTCTTCGAAAAATTTCACTCGTGAACCGAAGGTCGCGGCCCGGAATCAAACCCACAGCCTTCGGAGCCCAAATCAAATGGCTTGACCACATCGCCACGAAGACTTCCCGAGACTTCTCATCCTGTTTGAATGGCCTCAAGGGTTTCCAACAGTTGATATTTCTGTGGGTGCACCTACTAAGTGGTTATGTATACTGTACTAATTAATCAAATAGGGCCTACAAGGAAATAGTGGAAAAGATGTAGACTTAAATAATGAAGACACAAACAATTTATTACAGTTTATTATCACCAGCATTTTTTCATTGTACATGCTAGGCAATAAATTGAGCAATATATTGATGGTGGGCATTATTCTGATTCACAATGGGAAAATATTATTTTGAAAAAGTAGAAGTTATTGGATTGGACACAGTAGACAATAGGAAGATTTGAAGCTGTAAATAGCAGTTAATACTGAAGTATTGGAAAGATCAGGTTGTGTGACGGTTTATTCCATGCTCAGTCTTCGTAGACTTAGATGGATAGGACATCTTAGGAGGATGGATGATGGTAGAATACCAAAGGACATCTTTTTTGGTAAATTACAGATGGGTAAGAGATCTCAGGGTCGGTCTCTACTACGATACACAAAGATGTGTGTAAGCGGAACATGATTGATACAGGCATTGATAATGCACATTGGGAGCAAGTCGCCGCTGAACGTGTTGCATGGAGGGCAAACATCAGAAATGGAATAAAGACAAAGGAGAAAATTATTGCAGAGAAGTCACACACCGAGCGTGTGAGACGTAAGATGGTGCATGATGGTGGAAATGACCACATGTTCACATGCACCCACTGTGAACGGACATTTACAGCGCAAAGTGGCCTTATCAGTCACATGCGCTACCGCCATAAGTAAAGGTTATTATGCCTTTTTAAAGCACAAACTATCGTCTGTCAAGACGGCAAGGTGCCAATGTATGTAATGTAAATAGCAGTAATTATAATGTATGGCTTCAAACAATGTTTTGCTAAAGTAACAAGCCTGGTGTAAGACTTGAGCAGACGCTAACAGTAATACCTATTTCCTACTGTCTTGTTTAAGAGGCTGAGTGGCTTATAGGTATGTCTTCCTTTCAGTTTTCTTTGCGTGTGTGTGTGTTCACTTGCTTTGAACTTGGGCGTAGTCCACACATGTGCTACTACTACTAGTAGTTGCTACTACTAGTTAGATCACTGGACTGATTTTACATGAAAGTTAGCCTATACCAGCATCCCTCACCATCTAGCAACCCCTTCTCTGACTTCAGAGGTACTTGTAATTTACATCCCCAAGTTAAGGACAATGTTGACTTCTTGTCCTTGACTTGGGGACGTAAATTATAAATACCCCTGAAGTCAGAGAAGTTTCTGCGATTAGCCTTCATCAGCAAACAAATGCATGGACGAAACACAACATATAGTACAGGAGAAGATCCTCCAGTGACTACATTAAGGCATTAGGATGGGATGAGAAGAATAAAAAGTTGAAAAAAAAAATGACAGCAATGAAGAGAAAATGAAAATATGAAAAAATATTACTACTTAACTCACAGTCCGAACAGCCTTGGACTCTGAGTTAAGTAGTAAAATTTTTTCATATATTTATTTTCTCTTCATTGCTCTCATTTTTTTCATCTTTTTATTCTTCTCATTCCATCCTAATGCAATGCCTTAATGTAGTCACTGGATAATCTTCTAATGTACTATATGTTGTGTTTCGTGCATGTATTTGTTTGCTGATGAAGGCTAATCGCCGAAACGTCCTGTATGCATCATAATTCTGTTATGAAAGCTGCAATACTTTGTGTTATTTTACATTGTTTACATTCCCATAGCTTTACCGCAGTTCTACCAAATTTTTTTCATATGAAGTCAGAGAAGGGGTCATTAGATGGCAAGGGACACTGGTATGTCCAGACTGATTTGTGAAATGAATTCACTACACTACAATCAAAAGAGAAATTGTAAGCACGTTAAACTTCTCAGTGTGCAGGTGTACATTCAGACTACTATCTGTGATACGAAAAATTTAGTTAAAACTCAATAGATATATGACATCTTATAAACATGGAATTCAATATAATGTAGGATATCTTGCCGGCTCTGTGGTGAAGAGGTTACGGACGCAGTTCGTAATCCCGCATACCCGTGTTAAAAACACAGCTGTGGGCGATTTAGCAGCAGATTGCCTTACGTTGGTGTTTTTATGAAATGGTATGGGTGCCTGTCATTGAGAAAGTAATGGCAAATTACTGAACGGAAATTTTCCCAAAAATCACGAACAGCCACAAAATGCTGGGGTTGACTGCTACGTCCTGTAAAGGATATGCAACATATTTTTTTAAAGGATATCTCGGAAACCAAAAAAACTAAGGAATAGTTTATGGTCACAGTCTCTAATAAGTGCCCAGATCTTGCAACACTTAGTAGATGTTGAGAGAACGGAAAAGAGTTGACAACTGGTTAAAAGCATTTGGAACAACTCATGTATGGAAATCCTTGAAAGAAGGGAGTGAAAACATAAAGCACAAATAATGGTATAAACCGTCAAGAGAATAAAATAAAGGAGAAATAAAAAGGCAGATTGAATTAATAGCAAAACTAGACTAGGCTAAAGCCATAGCCTAAGAAACATACAAAGAAGATAACAAAGAACAAAATATTAATATTTAGATGCCCTAGCAAGAGAGGCAGCAGATGCAGTAGTGAAGGAAGACCTCAGAGACCTTTATGCACCACAAGGACATTGGTTTAATAGACATTTCCAGGTTGCAATATGCCTATTCAGCCTCTGCCAAACCTACTTTACAACTGAAAGATGACAAAATGATTCTCGTCAACAAAGACAAACAAGACAACATAAAGCAACAAGGTCTTATTTTCGTTTACATGCTTTAAAAGATGATAAAGATAGACAGACAAAACAAGACATCGCAACACAAAGCCACACAGTCTTACTTTCCATTACATCCTTCGACAGACAATGAAGGCAGACAAACAAGACAACACAATAGGGCCTACAAAGCTTCTAGGTCTTTCTTTCATTTGCATCCCTCAAGTGACAGGGACAGAAAAACAACACAAAACTTTCCTTTACATTTTTCAGCAGGAGCAACAACAACAACAACAAAAGAAAGAGAGTGGGAAACATATTTTAAAAATAAAATTTTAATTATGTATAAATATAGTCAATATTTATTTAAAAGTAAAATCTTATTGTCTTTCTTGTGAGAAGTCAGACATGCATTTTTAATATTTTATATAAAACACTGAATATAGTGTTGAAACTTTCAAAGCAACAAATTATGATATTGCTAATCTTTGAAACTATAATAATAATAATATTTATAATACCAGGGGGCTTTACATGAAAACCTTAAAAGTGTGATAGAAATTACAGTAACTATGCCATTGTCTTGTAACCTGTCAATATTGTTGTTAAGGATGTCAAGAATGTTCAGCACATGACATCACAGTGCAGATGAACATGGTGACATCATAAGGACATTTGAAAGATGGCTGTCTAATTTTGACATGCATCAAAGGGGAGCAGCAATCTGTTATCCGTTTTTTGATCAGTGAAGGGGTGAAACCTATAGAAATTCATTGGCAAATGAAGGTCCAGTAAGGTAGGTGATGCATGCCTTCAGTCCAGCATGTGCATGAGTGGAGTAGGAAGTTTCAAAACGGCATGACTTCTTTGACAAACTGTTCATGATCGGATCTGGCACACCGAGTAATGACCCCAGAGTCGATTTTTCAAAAGTAATCCAAGCACTTTATTGGCACTGGAGGACTTGCATTGAATGCAGTGCTACATTGAAAAATGATATTTTTTTCCTTTACTTTTTCAGAATATATTCACACACACACACACACGCACGCACGCACGCACGCACGCACGCACACACACACACACACACACCCCCCCCCCCAACAACAACAAAAAATTGTAGGTTTTCATTTGAAACCACCTAGTAATTACGTTCATGTTCAGTTTAGTCAGTTTAGTTTAGTCGACGGATCAACATCACGGCACACAGGTGTAACCCATAAGTACATTCTACTCCTAACTCAAGCCTGAGTCTGGAGAATCTCAGCTCAGTGCATGAACTCTGCAGCGAGGATCCATAAATACTTTGGGTAGATTTTTAACTCGAAATTTTGCCCGGGGGGGGGGGGCGTTAGGCTACTCTATTTTGATTTCCAACTGCCATGGGATATTTTACGTGCACAACAGTACACATGGGCATCCTATCCCACTATCCAGAGATCAGGGGAAATTTTGTTACTAGAAGTCCTGGTGAAAAAATCCCGGAAAAAAATCATGAAACCTTCATAAAAGGTTTGAAATCAGCTGCATATAATTTGAAAGCAGATCACTTTGCATTCATTTTAATGGTATGGGCAGTGGTTGTTCAGAAAGCAATGACAAATACTGTCTGTCAAAACTCTCATTTACTGCCTATATGGTACCTTGCAGTGTATGGCAGGGGGGTCTTGAGCTTTACGAATTAAGGCAGTCTGGCTAGTGCAGTCGCCGCAAACTTTTAACTTTTAACCTTCAAGAAATATTAGAAGACAAGTCTTTGGATGTGAAAGGTCAAGCTAATTCTACATGCCAAGGGTTTCTAGCTCTTTTGGATATGGAACCAAAATACTATCACTGGAGAATATCTCAGAATCATTTTTATTTGTTAAATGTTACAAAAATAAGACTCTGGGGGTGCCATGGCTTAGAGATTATGGTTAAATATTACAGAAATAAGACTCAAACTGGAGGAGCCAAGGCTTAGAGGTTACAATTTATACGTTATGCTCAGAAAGTACTGGTTTTGAATCCCAGCAAAGAGCTGGGCATTGTTACAAGAACCACTGGTTTCTAATTATATCACATATACCTCTCATCTCTTGAGTAGTAAGGTAGGATATCTAGCTTTCTCAGATAATAGCCAAACAACAGGAGGTTGTCTGTGCAAACTGTGCATGTAAAACATTCCACAGCAGTTGGAAATCACAAACAGTAGGCCATAAAGCCATGCCATGGCAAAATTGTTAGGAAAGAAAACCTACTCACATGTTACTTGGATGAAATCGGTCTAGAGAAAACAAATCTAACGCAAATGCATGCAGAAGTGACCAAATATCAAGGAAAATTAGTTCCTAAATATGACTGCAGTAGTGACCTGAGATTTCAGGTTATCCCAGCCTAAGAAAGCTACAAAGGAATATCTTAGGAAGCAAAGATGACCGGCATAGCATTGACCCCATCATCCCCCAAGTGCCAACTGGCATATAAAAATAAGGGCTTAGCACCATATGACCAATATGTCTCATCATTATCATCATCATGTGCTATGCCGGTAAGCATGGGCGGTCATGTTTCACCATCTAATGCGATCACCAGAGTCGTAGATAGCTCCATGTTTTTGTCTCGACCATGCTACATGGTCATGCCATCCAGATATTTATTTCTCTGCCTTCCTCTTTTTCTTTTTCCCTCAATCTTGCCAGATGTCACCAAGTTCTCCAGTTTATTTCTTCTCATAAAGTGTCCAAAAAATGTCTCAGAGGGTCCTTTATCTTTACTTACCATTCCACTTTTGCAGCTGAAACTTGTTGGTTATATATGCTTTGTTCAAGTTAATAATGGAAGGTGTCTTCCCTGGAAAATGAAGTAATTGAGATGATCAAAATAACAATATCACCAGTGTAATTATGCCAGAATGCTGTCCCTGTATTGTTTTTATGCAACCAGGACATGCCTTGTCTCACAAACTGATAGTAAATATTAATTTTTTTTAATTTGCTTTTTTGGGGATTAGTGAATGCAGTTTCACAATTCCCCTACATACTCGGTCAAGGTTTCAAAATCAGTCCCAGGCGATGATTTCGAAAAAGAAAACCACTTTGTGTCGATTTTGATAATATCAGCATCATCTGCTCAGAAGGCAATACCAACTTACTGGATGTAAAATTGCCTAGTATATCACAAACAATACTGGGGTTGATTGCAACATCCTGTAAAGTATATGTAACTATCTTTTATTTAACATTAATTTCTTATGCATGTGATGAGAAGAGAGGTATTGGAGAATATTGTGACAACTGAAAAGATCAGTGGGAAAAGTGGCAGAGGAAGACCAAGAGAAATTACGCTGGATGGATTGAGATGGTGGTATGTAATAATATCATTAGCAGAGCGATAAGATCACTAGGGACTGAGATCTGTGGAGAGACACGAATGCCTATGCAAGCTGGATAGGCACAAGATGGTGAGGAGTGATGCATGTTTAATGTGTCTATCTAAACAAAACCTAACATAACACAATAACTATTAGTCAGAGTTATAAGTTAACTGTGTGTAGCTAGCTGTATAAAAATAATAAACAAATAATAATATTAATTAAAATAAACATAATGTAAACAACTATGACGCCATATTGTGTAGCTTTACATATTTACTATTAGTACATCACTGTCATACAGTTTGTAAAACACCCCAGTACAATTTATTTTATGACAACATAATATCATAGGGTTTGGATATGTTGTTGGAAGATGCAGGACATCATGCCTAAAATTGTGATACCTTTAGATCAGCAGTTATGGGGCAGTCACTCAGTGGCATCGTACCATCTTGATAGACAATAAATTTGTTACATTGTGCTTCAAAAAAGGTATAATAACTACAACCTGTGTCAGTGATGGATGGAAGCATACTTCTCCACAGCACAAAACCTGGGCTGAATTGTAGAGATTAGATATTGCCCATGCAACATGATCCCTCTCTCAGGCTGCCTAGTTTACTCCAGATGAAAGGTAACACCAATACATCTGCAACAAGACAAACTGCAGTAGTTGCTGGATCAGCAAAGCAATGCTTTAACTGTCCGTCTGTCAGAGCTTCAATCCTTGACCAGTTGCCATGAGACTGTACTGAATCTATTAAACATATGAAACAGGAAACCTAACACTATCACAAGCTAGAGGTATTTAGGATGTGATGCAATCATACAATAAAGAGTATAAACTAAGCTGGAAAAAAAACAGACAAATGATAATGTCCAGGAAAGAATGTAACACAATTTTACCGATAACTTTACAAAAGAGAAAGGGGAGCCACATTAGAGCAATGGCTAGCACGCTCACCTGCTGACCCTGTGGACATGTATTTGAATCCCATCAAGGTGGACATTTTTTTAACAACTGACCCAGGATCCCAGGTCCACCCAGCTTAAAGTGGATACTAGAAACTGTTCTGGGAAGTAAAAACAGCCAGTGTGATATTAACCACATTAGCCATCAAGTGCCAGTTGGTCTCTTAAAATATTGAGCTAAGTGCCGATTGGTCTATAATAATATGGGGCTAAGTGCTCATTGGTTTATAAAAATATGGGGCTAAGTGCTGATTGGTCTATTAAAATATGGGGCTAAGTGCTGATTGGTCTATAAAAATATGGGGCTAAGTGCTGATTGGTCTATAAAAATATGGGGCTAAGTGCTGATTGGTCTATAAAACTATGGAGCTAAGTGCCGATTGGTCTATAAAACTATGGGGCTAGTATTATACACTCATTAAGCCTCCAGGCATTGACCAAATTGTTTTTTTTTGCGCTCGCTCGCTTTGAACTCAAGTGTAGTCCATACATACTATTTATAGTAGTGATGGACTGAATTTTGCATGTGGATTAGCTTTCCCTATTAACAGTGTCCCTCGTCATCAGGGGAACCCACTCCGACTTCAGAGGTACTTGTAATTTATGCCCCCAAGTCAAGGACGAGAGGTCAACATTTTAGACCAGCTGTCCGGTGTAGGGGTTGAGCGCTTACCTCGGCATCAGCACAATGAATCACGTGTTCTTACCCATTCTGCCATGCTGACCTGCACCAAATGGTCTTTTACTTCCCTTTTATTAAGCAGAGAATAAATATAAATGAAATGGGTTGAACTGCAGTAAAACTGTTGGAACATCAATAATTAAAAAGCAAAATATTATAATAAAAAACACAACCTTCTGTTTTTGTGTGACTGTATTTTGTAAAGCTGCCCTACACTTCATGTTTTCTTACAGAAGAGATTTCTTACAGAACAGAAGCCACCATTAAAAAAGGGAAAAAAGGATAAAACAAGCCTCGCAGCAGGAGCCTGTTGTGTGTATCATGATTTTGTAGGCCTGAGTAGAATAGGCAAGTTGACCATATACACAATTTTCATGGCAGTTTCTTTACACATAAAGAGCAGACCATAAGGCTACTTCTGTGGCAAAATAGATGAAAAAAGTTTATTAATGGGTAGATAGAGCCTGCTATCTTTGATGGAATCTGTCTAGAGGAAATAAATTATACCCAAATGCATCACAAACTCACACAATGACCTTTGAGTTAGATAGGGGTGACACTCCTTCCAAGAGAAGAAAGAAGAAGAAATGATATGATGGCTAATGCAACCACATAAACTAAGATGGAGGCGTGATGTATTTTGCAGTAACTGGTTTTGAGCAAGTGGCAGGAATGGGTGGCAAAACTGGCACCTGCTTGACGTCAATCATCTCAGTATGTTGCAGAAAGGGTGTGACATCTGGAGCTTTTAAATCACTGATGGAATCTGAACCAAGATGATGTGGTTTTAACTGCCTCTCCATAAGTGTGCTAGCGCTAGATGTATGATTTGTTCCAACTGATTTTCTTGAATTTTCTAAATGTATTATAGAACTTCTATGCCCAAATCTTCTGAACGATGATGTGTCTGAAATAGGGTAAAGAATGTCATCACTTGGTGGTTTTGGGATGTAATGGAGAGTTGTCTGAAATCTATTTGCTGAGTCTGAACAGAAGTATTTAGCTTCAGCTGGGATGCCTGAATCAGCATGAATTCCTCCTTGTTTAGAGTTTGTTTCTTCTATAATTGACTGTTTTTTTAAACACTGAAATCGATGCAATTCTGAGTTCAGGTAAGAAATCTGATTAGTTTTAGATTTCAGTTCAGCATTCAGCGCATTCACTGTCTGTACATGTTTTCGATTCTCATCCAGGTTGCGCTTTTTATGAGACTGGGCTTCCCCCTCTAACTGTTCAATGCGCTTATCTCGATGGCATAACTCTTTCTGCAGTATGTCAATGATTGTACTGGAATTTTCAAGATCTTTCTGCATTTCCTGCATTTTGTCATCTGCTGCATCTTGAAAAAAAAGATGAACAAAGAACATTGACAACAAACAATAATCAATGTATATAGCTCGTAGAAAAAACATATCAGTTAACTTTTAGTAAAAGTAATCCACCCAGATACCTCTGTAAGGGTGTGAAGTATTAGGTCTTCACTTATACTAGGTGTGTACATTTGATCAGTTATTATGTGGTTGTGAAATATGGAAAATGAATAAACATGAGATGTACACAAGCAGTGAAGATGTGGTGTTATTGAAAAGCTACCACAACCAGGTGGATTGATAAATGAACAGGTGCTATAAAATATAACAGAACAAACAACACTTCTGAAAGTAATTTTAAAAAAAACAAAAACCAAAGACTTTCAAGCCTGGTCAAATTCTTGGGCATGAAGAAACACTATAGAGAGCATTCAATGGCACAATACTGGGGACAAGAGAAATGGTTAGATCTCGGACAATGTTCATAACACAGACATGCACAGATCTATGAATGTAGAAACGCAAGGAATGAAAGAGAGTAGCACAAGACAGACAACTATGTAATGGAATGATCAGGAAGTTTCTTGACCAGCCCAAAGGCTGAAATACGTGATGATGATGATGATATACTTCTTCTGCTGCTTTTCATCTCCCAATGGAGCATAAGCTCTCAACCAACTCGTGCCAATCTCTTTATTGACATGTTCACGATTGGTTGGATTTTGCAGATATAGTTGTCTACAGAATGGGGTAGCCGGTATCATGCCAACCCACCTTTGTTGCTTCTTATGACATGCAAGGTAACTTCATCATCATGATGTAGCAGATCTTTTGCAGAACATCAATACCATCACAACCCGCTCATAAATTTCTCAATCTCTAGCCATTTCTCATGCTTGATGCACCCTCTGCAATAGCTTGTGTCCATCTGCAACAGTCTTAGTGAAGGTGGCATTTTGGTATCAGGTCAGGAGAAAAGTCAAGCTTTCCTGTATTGTCAGGATACAGAGACCCTGATGTGCTTGGATCTGATACCATGCAGACTCAGATATTTCTTCATCTTTCTTATCAACCTGGTAAACAAAGAGATAATCTACCATTATCTTCACTGTGATGAAGCCTGTCTAGGACAAAAAAAACCTGACATGCTGAGACTAAGAGAGTCATTGAAATTAACTGTGATAATGGCAAGCCTTTAGAACACACATCTTGCACACATCATGTGGATATCTCCCAAGAATGCTTGCAGTGTGTGTGCTGCTTGCCTGCTGGAATGTGAATCAAATCAGCAACAGTCCCTGACCTTTCTCTGTGTATAAGGAGTGAACAACAAAATACTATGGAATATGGACTAACTGCAAAAATAGCACAACACATCAACTTCACAACAAGCACAAAACACAACATGACAACAGCAATATGATTACAACAATAATAAATCAACAACATGACAACATAATAACAGCTGTAATGTATGCACATATCTCAACAATACCAGTAAATTAGAATACTTATTTATGTTATATACTTAGATTGCTATTGGAGGTTATTCAGCTTGAAGACTGGTCTGAAGATTCTCAACATGTCACACCTCCAATCCAGATTTGTAACTGCTCCTTACCATATTCTAGTGAAGATAATTTTGTGGTTTTCCCTTACATTCCACAGCTAGCTAGGTGGTTTATAACCTCTGCCTTTCACAGTGATTTCCTTCTGTCAGGACAAGTGAGTGATGTGCTCTGCTCAGATGCAGAGTTGTCCGATTATTTTGATGAATATTATCCCCCCTGAATAGCATGTGCCAAACTTTTGTGTACTGTAAATCCTCTATGACTAGGAGGTGTGGATTGCAGTTTTCCTTCTTCAAGTTGAGTCCATGAAGGCATTTGTCATACTCTCCAATACTTTAGAAGTTCATCTTGCATCAGTTACTTTGCAGAATGGCACTCTTATCATGGCCCACCAAAAACGATCTTTTACGAGTTCTCCGGCCCATGCATCGACATGCCCAGGGTGTCTTTAATGTCAGGTGTTCACCTTCGTGTTAGTCAACTGCTGCCACTTCATCCAGGAACCATGCCTTCCGTAACTGTTCTTTCTAAGCCTCTGGGACATTTAAAATAGCCAAAATATTTCAGTTTCTGAGACATAACGCTGTTTAAGAGCCAGTGTTCTTCGATGTTCGAAGTTTGTAGAATGTCACTATTTTCTTCTTCTCCACATTATTTAAAGATTTTTTGTGTAATATTTCAGTTCAAAAGCTTCGATTTTCTTCTTTAGTGACTTTGAAATAGTTCATAATTGATATCCATTTGTTGCCACAGGGATAAATTTAAAGGATAAACTAGATTATAGAAGAAATAAGTCTACTATTATTTAACATGATGTTCAACTGCTCTCTTGATTTGCTGGACCAAATCCTGCCTTGCAACTAATATTGCAACTAATAGTGAAACTAACCTTTTTGATATAAATCCCCATTTGTTAGGTGAAAGGGATGTCACTCTACCATAAAGTTAAATAAATTTACAGATTCAGTGCCAAACAAATAGCAGGTTTGGACCTAACAAAAATGGATGGTGGAAAATTGGAAGTAGGGTTATGTCACAGTTATGGCTTAAAAGTTGTTAATATGGTAGCAGATGTGTCGTATGTTATATCAAATTAAAGGTGGCTGCTCTGGGAAAACTACTGTATATAAGCCATTGGCAGCTGCGGAAAGTTGCTTAACATAATTAATCATCCCATGGCACTTACTAAGTTAAATAATGCAATAAGAAATAATAATGCATTACATTAAATTAAAATCACCTGGTTTTTCAGTTAGAACATCTCTCATAGTTAGCTGAAATGTCAAGTCTGAAATATATATTAAATAAAAGATTAATGTTTAAAAAATGTAAAGTCTGAAGAACAAGATATGATTTAATTTCAGCAGTTTAATTATATTTTTCCCACATTTTTTTTAAACTGTAAAATGTGGTGAGGTGATAAGAGGCACTCGTACAGATCTATTACAAAACACAGTGTGGGCACCACCAGTGTTTTAAAAAATAAAAAAGGAAAAGGAATATACACCTCTAATCCTGGAGTAAAGAATTTGAACATATAATCTTCTCAGACAAGGGTGAAAAACCCTTGGAGGACCTGTGTGCACACTGAGCACATTAAAAATTTCTTGGCAGTTGGAAATCAAAAAGAGCAGACTGAACAGGTTGTTGAATAGGCTACATTTCAAAATTTGAAAATTTACCCGCAAAATAATATTATAGGATGTGTGATTCTGGAATACACACGTTGGGATCATTTTTGGTTCTGTGGAGTTTCTGCAATTTTCTGAGATTCTCCTTGTGTTATCTTTTAAAGGAGACTGGAGCACTTATAGAGCAGACACCATACATTTACAGAAAAATGATGCCATACATATACAGAAACAGACATCATACATTTACAGAAAAATGATGCCATACATATACAGAAACAGACATCATACATTTACAGAAAAATGATGCCATACATTTATAGAAGCAGACACCAAAACATTTACATAAGCAGACAGCATGCATTTACAGAAAAATGATGCCAAACATTTACAGAAACAGACATCATACATTTACAGAAAAATAATGCCATAAATTTACAGAAACAGACATCATACATTTACAGAGATAGACATCATACGTTTACAGAAAAATGATGCCATACATTTATAGAAGCAGACACCAAAACATTTACATAAGCAGACAGCATGCATTTACAGAAAAATGATGCTAAACATTTACAGAAACAGACATCATAAATTTTGCAGAAAAATAATGCCATACATTTACAGAAACAGACATCATACATTTACAGAGACAGACATCATACATTTACAGAAACAGACATCATAAATTTACAGAAAAATGATGCCAAATATTTACAGAAACAGACACCATACATTTACAGAAAAATAGTGCCATGCATTTACAGATAAATGGTGCCAAACATTTACAGAAACAGACATTATACATGTACAGAAAAATAATGCCATACATTTTCAGAGAAATGGTGCCATACATTTATAGAAACAGACACCATACATTTACAGAAACAGACATCATACATTTACAGAAAAATAATGCCATACATTTACAGATAAATGGTGCCAAACATTTACAGAAACAGACATCATACATTTACAGAAAAATGATGGCACACATTTACAGAAACAGACACCATACATTTACAGAAAAAAATGCCATACATTTACAGATAAATGTGCCATACATTTACAGATACAGACATCATACATTTACAGAAAAATGATGTCAAACATTTACAGAAACAAACATCATACATTTATAGAAAACTGATGCCAAACATTTACAGAAACAGACATCATACATTTACAGAAAAATAATGCTATACATTTACAGAGACAGACACCATACATTTACAGATAAATGGTGCCATACATTTACAGAAACAGACACCATACATTTACAGAAAAATGATGCCACACATTTGCAGAAACAGACAGCATACATTTATAGAAACAGACAACATACATTTACAGAGGCAGCCACCATACATTTAGAAATTTAGATGCAATATATTTATAGAAGCAGACACCATAAATTTATAGAAGCAGACACCATACATTTATAAAAGTAGACATTATGCATTTATAGAAGTAAACACCATACATTTATTGAAATAGACAACATACATTTACAGAAGTAGGCAGCATACATTTATTGAAGTAGACACCATACAATTACAGAAACTGACACCATACATTTGCAGAATTAGACACCATACATTTACAAAATTAGACACCATTCATTTACGGAATTAGACACCATATTTTTACAGAGGCAGACACAATACATGAATAGAAGCAGACAAAATACATTTATAAAAACAGACATCATATACTGATGCATTAGTATTCAGGTAAGCTGATCCATGAAAAGGGCTTGCATTTGCTGCATTTATCAGAGTGTGGTTCGTGTAGGGACTTCTCTTCGAACACAATACCCCAAAGTATCCCCTCCACAGGGACTATTTTGAAGAGCTTCTTCCCCCCCCCCCCCTCCAAGCCCAGAAATCAGCAGGGTGCCAATACTGGCACTGAAACTTCACAACTGTGGAGAGGCATATTAGGTAAATTGACTTCTGTTCCAATAGACGGTTGAGCTGTTAAGGCCTCTGGAGTGTTTTTGTTTCTGGCTACAGTTTGCTTATGCATTTTACTCACATTGGATTGGTAGTGCATGGTTCCGCCATCCAGCTACTGAGTTAAGTGCTTGGAGTGACACTGTGAGCTGTGGATTCCATGTGGAGTGATTTTACATCTGTCCGCGGTATTGTATTGTGAACTGCATGATTAGAAAATGGCAGCGGCAGATTGCTGAACTAGCAAGTTTTGCATTATGTAGTAATGTATGTGAAGCTGCTGCTTTTCTAGTGACTGTCACTTCCATCGATGATGGACTGTAATTTTCGTGGTGGACTGTTGTGTAGGCATTCTGGCAGCAGTCTTTTTTATGTACTTGCCTGTGTTGTTGCTTTGTCGATACTGTTGTTTGTTCCACTTTTCACAAGAGGCAGTGTGATATTATGTTCACTGGCACAGGAACAGAGCATTATGGGGGTGACCCTTTGCTGTGAAGTTGGAACTGCGACTAACTAACTAATTAACTATTAGGACAAATTATCTTGGTGTACATCTGGACAAACACACCTAGCTACATGCTAATGGAGACTGATTACCAATTGATGATGGCCCCGCCAACAAATAACACAGCATACATAGAAACTGCATTTCACTGACTCAAAACTAACCTGCACATTGTTTTTGGAGGCGATAAATTTCTTCATGCAAATCTTTGAGTGTTTTAGCGTGTTCTTTCTGCATAAACAGTATTGCACTTTCAAAGTTGAGTGCATATTTCCCTGATTCAGTGCTCATTTTGCCTTTTTGGATCTCAGCTGTAAAAATATGAACAATCCAATTCTATTTGCCAGTACCTCAAGTAACTGGTCAGTTGTGGTATGTATTGGTCAACTGTGATATGTATCAGTCAAATGTGGTATGTGTCAGTCAATTGTGGTATGTCTCAGTCAATTGTGGCATGTCTCAGTCAATTGTGGTATGTCTCAGTCAATTGTGGTATGTCTCAGTCTATTGTGGCATGTATCAGTCAATTGTGGTATGTATCAGTCAAATGTGGTATGTATCAGTCAATTGTGGTATGTCTCAGTCAATTGTGGTATGTCTCAGTCAATTGTGGTATGTATCAATCAGTTGTGACAGAAACTAAAAGAACAAACATCTCTCTAGAAAAAATAAAACCTTTGTAGACTGGAACATACAGAACAACCAAAGTAAGAATATTAAGATCATGCATAGGTCTTTGTTGTCAACAACATGAAATCAATCTTAACATTTAAAGAGATTAACAATGCATTAAAAATGAGAATTGTCAAATAGTATAGGGTGTATTTTTAATGACTGTGCAGTATTTGAAAATATTGCCGGTCCAAGTTTTGTATTCACCCTCTGTAAAGTTCATGCAACTTAATAAGTAAATACAAAACTTGGACCGGCAATATTTTCAAACACTGCAGTCATTAAAAATACACCATGTATGAATATTCAATACTATTATATGGCACAGAATACTGGAAATTGAAGGAGCAGTTAGAAAGTCGAATAGAGGTTCCAGATGTGAAAATACAGAAGAAATGTCATATTTCATGAAAACAAAAACAATCAAATACTTAGAATCTAGAAAAACTGGGAATGAAAAGAGAGTTGATGAAGGAAATAAAAAATGGCAAGTGACTTATTTTGGCCATGTTAAAAGACCTAAAACTCATAAAAACCATATTGGAGGGTGAGGTTGAAGGCAAGCGAGCAGGAGGTAGACAACAATACAAGTGGGAAGATAACATCAAAAGATGGACGAACAGCAATCTGACAGAATGTACAGTCAGGGCGAGAGACAGACAGTGTTGGAGATCCATTGCAGCCAACCTTCATTGTGGAGACAGCACCTGATTAATTGATTGATGGATATTTCCTGTAGCAATATATGGGTGCAAGATCTGGGTTTAATTTAACAAATCAACTTAAAAGCAGATATCCACCCTTGAATGTAAATGTTACTGTGGAGTATTACAAATTCATTGGGAAAGGAGAACAAACAGATCTATCAAACATTCAAGCACGAACTCAATGTTACAGAATATCATATTCATATCAATCTTAGGGACGCAGAAGTGTTTCCAAGGCACCAGGGCCGGGTTATATACTGGCCAAGACCTATTGACGCGTCCTCGTCGAGCGTCCTGGGCAACAGGTCCCTTCGGGGTCCTGGCTAAAGTCAGTAGGATCGCCGATTCCTCCGAAGTCGGAGAGTGTCTGCCTGTACGGCGAGGAACCACCAGTCTGCACACCAATAAGCCAGACACGGGACAACGGATACTCACGCAAAACTCAATTCCTGTATGACATCACACTGATGTTGGACAACAGGATGCCTTCATCCGACATACAGGACTTCGCGTTGGAGCTCAAGCCAACGAACACAAGCAAGCAGCAAGCATATCAATCTTATATTATGATAATAAATAACATATTCACATCAATCTTATATTAAGATAATAAATAGCATATTCACGCCACTATTATGCTACCAATGTAAAACTTGGATATTATCCAAACAACACTTAGGGAAAATCAACATCTGTGAGATTAGATGCTTGAGGAGAGCTGCCAACTTAACTATCTGAGACGGAATAAGAAAATGTGTTTTCAGACAGACAATGGGATCAAGGCCTTGTGCCATATACATTGAAAGACAGAAGATTAAATAGTTTGACTATCTCATTAATCTTGATAGAATGCAACACCATCAACTGCCAGGACTGGCCCTACATGAAAGAAGATCTGCTATGAGAGCAAGAGAGTGCTCGAGAAGAAAATGAATTGATGACATCAAAGACATTGCACAATGACACGGAATTACACTGCCACCCATAGGGTGCTGGAGTGATAATTATTTCTCCCCACAACACTTGATGGCAAAAGTGGAAGATGATGATGATGATGGTTATTAAATCAAATTAAAATGGGGAAAGTGAAATATTTTGAACATGTAAAACGATGCACATCTAGAAAATATCATTATGGGAGGTCAGCATGGACAAATGAATAAAAGTGCTCACTCTTAAACTTCTGGTGCTGTTGGCGAGGTAACAGGTTCAACCCCTACAATGGTCAGTTAGACTAAAATGCTGAGTTATCGTCCTTGACTTGGGGACATAAATTACAAGTACCTCAGAAGTTGGAGCGGGTTTGCCTGATGGTTTTGGGCACTGAAAAAGGAGAGCCTGGCATATAAGACTACGACCTCCAGCATGAGAATGGAGGTGGAGGCAGTAACAGCGGCATTCCGGTGGCTAGAGGAGACTACTGCAACACATGTTGTGTTCATTACGAATTCAAAGAATATGCTTAGCAAGGTGGAGACAGGAATGTTTCATGTGGAATGGCTCTAATCGCTTCAGAGGTTACAGATTGTGAGAATTGTATGGATATTTTGCCCTGGCCATGCGGGTGTACGGGGGAATGAACAGACTGATAGGCTAGCAGGGAATGCACCTCTTGGTGGTATCTTGCCTATGGACAAGGGGGAGGTGGTCGAGCGCTTGTGGGACCAGGTGGAGAAGGCGGAGGAACAGACTGAGAACCCATATGTGGAAAGAATGAGATTGCGGGGGATCGGCAGGGGTTCTGGAAGAATCTCAAAACTGAGAGGGAAGACCAGGAGAACATTTAATCAGATAGCGGTGTGAATGATTAGTAGTATGACTCTTTGCAGGCTGTTGAACGAGGGGACTGAGCACGTATGGGATTGTCCTGAGTGCAGTGATGTCGATTCTTGACTCAACTCAACTCAGCTTTGGACACTAAAAATTATGAAAGCTAATCCACTTGCAAAATCAGTCCAGTGCATTCTCGTGCAAGTTCTAGAAGTAGTAGTAGTAGTAGTACTAGTTAGTAGTAGCACATTAGATTGGAAGTTTCAAGTAGATTAAGATTGGATAGGGGATGCTGTATAATATAGAATAGGTATGATTTCAAAGGGCCCTTTTCACGTCTGTCTTATCGTAAACCAAATCCCCACCCAGACTCAACAAAGCTGTCCACACGCACGTTTCCCACACCACCCAGCATTACCATATCCTGGGGAAATGATCCAACAGTCAAATCAACAGATGCCTCGAGATGAGTCGAGTATTTCGGAGTATCTTTCTTTAGTTCTTTACTTTCTTTAATTTGTGAAGGCTGCAAACGTAAAGGTCTAAAAGAAAGCAGCCATGATCTGCTTATAAAAGTACAATTAAACGATACAGATTTTATGTTACTAGCTATAAACTGTCAGAAAATTAATTATGCATTACTATTACTAACAACGTTGTTTTGTATCCTCTTCTAGCACAGAAGTAAAATATGCAACACCAGAGAGGACATATTTATTTACCCTAACAACAAGAATAGTGCATTATGGTTCTCCGTGTCCTTGTTCCGCACAGCTGTAGTGATTATCGAAATGGCGCTAAAAGACAGAAGGTTGCATTTAACTTTATTTTCCCTCCTCCTGTCTTCCTTCCCCTCCTCCTTCTTCATCCTCAGGTATATGCCTGTAACAGACTTTGTTGGGTATCACGACTCTACGAACCTCTAAGCCAGTGGTTCCCAAGCTTTTCAAGCAGAGGGCCATATCTACTATTTTCGGTAGTTAAGTTTAAGCGGGCCACAACGTTATAAAATTGTAAAAGTCGTGCAATATCAGTCTTACCTTTCTTAACTTTGGTTAACAAAATTCTAAAACTTTAAAGGCAGTCAGTGTCAGTACTACGGTAATTTTTTGGTTTACAATCAAAATTTAATTTAACAATAAATTTTTAATCAGTTTCGAAAATCGCTATTAAATTAATGTAATTAATTTACAATTGTAACTGTTCTTCATAAGCAGTTACTTAAGTTCAGATACCAGTTTATCAATGTCTGGGCACAAATATGTCGTGGCCAAAGTCATAAGCGCAGTTAGGTTACTGTCGGTCAGTCTGGAACGTTGCTTGTTTTTTTTTTTTACGACGGTCATTGCGGAAAATGAATGCTTGCATCTGTAAGTCGAACCAAAACGACAAATGTATCTCTGGGCAAATGAACGCAAGTGTTAAAATTGTTCGACAGCAGTAGGCCTAGTCGCCAGAATAAACTTATGTGATCAGCTGAAGATGAAGCAGGCAGCTCCAGAATTTACATCTCAGTGCAGAATTGCATTTCAAATCAGTTACTTCGTGCTGAAGGTTTTGTTGTAATTGACAGAGCTCGGCATCAGAAAATACAAACGTATTTATGAAGAGGGCAACATTATCCTCCTCTATTGTGAACTCTTGAAATCTCAACTTTTACTTTGTACTGTAACAAGTCATATTTCTACCACAAGTTGGAAACGCCTCTAAAGTTCCTTCAGTCAGCTGTCCGATAAACAGCCATAGTCTCATTTTAAATGAAGAAATGTCATCGCACAAATTTGTGAATAGTTTGTTTTTTCCCTGGATCCTCGCATTTAAAGTGTTTAAATGAGACGTGATGTCCACCAAAAATACCAGGTCATTAAGCCAGTCATAGTTCAGCAGACATACCCAGGGTTGTCCATGGGACATAATTTACGTTGCGTGGTAATTTATGCATGCCCCATCCCACCCCGTCCCATGGAACTTTCCCATGCCTGGCAGGCTTGTCCATGGGACATGTTTTTCTGTCCCATTCAATGGTAATTTATACCTGTCCCATCCCGTCCCATCCCATCCCTATACTATTCAGAAAATCCCCCCTTTTACCCATGGGATTCCCATGGCCAAGCCTGGACATTCCCGTTCTGTAGGCAATGCATTTATTTCAGACAGAAACAGATAAACACTATTTATCAGTGCCCGTAAACTTTCAGACAGAAACAGATAAACACTATTTATCAGTGCCCATAAACGTGACAGAATTTTCCCTTTAGAAAGCCATCTGACATCACAGTGTAACAGTAGCTCATCGTATTCTTCGTTCAGGTCTGATAGAAACTATCTGAAGTAACGCCTGTTCAGCGCCTTACTTCGAATTTTGTTCACACATCTCAGAACAACATCCATGACATGTTTCAGATTTAAAGTCTTTCCACACAGAGCTTCTTGGTGAATGATACAATGATATTTTCATATAGTGCTGCCAAGAAACTGTCCCAATAATGCTAGACATCCAGACTTTTAACCCGTCAAAGCCGGAGCATCGTCGGTGCATACACTGTCCAATTTGGTCCATTCTACATTGTTTTTCTCTACACACAACTTCAGAGTTTCAAACAGATCAGTCCCTTTGGTACTTGCATGCATTGATATGCATTGATTCAAGTCCTAGAAGTTCTGCAATGACTTCAAAATTATCGTTTATTGCTCGAACAAAAACTGCGACCTGAGCTGTGTCAGAAATGTCAGTGGATTCATCCACTGCCAATGAAAAAATATTTACAAATTGTTGATATGTGCTGCTACTTGATGATGAACATCGTTGTCTAATTCTTCAACACACCTGGCCATAGTATTATTAGACAAAGGAATCTGATCAAATTATGTTTTATACTTTTTATCGCCAAGCTTTCTAACAGCAATTTTAAGGAAAGGCTTCTTTTTGCGAGCTAACAGAAGAGCGACTTCGTGCGATTCAACAACAGCACTCTTGTTCTGTTCGTCAGCCTTGGTGAAAAATGACTGCTGCCTGGTCAGAGAACTTTCTTTTATAGCTATGACATATTTTCTTAACTCAGGATTGATCGGATATTGAGCATTTATGTCTGAATGTGTGGTTATGCAGTGTCGTTCCAGATTAATTTTTTTTTGGGGGTAACATAAACACAAAATCCGCAGATTACGCAAACTGGTTTACCACTACGGCTAGGCATAAACATAAATTTCTCCTTGAATTCACAACAAGCAGCATCTTCATATTTTCACTTTTTACCATTGTTTGATTGAGACGGTGGCATGGAGGAATATCACCCACAGAGTTGATCCAGAACACCAAAGACCGAGATCTGTGGAGAGCCATGAACGCCTACGCCAGCCGGCACGGCACTTGATGATGACCATTGTTTGATTTTAGATTTTCCACACTCATGTTTATAGGCTTTAACGATAAATATTTAATTGAAAAAATATAATTTCAACGCAATACTACCGACTCTGATAAACAGTTGTAACAGACGATAACATGGCGCCTTGCGCACTCTGGTCGACAAGGCTGGGATATGAGAACTTCATAACGTTTCGTTGTGAACTGAACAGGCGCATTCGATAATATCTGAGCATAACAACTACGAGCAGAGTAAAATTATCGCACGCTCCTAATGCATTTTTAAAAAAATCATTAAACTATATAATATTAAACAACGAGGCCTCGCGTGCCACTTTCTTACAGCTGGCGGGCCACAAGTGGTCCGCGGGCCGTTGTTTGGGAACCTCTGCTCTAAGCTATCTGATATTTTAACAACGATGATTAATCTGTCTGTCTGTCTGCCAACCTCATTTATTGACTGCCCTGAATGTGATTTATTTGGCAATCTTCAGTTCAGTAATTTATTATATTACTGTCGCTGTAAATCCTAGACAATTAATAAGCAAGCGAAAACATCGCAGAATCTTTGGATATGCGATTTTATAGAAGAATGTTGAAAATTCCGTGGACAGCCAAAATGAGGATCTCGACGTTTCGACAGAGGGTAACAGGCTAAGACTAAGACAACTTATCACAAACATCGGTTGATTTTGTGCCCACATTATGGGAAGACACAAACTAGAAAGAGCTGTGACAAGTGGAACATTTTTTGAAAAGAGGGATAGATGAAGACATGGAGAAAAAATTCTTGACAATCTTGTGTCATGGCACGGAAGTGAGTCAACACAGGAATGGATGCAAGCCGTTTGGGGATCGCAAGATATGGAGAAGCACGATTGTCCACGATAGTCGGCAATTATGATGAATTTGATGATGCTGAATTTGATGTTGATGAATTTGTCATTGCTTTCTGAACGGCCGACCCGGCTTATAAACCAATATATAATATGGATACAGAAGAATGTGTCGTATTTCATGGAAACAAAAGTAATCAAATACAGAGGTTCTAGAAAAGCTGGGAATGACAAGAAAGTTGAAGAAAGAAATAAAATAAAAAAGGCAAGTGAAGTATTTCAGCCATGTTAAGAGACATAATACTCTTATAAAAACTATACTGGAAGGCAAGGTTGAGGGCAAGCGAGTAATAGGTAGACAACGATACAAGTGGGAAGATAACATCAAACGATCAAGCGATGGACGAACGTCAATCTGACAGAATATACAGCGAGAGGCAGACAGTGTTTGAGATCCATTACAGCCAACCTTCATTGTGGAGGCGGTACCTGATTGATCCTGTCTCCAATGGGGTGAAGCAAGGATGTGTCCTGGCACCAATACTGTTCAGCCTCATGTTTTCAGCTATGTTGATGAATGCCTTCGAGAACAACGACATTGTAATATATATCAACTACCGCATGGATGGAAAGTTATTCAATCTCAGAAGGCTGAAACTAAAACAAAAATTAACAGCGACACCGTCAGAGAGCTCCTGTTTGCTGATGATTGCGCTCTATATGCCAACAGAGAGGCAGACATGCAACACAATGTTTCAGTTTTGTCACACGCCTGTGCCAACTTTGGGCTCAATATCAACTTGGGGAAGACTGTAGTTATGTACCAGCCAGCTCTAGGGAATAATCATACTGTGGGGGATGTGTGGTCTCGAGGTATGGTGTCCGCATCGAGTGCTGGAGGTCCCGGGTTCAGGCCCCGGTGAGGACCGGGATTTTTTCACGTGGACTTCTAGTAATTAAATTTCCCCTGGTCTCTGGGTAGTGAGATCTGACGCCTGTGAGTGTTGTTGCTCACGTAAAAAATCCCTTGGCAGATGAAAATCGAAAAAGAGTAGCCCTACGGCGCTGCCCGGGCAAAATTTCGAGTTAAAAATCTACCCAAGTATTTAAGGATCCTCGCTGGTGCTACGGAGTTCGTGCACTGAGCTGAGTTTCTCCAGACTCAGGTTTGAGTTAGGAGGAGAACGGAGCACTTATGGGTTACACCCGTGTGCCGTGATGTTGATCCATCGACTAATCTAAACTAACTTAACTTAACTAATCACACTGTACCGAATATCAAAGTGAATGGTCATAGACTAAGTGTTGTGGACAAATTCACCTATCTTGGCATCACTGTGTCACAAGCTGCCACAATTAATGACGAAGTGAATGCAAGAATCTCCAAGGCCAGTGCGGCCTTTGGAAGGCTGTACAAGAATGTATGGAACAGAACTGGAATAAGCCTGCAAATAAAGCTGAAAGTCTACAAAGCAGTTGTATTATTCACACTGCTATATTCTTGTGAAACATGAACTGTTTATCAGAGACACGCTAGGAAATTAAACCACTTCCACACAGTCTGCTTTAGGAAGCTACTGAAGATGAAATGGCAAGACAAGATCACTGAAGTCCTAGAAAGAGCGTCCATACCCAGTATCCACACTCTACTAATTAAGAATCAGATTCGCTGGCTGGTCACTTAACTCGCATGCCAGATCACAGGCTCCCTAAACGAATGTTTTACGGCGAGTTGCATTGTGGTAACCGCTCCCAAGGCGGCCAGAGGAAACGCTTTAAAGACACTCTGAAAATCTCACTTAATGCTTTTGGAATTCATCATAACACCCGGGAGACTGAAAATCGTGGCGTGAATCATAACGCAAGGGGTGCAGTCACGTGTGAGGCAACCAGGACTGCAAGAGCTGTGAAGAAACGGCAGGACATAAAAACAACTGCAGGAAATCCTCCTCCAGAAACCTCAAGCATTCTTTGTCTACATTAGTGTTTCTCAACCTTTTTTGTGCTATGCACTACCTAAGCCTTTCTAAAAATTTTACCCCCCTCCCCCAACATATACATAATTTTTAATATTCAAAAATTTGAAATGTTCACTAAAGAAACTTGAATGACAGGTTTTAGGAAGAAATCACTAGGAAATTATTGAGCAAACACAGTAAGTAAATTTTCAAAACATATAATGGAGAACACACCAAGCGTTTGAGACGTAAGATGGTGCATGATGGTGGAAATGACCACGTGTTCACATGCACCCACTGTGAACGGACATTTACAGCGCAAATTGGCCTTATCAGTCACACTCGCTATCGCCATAGTTAAAAGTTATTATGCCTTTTTAGAGCACAAACTATCGTCTGTCAAGACGGCAAGGTGCCAATGATGATGATGAATGGAGAACTGAAATTCAATTACAAAATAATTTTAATGAAAGATTTTTCTATATTATTTTATTTATTAGTAATTATTTATTATTTAAATTAGTGAGATCCTTGCGCTTGAATCTTGCTGCAAAGAGATTTTATGTCAGGTTCCAATTTAGTTAACTTTAGTCTCAAGTCTCCCCGTTTTGTTATTCCCAGCCGATTTTTTTTTTTTTTTAAAACAGCAAAGCATTTATGGCACTAAATCCGCATTCAGCTACATATGAAGATGGAAACGGTAACACATTTGGTTGCATTTCGATATTTGATTTTGGTTTCCCCACAAAGCCATGCCATAGCTCCTTTTATATTAAACTAGCTGACCCTGCCCGGCTTCGCCCAGACCCTGGTGGGGGGCATCTCATTTAATTCATATAAGTAGTCATATAAGCTCCCGTTCCCGTTACCGACTATCTGTCTGTCTGTCTGACCCGGCCCGGCATCGCCCAGCTCCTGGTGTGAAGCATCTCATTTAATTTATATAAGTAGTCATATAAGTTCCTGTTCCCGACTGTCTGTCTGTCTGTCTATCTGTCTGCCTGACCCTGTCCGGCTTCATTAAATTCATACAACAAAAAAAGTAACTTAAAAGAACGTTCTTCCACACACCATCCATTATTTTTAATGAAAACTCTTTCTAATCACCTGCATGACTACAGTAACTTCTTAAGCAAAAAAAGATGAGTTACAATGTTATGCATTGTGCATTATTTTTATGAAAACTTTGAAAATGCCTTACAGATTGTATCATTATTTATTATAACTCATATGCCGGTATATAACTATGGACAAAGAGTTTATAAATCTTTGAAAACGATGCCACAATATGACTATAAGTTATACAGAAAAGTTATGCCCCTTGAAATAACATTTACAGAGTTAGGTCCCCTGAGATATATAAAATTATGATGAAAAATGAAAAATGAAATAATACTGAGTAAGCAGGCGATTTCACACTAACAAAATATCACAGTTGGCAGCTCTGGATTGAAAGGAAGGCGTGTAGAAAATTTCATCTCAATCGGATGGGCCGTTCGCGAACGTATAAAGGACATACATAGATACATAAATACGGACGAAGATCGCCTTTTATATATAAGATAAAGTTTTAATTGACTCATCATTTTGCATTTCTGCGAGCTCTTCTTGATACTGCATATTTAAAATATCAGACAAATCCACTAACATTGGCTGCATCATCCAAGTTGGGAAATCAATTTGTTTCAAATCAGAAAATCTTTTAAATCAGTCGATAACATTTTCAGATGATCGACAATAACATATATAGCGATATCAGTCGCTTCACATTTTTGGAGCCAATGAAACTGTTCAAAATTTTTTTTGTAAATATATGTCTGACATAATTCAATAAAGGTAATGAAACCAAATATCTTCGCTTTTGCATCAACAAAAGTTTTATTTGTTCCTTGAAGTTGTTTATTTAATATATTTAGTTTTTCAAAGATATCGGCTAAATAACTCACAAATGCCTAACCAACGACCGTTAACAGATTTTTCATTTCAGGTTTGTTGCTTAAAAAATCACCGAGTATCAAATTGTACCATAAATCTGTTCAAGCAGTTACCTTTCGAGAGCCATCTTACTTCAGTGTGAAGTATAAGTCTCACATGGTCTTCATTTTGTTCTTCACATTTGGCACTAGATAGCATTGATACACTTTATAACAAAATTTAGTATTTCATTTAGAACAGGCAAAATGTTTTTAGCTACCAGGTTTTCCCTGCGAATAACACAATGCACAAGAAGCATTTCTGGATTCTCATCTTTCATCAGTTTTAAGCAACCATTTTTTTCCTTCTCCATCATATTAGGAGCACCATCTGCAGCACAAGATGTTATATTTTTCATTGACATCTAAGTAATGTTTTAACTTACTATATATATATTTTGAGGTAGTGGTGCTTTCTAATGATTTACAGAACAACATTTCTTCAGCAAAATCACCTTTATCAGTTTATCTTACGTAAGTTATAAGTACGGCCTCACTGTCTCTCAAAGTTGATTCATCCATTTGCACCGAGAATTTTCTTGTTGTCAGCTTTTCATCAAGTTGTATTTCAGTATCTTCACTCATTTCGTCTATTCTTCTGCTAACAGTATTGTTACTTAGTGGCATAGCTTTAACGTCTTTGTCATCTTTTTCCATAACCATTTCAAGAAATGCTGATATTGATGGCTTGATTAAATTCTCCCCATTAGTATGACTTTTCCCAGATTTAGCGATGAGTAATGAAATTTGATAACTAGCCTCAAGAGTGCGATTGATAGTTGCACTATGAGCAGTAAATAGAGACTTTAATGTTACTCTTTTTTCAACATTTTTCTTTAAAGTTTGAAAGTAATTCAAATTTGAATTAATATGAGCATTATGTTTTGCCTTCAAATATGCCTCAAGATGATCTCGTTTCATTGATTCGTTGGTCAAGCATTATTGGCATAAAAGACAAAAAGGTGACCGTTCATCGTGGACAGCGGGTATGAAACCAAATTTTAAATATTCCTCCGAATACTGACAAATTTTTTTCTTGCTTGCACCACTCATTTCACTATGGGCTGAAATAAATAAATATAAGATCAATTAAAAACTAAAAAAAAAAATATGAACTGGAGTAAACGTAGACTGAAAATGCGTATTTAAATATGTATGGTACATTTACCCCACCGCAAAAAAACATACTTTTCATTTGACAAATTTTTCTGGAAAATGATGCTTCTAAAACTGAAATTAATAAAAATTACCAACTGAATTTACATAACATTTATATATCACTTATATTTATACAATGTTTATATTTTTTTAAACAACGAGACTTCTACAACAATTTAACGGACGCTTATTTCAAATTAACACCAACGGTGAATGCTGAGCGTTACTGCAAAACACTGCAGAAACTGAGATCCCGGCACTAAGCATTTCGCGCCGTTCAGAACAAATAGCGAGAAATGCTTAATGCCGGCCAAGTATAACCAGTAATTCAACTCTAACGTCTAACAATGAAATCACGGCTACTAACATGGCGGACAGAAGTTACTTATACTGGACGTTTACCCAGCTCGAGTAGTGACTGAGAATCACCATACGGTTAACTTAAACTCTGGACGAGTCCGTTTTCGAATTGCCCCCCTTAGCAGTCGAAATGCCCCCCTGTGGGGCGTGGGCCCCTCGTTGGGAAACACTGGTCTACATTGTCAAAGAACATTTCGAGCCAAAATAGGCCTTATCAGCCATCTTAGAACTCACGGCTCCATACTTTTAACCCCACTGGATGAAATGAATGGTCATCATCATTCTTGATGGACAAACAACAACAACCTGACTGATTGATTGATCTAACATTGATGATGAAGTGTTTAAACCGTCTGATTCACGTTCCGGAGGTTGTGGGTTCGAATCTAGACTCCGTCTTTGGGGTTACGAGTGCAATTTTCTCGGAGACTTCATGGGGTCATCGCTGGAACTGGGGCATTCGTTTCTTGTATGTAGGTCGTCCTGCAGAAAGAGACTGAGTCACACAGGATAAAACCAGATGTAATGAAGTCGATTATCTAACCTTTAAACCTTTCAGTCCCCGTTTGTCGGAGGAGTGTAAAACTGCTTTCACTAACCCCCCCCCCCCCCCCCACCCCCCCCCCACACACACACACAAGCCACAGACAAAGACGAGGACCGAATATTTACCGATAAAAGTGGACAAGTTTGCAGCTGAACAGAGCAAGGCACTCGCTTGTAGCCTTGGAAGATAAAGATGAGGTGGGTCCGAAGACAGTGGTTGGTGTCTCTGGGGCGATTACGGCTCGCAAAGATTAGTTTCATTTTCGTGTCAGGGCATGCGGGCGTACAAGGAAATGAGCAGACTGACAGGCTTGCAGGTAAGACTACTGTGGAGGGCGGATGAGCCATGGACCAGGCTGATATACTGAATGCTTTGCGTGAAGTAAGACTTCCGCGAGAATCAAGTGATGACTATGAATTTACAACCGTGGTCAGACTGCGAGAACAGCAAGTTAAAAGAGGTGTGGCCAAACAGGAAAAGTAAACAGGAAGGCAAAGAAGATTAGTAAACCAACACAGAACTGGTGTCGTGAGCCGCTACATGCTGCAGGATGTACTGAGGAGGGGATCCGAGCACTTATGAACTGAGTGGTTCGATGTGCAATGAGGATGATCTGTCGACTAACTAACTAACTGACTGACTGAGGATTACTGAGGAGGGGATCTGAGCACTTATGAACTGAGTGGCTCGATGTGCAATGAGGATCATCTGTCGACTAACTAACTAACTAACTGACTGACTGACTGACTGACAACAATCGGAAACCGAAGTCAAAGGCAGAAGTAAAATACCCCCGTGTGGATGTGAAGTTAAGGAGAGACCACCACATTATCTTCTCAAGGTTTCATGGAATTCTACAGATCAATCAGAGAATGGCATTAACTGATTTTGTGCCGAAGGATAATATATCGCCAAATATGACTTCCCATTTAAACATAAGAACGATATCTTTAGTTGCACATCCTTTTCGGACGTAGCAGTCAACCCTAGCATTTTTTGGCTGTTCATGATTCCTGATCAAGTTTACGTTCAACAGTTCGCCATTGATTTCTGAACGACCGACATCTATACCATTTCACAAAAAACAACGCAGCTGTGTTTTTAACGCGGTATGCGGTATTACGAATTGCGTCCGTACCTTTAAGAACGATATATGGCCATACTATTAATAGGGTAATCGTGTTATTTATCTTATTTCGTGGCATCTTCCGCAATTTCAATGCTCAGTGAATTGACATGTACATTATATTTGTTCATGTGATTGTGTACAGTATTTGGTCCAAACCTGCTTTTTGTTCGGCTCTGAATCAGCTAATGGCTGTCTTAAGGCATCCTCGCTGGGTAGAAGTACTGAGAAGAGAGGCACTGAAAAAACATCGTGACGACTGGCAAGATCAATAGGAAACAAAGACCCCTTTTGTACGCCATAGATAAATGATGCTAGACTCATATTTTTATCGACCAATCGGTACTCCGTGAGGATGTCAGTATCACACTGCCATCTTTAATCCCTAAGACATTTTAGGTACCCAGGCTGTTTCGATCTGGGAGCCCGCGTAATTGATTTAAAATTCGAATCCGCACCGATTCATATCCAACGAGTGACCACAAGGTGGGTGTCTAGCCAGAACGCTATCGTGACTCCCACAGTACTATGAAAGGAAATATACGATAGGGCTTCAAATGTAAACCTTAAAAGTGTGATAGACATTACAATAACCACGCCATTGTCTTGTAATCTGTAAATATTGATGTTAATGATGCCGAGAGTGTTAAGCATGTGACATCACTGTGCAGACAGCAATGGCAAACTTGCCAAGAAATCCCAAACAGCCCCCCCCCCCCCCCAGAAATGCTGGGGTTGACTGCGACGTCCTGCAAAGGATATGCAACTAACTTTATAGAAGAATGATGAGAGCATCAAGGACGGATCAAAACAGTCTCTTGAAAGAAGTAAACGTACAAAGAGTAATGGTTACTTGCAACATAACAAGGCAGTACACATTATTTGGGCATAGCATGAGAAGATTGGGGGTGGGGGGGGGGGGAGAGAGGCGCTGCAGTATGTCATAACAACAGCAACATTGGACGGGAGGAGAGGAAACGGAAGAGAAAGAGATAAAATGCTGTACAGTTTGGTAAATACAGTTTCAGACAGCAAGATTTGAAGCAACAACTGCCCTGGACAGAAATGAGTTTATAGGCTTCTATCTGTGTAAGACAGGTTTATTGGCTACATAACAGTGGTTCCTACATTGTGCGGTACTAACCCCCTAGTCTCGAATACCTGCCCCCCCCCCCCCCCCCCAACTACATAAAATGAGCACCAGATAGTTTCTGGAAAAGAAACGTAGCAGGTTGTGGGGAAGGGGTGTTCGCTCAGCTCTACCCTTAGATGATGTGACTAGTTGCCTAATACATACCCCCCTCCCCTCTACAAATTGTATAGTAAAAGTAGTCCCAGGTGAACAGTAACTGATGGTGTGATGCAATACAACTTCACATATACCTGACCACAACACTCAGACACTGACCCATAGAGACAAACATTCATACCAGGCTTCTTTTTTGGGAGTCTCACAGAGCTCTCAGTTACAGAAACGTATGTCCAAATAGACAGACTACTTGAGTAGACATTCTTAGAACAACAGAGAAAAAGGAGGAGAGAAAGTAGCAACAGAAGAAGAAGAAGAAGAAGAAGAAGAAGAAGAAGAAGAAGAAGAAGAAGAAGAAGAAGAAGAAGAAGAAGAAGACGACAAAGAAGAAGAAGAAGACGATGAAGAAGAAGAAGAAGAAGAAGGAGAAGAAGAAGAAGAAGAAGATCTATTATGACATTAGGTGATCAGCTTGTCCTTACTCAAGGCCGCACTGGCCCTGAGCTGAACACGGTCTAAAACAAATCCCCATCTTCAGCTAGGGACAGAGTCCAGGCCTGTGCCTGGGGGAAACCAGGACACAATCAGTCATGTTACCACATTGCACTGTAACCGTTTTAACACCTGCAAACAAACACTCATATCACAAACTGCAGAATAAATCAACACATTTGGACGTCAGTTAGGATAATGCATAAAGATTCTTTCAAATATATGAAACAATGATTACATACAATACAAAAATCAGGCAATGTCATAGGAAGCTCTATTTGTTATGTTTAAAATACATTCAGTTTAAAACACATGATCATTTCACCTCTTTAAATACATATGATTCTCCAACTGTTTGTGAGCAAGCAAAAAAGAATACCTTTTTGGGGTATTTTGTCACACGCCTTATTTCTTTTTAACAATTGTACTCACAAAGAAATCAAAATGTTCTTTTCAATTATCAACTGTAATTAAAACATTAATTTATTCACAAAGTAGATCAATCAATTTGAATGACAGAAGTTAGTTGCATATCCTTTACAGGACGTCTCAATCAACCTCATCATTTTTTGGCTGTTAGTGATGTCTTGGCAAGTTTACGTTCAGTAGTTTGCCTAAGCCGGTCTCTCTGGCTGTGGGGTTACAACACTTTCTCTCTGTAATCCCGTTTATCACGCAGGGTCTCGTAGCGGAGCGAGAGCTGAGGCGGTTCGACCCCCGCTCGTGACTTGCGGGACACTGAGCCGGCCGCTCAGAAAGCAATGGCAAACTACTGAGCGTAATCTTGCCAAGAGATCAACATACAGCTGAAAGATGCTGGTGTTGACAGCTAAGTCCTGTAAAAAACAAGGATATGCTTTAAAAAAAAAAAAAAAAAAAAAAAGTTTGCCTTAGCTTTCTGAACGACCGGCAATTCTCCTGAAATCAATCTGTACCCCAATGTCCTTGCATGCTTGTGTGATGTAGTTTTTCCTGGGACATCTCATTTTTCTCTTGTCCTAGATTTTAATTTCCAGTAATTGATCTCCATGTCCAATTCACCTCGTATGATATATAACTGCAGTAAGCACCTGAGGAGACGCAGCGAAATATACCAGGCAATATATCGTGCAACATATTGTTTGTGTCTTCTGTATTAACATTCACTAAGGCAATACACCGTTTTGAATTGTTCCTCTTCTTCTGAATACACCTTCAGACGTCATTATGAATACATCCAAAGAAAGCAGCAATCACATTGAGCTTGTTAACAACGCCAGAGTTTTGTCTTCAAATTGAGCAGGTGTAGGACAATATATTTGTCTCTGTTCTGTGTGTGTGTGGAACACTCGTGCAACAAATGTCATTTGACCAGTTCCAGTTACATTCATCAGCATCTCAAAACTTTATTAAACAAGCTATTATTTCAGCCTGTTGTCTCCTGCACACTGTTTAAAGGTTGACAACTTTTAAATAGTTCTGAACATCATTCAAACACAGCACAGCTGGAGCTTTGCAAGTTACCCCCGAGGCCCTTTACGTGATCGTTCAGTAGTAATTTACTCATAATTATATAGTCATTCTATTGTCACAGATTCATTATTCTGTACCAATTAACTTATTGTAGTCATTATTTCATCATTCTATGGTCATTAATTTATCATTATATACCAATTAATTATAATTATATAGTCATTCTATTGTCACAGATTCATTATTCTGTACCAATTAACTTATTGTAGTCATTATTTCATCATTCTATGGTCATTAATTTATCATTATATACCAATTAATTAATTTTTTAGTAATTAATTTGATCACTGTATACCAATTAACTCATTCTATAGTCATCAACTTATAATTACATTGGCATTAACTCCTCCTACTATAGTCATTAACTTATTTTATTTCAATAAACTAATTCTATTGTCATTAACTTATAATTATATACCAATTAATTCATTCTACATGTATTAAATGATCATCTCATCTCATCATGTTCCTCTTGTACCTTGCGGTGTCGAGGTGAAGTATAAACTTCGTGAGAGTGCCCGGTTATGGGCTTCGTATATCGACATTCCCATGGATTCTGTTATTCCCTCCGTCCAACGTTTACGTGGTCGGCCTCTTCCTCTGTTTCCATCTGGTCTGTACATCATTGCTTGTTGTGGCATGCTGTTGACTGGTAGCCTACTTGCATGGCCAAACCATTTGACTTGCTGCTTTCTAATAAAATCTAGAGCAGCTTTAACCCCCACTTTAGTCCTGATTTCTTCATTTCTGATCTTATCTCTTCTTGATACGTTGAGTATTCTTCTCAGGAACCTCATTTCTGTTGTTGTGATTTTTCTTTTCTCTTTTTCTGTCATTGTCCAGGTTTGGCATTGGTAGCACAGAGTTGGTAGGAAGATTGTGTTGTAAAGTGCTTTCTTAGTAGTTATTGATACATGTTTGTTCTTTAGTATTGGTGCCATTTGTCCAATGAGTTGATTTGCCTTATTGCACCTATTTTCGATCTCGTCTTCTGATCTGCCATTTGATGATATTATACTTCCTAGGTACTTGAAGCTCTTTACTTGTTTCAAGGGATGTTCGTTTAGGTGAATTGTTGCTGTTTGTTCTTCTTTAGTTATAGTCAGTCCGTTTATACTTCTTAGTTTTTCTACGAGCAGTATGAAGATCCCCTGCCGGCTTGCTAGGCCAGTCGCAGGTTTAGGACACTAATCTGACCACAGGGAGTCCATCCCCTATGGCGAGCCATAGCCCCGTTAGCCCTTGACCTCGCGGTCATGGTTGCCCGGTCTGCACCACGTGGAGGTGGGGGTTGACTTGTGTAGTCTGCGGGTCATCGGCAGGCTACTAATTTTTGCTCTTCACCCCTCCTGGGAGAGGCTAGCTGATCCTAACCCTGATCATTTTGTCAATTAAATTATCACTGTATACCAGTTAACTCATTCTATAGCCATCAACTTATCATTATACAGAATGTTTGTAAAGTCTCACTACACTTTGTATGTAGAACAAGTTAGAAAAATAAAGTACATGACGTCATCAAAAAATAGCTCAACAGTCTATTGTGAAGCAATATGCAGCAAATGGCTGCCGTCTGCTGGAGTCATTCTATGGGGTTTCTTCAAAGGAAATGATTACAAAAATAATGTACACACAATTGAGGACCCAAAATAAGCAATCAGAATTACCATTCAAGAAACAATAACAGATGCGTTGCAGAAGGTATTTGACAATATGAAGAGACGTGTACAGCCATGTTTTGAAGCCAGTGGTGGACATTTGCATAATGAATACTTCATTGGTACTTTTCAGCTTCCCCAAAACAGTGTTAGACCATAACAGTGATTATTATTGAATTTTTAAGGACATTTTGTGATGACATCATCAAATTTGTTCTACATGCATAGTGTAGTGAGACTTTACAATATAACAATTTCCTCATCGTTCTATAGTCATTAACTTATTGTATACCAATAAATTCATTCTATAGTCACGAGCTTACATTATTTGTAAAACAAACCAGTGTTAGACCATAACAGTCATTATTATTTAATTTTTAAGGACATTTTGTGATGACATTATCAAATTTGTTCTACATGCATAGCGTAGTGAGACTTTACAATATAACAATTTCCTCATCGTTCTATAGTCATTAACTTATTGTATACAAATAAATTCATTCTATAGTCACGAGCTTACATTATTTAACAACAAACTCCTCCTACAGTCATTAAATTTTTTTTAAATTTCTGTTTCACTTCTGCCATAATCTGTTATTACATTTCTAAGATGGGGGAAACGTGTCATGTGTTCTAGTATCTCCCCAGCACTAAGAGCATGCATATTTCTTGTGGCAACAACAGGTATGAAACTTGGACAATTAACAATTCAGCTTCTTCTTCCATTCACTTTAAATTTGTATATAACTGCAATGTTGTCTCTTGTATGAATTTCACTGTCCTTTTTAGTTCACTCAGTGGTCCATAAAGTTTATCTTCCACTGCTGTTTCTCTAGGCCAGAAGGTTTGCCTAGATATGTCATATTTTGGGCAGTCTTGGCATATGTGGTTTGCTATCTGTGGTGCCAATCCACATTTGAGCATGGCTGATTAGTTAATCTTGAATTTTGTATGAATGTGGTTGCGTAATCTATTGTGTCCTATTCTGAGGTGCAGAATAATTATTTATTCTGGTCTGTTCATAAAGTGGTAGTCGTCTTGAGCAGGTTCTTCTTCTTCTTCTGTGTTCATCCGGAGTTTTTTTCCGGACGTGATTGCATTGTGCCTGTTTACAGACACCATTGGACCGACACACCATTAGACCGACACATCCGACTTCTGCAGGCATTTGTTGACCGGGTTAACCTTCCCGGGAGCAGGTTCTGGTGGCTTTCTGACTGATTTGATCATTGTTCTTTAGGTGATTTGTAATGGATACATCAAGTTGTTCTTCTACTGCTCCTTTCCTAGTTAATCAGTCAGCTCTTTCGTTTCTGGGTACTCCACAGTGGAATGGTATCCACTGTATGGTGACCAGAAAGTAGTGTCCACAGTACTGGCAATTTCCCAGACAGGAGCGCCTCGAGTAATGATTTTGCATCTGCCAGTACTAATACAAACTGTGTACCATGGCTGGTATTTAGTAATTTCTCTGTTGCTATCTTGATTGTCTGGATTTCTGCATCATAGTTACTGCAATACTTTCCTGTTGGTACTCTGGCCATGTCCCTAGTATTATTTGGGTATTCTATGTACACTCCCGCCCCCTCCATTTCGAACAGCACCTTGTGCAACCTGTGTAGACTTGGATCCAGAGGTCCTGTGGGTATTCTTCCTCATGGAGTGGCTGTTCTGTGTTGTACACTGTTCTGTAATTTGTTGTAAAATATTCCTTTCAGTTTTAACAAATCAACTGAAATGCACACAGATACATTTGAATATGTCTGACAGAAGAAGAGTATTAAAAATGTATTGGACAAAAAAGAGAACAAACAGATTTAGCCAATAAGAACTTAATACTGAAGAAAACTGGTGATAAAAGTCAAAATTGTGGAAAATGAAAAAATTCTGGATATGTAAATAGAAATGGATGTCTGGGAAAGACAATTAAGGAGGAGAGCTTACTGGGGAAGTGAAGAAAAGGAAGACAACACAGATGGATGCAAGATGTGATAGATAAATGACACATGACAGCAACAGAGGCAGGACATTCGGCTTATGACAGAAAGAAATTTCGAAAGACTTTTGTGGGGGGAAAAGTTGTGCACTGGACAAGCTGATTGAAGATGATTGGTTTACAAGCAACTAAATTCACAGGAGTACATGAAATGAAAATGACAACAAACACAATCAATCTATCAGCAGTTTAATCCTAATTTGAAACAAAGGGTACAGATCGGACCTTCTTGTTTCAAACATTGTCCGAGAGATGGAAGTCATCATTAAGTAGTTTAAGCAAAACAACTTGCTCCCCGAAGAGTATCACTTATTTACTTAAACCAATCAGCAGTCATTTCACTTGTATCAATTAACCAATAATAAATAACTCATTTATGTTTAACCAATAACTAATCAGTTCACTTACACATATATTTAACCAACCACTAATCCATTCTCTGACATATTTATTTAACCAACCACGGATCAGATCTCTTACATATTTAATTAACCAACCACTAATACGTTTTGAACTGAACAGTCTTCTTTCATATTTATTAAACCAATCACTTAGTAGTTTTATTATATATTTATCTAAGAGTATCAGCCCACTGTGTGTGTGTGTGTGTATATATATATATATATATATATATATATATATATATATATATATATATATATATATACTCTGAATCAGTCATGATAGGATCATTAAACCTGGATTCTCTATTCTTGCACCTTAAAAAATAACACGTTCTTTCTACCTTGTAGTGGAGTAGCACATGTACAACCAATATTCACCTGTAACATATCCTGTTCTTTTGTAGCCTTGTCTCCCATGGAGTAAAAGCTCTCAACCAATCATGTGAAGCTATTTGTAGACTTGATTATGATTGGTTGGATTTCATAGTTAAAGTTTTCTATGGGATGAGGTATCCAGTCTCATAACAACCCTTCTCTTAAACGATTAAGTGCCATGGGACAATAAATCGTTGTATTAAAACTTCCTGTAATTTTATATATAATACAGCATGTCAGCTGCCACATTACTTTTAAGTTGTAACTGTGACACACCCCCACTTCTCATTTTCCGCCGTCCATTTTTGTTTGGTAGAAACCTACTTTCTATTTGTCATTGAATCTGTTCAGACATGGATGGTAGGTTAGTGTTACTATTCTTTGCTACTTTTATGGGCCCTGATAACACACTGGGTGCTAGCGATGTCCAGACAGGAAGCAAAGAAAAGCAACACTCTAACCAATGATGTATGGCTTAAGAGGCAAGTAAGGAAGGTTGGCATGAAACTTGACAATAAATTGCAAAATTCAACCAATCACAATCAAGTCCCAAGAAGGTAACCCGGTCAACAAACGCCTGAAGAAGTCGGATGTGATGGCTGAAAGGTGCAAATATCGCAGCTATTCTGTAAACAGTGAAAATGCAATTACTTCTAAAACAACATTCCGGACGAGTGCAGACGAAGAAGAAGGAGATAACCAAGTCTACAAAGAGCTTGGATTGAGTTGGTTGAGAAGCTATGATCCATTTGGAGTTGAAAGGCAGCAGAACACACAGGTAAGTAGATCATGATATCCCAAATCACTAGTTTCTCTTGCTCACACCATGCAAGTATCCCACCAAAAACACAAACATTTCATTTCAACAATGGACAAGAACAAAACAAAATCCAATAAACACTATTCTGAAACCCCAGTGAGCCACATTATGTAGCATGTCATGTGTAAAACAACACTCGTATCACATCCAGCAAGAAAGGCTCAAGATCTTTCACCACTTCTCCTTCTTATCCACTGTCACATTTCTTTACTGTCTGTGTATTGCCTCATCTTTCACCACTTCTCCATTGTCACATTTCTTCAATGTCCGGCTGTCTGGTGTCCACCGCTCATTTTGCTTGCTGTTGCCTCATTTTTCACCTCTTCTCCTGTCTTATCCACTGCCACATTTCTTTAATGTCTGTGTGTTGCCTCATCTTTCACCACTTTTCTTATCCACTGTCACATTTCCTTAATATCTGGCTGTTGCCTCAATTTTCACCACTTCTCCTGTCTTATCCACTGTCACATTTCTTGAATGTCCGGTGTCCACCGCTCATTTTGCTTGCTGTTGCCTCATTTTTCACCTCTTCTCCTGTCTTATCCACTGCCACATTTCCTTAATGTCCGGCTGTTGCCTCATCTTTCACACTTCTCCTGTCTTATCAACTGTCACATGCCTTTAATGTCCGGCTGTTGCCTCAATTTTCACCACTTCTCCTGTCTTATCCACTGTCACATTTCTTTAATGTCCGGCTGTTGCCTCAATTTTCACCACTTCTCCTGTCTTATCCACTGCCACATTTCTTTAATGTCCGGCTGTTGCCTCATCTTTCACACTTCTCTTGTTTTATCCACTGTCACATTTCTTTAATGTCTGGTGTCCATTGTTCCTTGAGCTGGCCTCATCTTTCAGGAACCATGCATTTATTACTGCTCCATCTAAACCACCTTGACATTTAATGTGGCCCAGTTTGCACCACATGATAGCATCCCCACCCCTCTCTCTTATATGGTGTGGGGAGGGTAGTGTGTGTGTGGTGGTATATCCTTAACCAAGCCCCTCAAACTCTCTGTTGCCCTTTGTGGATTCCAGAGACCAGACATTCTGATTAGGTCTTACAGGACATTTATATACAGAGCATCACCGATTGAACACTACTTGTAAATCACATAGACATATTAACTCACTTGTAAAAAATGTGACACCAAATTCACACATGCTAAAAATCAATCCTCTAAGCAATAAACGAAGCCAGGTTAACAAAAAGTATCTACAAAGCAAGATGTAGAGGAAGCAAGACAGATGAAATGTATACCACAGAACTAAAATAATCTATGAATGTAGATGCAAACAGATGAAATGTATACCACATAACTACAACAATCCACAAATGTAGATGCAGACAGATGAAATATATACTACAGACTACAACAATCTAAACACATAGAAGCAGACAGATGAAATGTATACCACAGAACTACAACAATCTAGGAACGTTGAAGCAGACATTAAATGTATACCACAGAATTACAACAATATACGAATGTAGAAGCAGACAGATGAAATGTATACCATGGAACTACAACAATCTATGAATGTAGAAGCAGACATATGCAATATATACCATAGAACTACAACAATCTACAAATGTAGAAGCAGACATGAAATGTATACCGCAGAACTATGACAATCTATGAATGTAGAAACAGACATGAAATGTATACCACAGAACTACAACAATCTATGAATGTAGAAGCAGACATGAAATGTATACCACAGAACTATGACAATCTACAAATGTAGAAGCAGACATGAAATTTTTACCACAGAACTACAACAATCTATGAAAGTAGAAGCAGACATGAAATGTATACCACAGAACTACGACAATCTATGAATATAGATGCAGACAGATGAAATGTATACCACAGAACTACAACAATCTATGAATGTAGAAGCAGACATTAAATGTATACCACAGAACTACGACAATCTATGAATATAGATGCAGACAGATGAAATGTATACCACAGAACTACAACAATCTACAAATTTAGAAGCAGACATGACATGTATACCACAGAACTACAACCATCTATGAATGTAGAAACAGACATGAAATGTATACCAGAACTATGACAATCTACAAATGTAGAAACAGACATGAAATGTATACCACAGAACTACAACAATCTATGAAAGTAGAAGCAGACATGAAATGTATACCACAGAACTACAATCTATGAATGTAGCAGCAGACATGAAATGTTTACCACAGAACTACAACAATCTACAAGTGTAGAAGCAGACACATGAAATGTATACCATGGAACTACACAAATCTATGAATGTAGAAGCAGAACAGCTGTTAATTCTGTTGTTTTTTTAAAACATAAAATATTATCTACAAAAAAAGTCAAACAATTAAACATTATCGCAAGCAACTTGAAATGGACTCAAAATTTGGGTCAACAATACCAAACCCACTTCAGGTGGCTTATAATGGGAAGCATTTAGTATATTTAAAACATGTTCATATTCTTGTTTACACAAGCTCTGTGACAATTTCATGACATATGTAAGGACATTGCTGGGCTGAGAACAACAACCTATAGCTACTTTCTGAGAGGTCTTCACATTCTCCCCAACAAAGAAAGAATTTCTCCACCAGAAACTGTCACAAGTTTCCATCCAACACTGACATGACAACACTTAGTGCATGACCACATGGGCTCCACATGACTTCCTCAGAAGATAGTGAAAAATACTTCTTCTTCGAACACATTCAGACTTCAATATGAATCAATCCAAAGAAAGCAGCAATCAACTCGAGCCTGTTGTGGTATCTCCATAGAATTTATCTTCAAATGGAGCAGGCGTAGGCCAAAACCTTCTTCTCTGTGTGTATATGTTGTACACTAGCAAATGTTTAGCTATCATTTTATTAGTTCCACAGTAACATACACCACTGTCTCCTATCTATAGTTTACTGCTACTTTCCTAGTTGTGCCACCACTGTTACACTGTGCTGAAGTGGCCTCTCCATTGCACAAGCCTGGGCAATGGAATGCAGAGAACCAGCTGTTGCCCAGTAGCAAGTTCTCCCTCTCCACGTTACTGATGTTGACCAAGGGAAAGGCAGTAGCCAATGCAACTTGGCATCTGTGCCTTTGCAGGAGTTGCCAGAACTATGTTGTTTACAACATGGATGTAGTTGATTAAACATGTGATATTTCAGCCTGTTGTGTCCTGTGCAGTCTGAAGACTGTTTATTAGAGTACAGATACATATAGTCAGAGTTAGAAAAAAACTAAATATAATTAAGAAACCAGCCCCCTTTTCTCCGGCGCCAGCATCACTTTGTTGCAAATATGAGCCAAGAAAATAACTGTAAATTCAGGCGCCAGGTAGAAATTTTCAGATGCCAGGATTTTTCTACCCCTGCATAAAGTAGCCAACAGCCAGTTGGATATTAAACATAAATTGTTGTGCAGTAGCTTCCTGCTAAAGGTCAGTGATGTGATAGGGCAATCACAGTTTACAGGTCTTCAGCAAAGAGGAATTTGTGGCTAATATTTCCTTAATGTTGGCATAAGACGAGCCCAGCAATAAGGATATCTTTATGTGACTACCTCAAGACACTTATGCATTCTTACAATTACAAACCTGATCACTACGGTCACATAATACAGAAACTTAAAATACCCGTGTGTGGATGTGGAAGCCAAGGGGAAACCACATTATCATTCCAAAAATTCAAGAAATTCTACAGATCAGAGTCAGAGAATGGATCGAGAACACAAAGGACTGAGATCTGTGGAAGACTTGGGAAAACCACATCATCATACCAAGAATTCATGAAATTCCACAGATCATAGTCAGAGAATGGATCCAGATCACAAAGGACTGAGATCTGTGGAAGACAAGGGGAAACCACATCATTATCCCAAGAATTCATGAAATTCTATAGACCAGAGTCAGAGAATGGATCCAGAACACAAAGGACCAATATCTGTGGAAGACCAGGGGAAACCACATCATCATCCCAAGAATTCATGAAATTAAACAGATTAGGGTCAGAGAATGGATCCAGAACACCAAGGACTGCAAGGGGAAACCACACCATCATCCCAAGAATTCATTAAATTCTACAGATCATAAGTCAGAGAATGGATTCTGAACACCAAGGACCAAGATCTGTGGAGTGACATGAACATCCAAGCCAGTTACATGTTGATGATGACTCAAATTGGATTTTAAAACATTGAGCAGGGCTTTCAGGTCAACCTAGACTAAAATGGGTACCTGGAAATGGTCTGGGAACTTAATGTAGCCACCACATCACCCAATGAGTGCCAATTGGGCTATAAACATATGAGTTTAGAACCATACACCCAATATGCAGCAGGTGTGGAAAAGGATCTTTAACTTTGTTTTATAAACTTTACTTATCTACCCAAATAAAGTAATTAACGATCATATTATTTTGACTACAAGAAAAGTTATCTATATCAAGAAAAACAAGACAATATAAAATAACATAAAGTAATGCAGCTTTAAAGAACAAAATTACGGAAAACACAAGCTGTTGCGACGACTAGCCTTCATCAGCAAAAAAGGAGCTAAGCTTTAGCGCTGTCACATGACATCTGATCCATAGCCATATTTCCCCCCTCAGGGTATTGGCATGAAGCCTGCTGACAATGAAATACTCAAGACCTGTGAGGGAAACAAACCGACCTAGGCCTAATCTAAGCTGGTTCATACGCGCTGTGCTGAATCATGGATCACAACCTGGTTACATACCATAATACATTTTTGCAGATGTGAAGTTCCAGAACCGCTCTCGCAAACCTAGCTAGTTTATAAGCTTGGAGAGACTTTGCATCAGTCACACAAGGAGACAGTATTTTGGTAGAGAGTCAAGGAAAAGTCTCTACACCAACCTCACAGCAATATATGAAAGCCCTTGTTAAGGTTTAGTAGATCCGAACACTAATGCATCAGGCTTAAGAGTCAAAACCTCACAATCTTCATCATCCAGTGCCTTGCTGGCTGGCATGGGCGATCATGCCTCGCCACAAATTGTGATCTCCGACGTCATGAATCAATTGTGTGTTGACTCCCTTCCGTGCCATGACACAAGACTGAAAAGAATCTTCTCACGCTGTCTTCCTCCATTTCTCTTTCCGCAAACCTTTCTGGTTGCCACAATATACTCCAGTTTTTGTCTTCTCATAACGTGGCCAAATCACGATGATAGCCTGCCTCTTTCTGATGTTTGTGGTAAGTTGTCTTTGTGACCCAGCTTCCCTTAAAACATCCTCATTGCTCAACTTGGCTGTCCAATTAATTTTCAGCATTTTTTAAATAGACTCCAAGGCTTCCAGGGATTTTTTCACCTGTTACTAACTGTCCAGGATTCACAATCTTAGTAGAACTGAACACTAATGCACCAGACTTAAAGAGTTGAAAACTCACAATCTTAGCAAATCCAAACACTAATGCACCAGACTTAAGAGTTGAAAACTCACAATTTTAGTAGATTTGAACACTCGTGCATCAAACTTAAGAATTGAAAACACAAAATCTGTTAGAGAATTCACAACCAACCAATCAATCACATACCCAAGCTTACAAACAAATATACAATTTTACAATAAACAGTCTTATCATTATGTTTACATGACATTTTTATCTTTAAGTAGATATCTTAAGACATTTGCAAATTCTCACAAATAAAAATTTTTTTTTTTTATCAGCATGGTTATATGCAAATTTTACCCACAAATCCAAACATGAAAGCAGATATGAAATCTTACAATCAACAATTTTACCATTACAGTTACATTAAATGCTATCTTAAACTAATACATTGACACAGTTACCATTTACAGCCTCACCAACATGAAATAGATGTTATTTATAAACTCGCCCGTGTGTTATCAGGGCCCCAACATGGAAGCAAAGAAACAATAACACTTTAACCTACTAAGCATGTCATAAGAGATGACTAAGGAGGGTTGGCACGAGGCTGGCTACCCCATTCTGTAGAAAACTTTAGCCGCTAAATTCAACCAATCATTAACAAGTCTACATGGAGCTTCGGGCATGTGATCTCACCGTGTGCATTCCAGAATCCCACACGCTTTAAACATTCTTTTTGTGAGTGGGACTGTTTAATTTTGAAATTTACACTGTCCAGTGGACTACCTGAATTTTTAACAAAGCTCACCGCAATTATTTTTTGTCTTTATCTGAGAAGGTTAGGTGACTGATCCACTATCACATGATCATCATGGACAGCATTTTGCTAAATTCTGCAGCAGTCATTCATATCCTGTTTGGGTACAGATATAGTTAGTCATCAAATTATCCTCACCGCACACTCAGCCATTGAGTCCATGAGTGGTCTGATCCTCCTCAGTGTGTAGCAGCTGATGATACTACTTCTTTGTTGGTTGACTATACTTCTTTGTTGGTTGACTATACTTCTTTGTTGGTTGACTATACTTCTTTGTTGGTTGACTATACTTCTTTGTTGGTTGACTATACTTCTAGATTGGTTGGCTATACTTCTTTGTTGTTTGGCTATACTTCTTTGTTGGTTGACTATACTTCTTTGTTGGTTGACTATACTTCTTTGTTGGTTGACTATACTTCTTTGTTGGTTGACTATACTTCTTAGTCGGGTGACTATACTACTAGATTGGTTGACTATACTTCTTAGTCGGTTGACTATACTTCTTGGTCGGTTGACTATACTTCTTGGTTGGTTGACTATACTTCTTGGTTGGTTGGCTATACTTCTTGGTTGGTTGACTATACTTCTTTGTTGGTTGACTATTCTTCATGGTTGGCTGACTATACTTCTTTGTTGGTTGACTATTCTTTTTTGTTGGATAATTATTCTTCTTTGTTGGTTGACTATACTTCTTTGTTGGTTGATTATTCTTCGTGGATGGTTGACTATACTTCTTTGTCGGTTGACTATATTTCTTTGTCGGCTGACTATTCATCTTTGTTAGTTGGCTATACTTCTTTTTGTTGGCTGTCTATTCTTCTTTCTCTCCTAAAAAAAAGTCACTTAAAAGTTGACAGGGTCGACTTCATTGCACCGGGTTTTATCCCACATGGCTTGATCTCTTTCCGCAGTGCGGAAAGCGTCACACAAAACACGAACTCCGTAGCTCTAGCGACGACCCACAGGAGTCTCCGAAAAATTTCACTTGTGAACCGAAGGACGCGGCCCAGAATTGAACCCACAACCTTCGGAGCCCGAGTGAAACGGCTTGACCACTTCACCATGGAGATTCTCTTTCTCTCTATACAGACATAATTTTGGCAAAGTAAAAGCAATCAGTGTTGTACAGGCTGAACAACACATCTCTCTTCCTCTTAGATTCCATGCTGTATGTCAGTCCATGGCCTTCCTTGCTGCCAACTGTTTATAATACAGATGTTCCTCCAAGCCATGTTGTCAAACTATCTAACATTATTTCTACGGGTCATCTTCTTATGTACCTTCCCCAACCACATCTCAATATACTACGATGGAATGCAAAAAAAAAAAAAAAAAAAAAAAGGGCTCTTCAAACAGGTCTGCTTAAACTCTATCCATTAACAGTTAACTTTCAGACAAGTGTACATTTTTACATTTAACCATGTCTCTAACAGTTAACTTTTAAGACAAGTTAAAATTTTTTTATATTGAACTATATTTACATTAGACCCTATATGTTAATGTGTCTTTGATCCCCAATGGGGTGGATACAGATTTTAAAAACTAACTTGCACTTACAGATCCACCTAGCCTAAGATGTACTAAGAAATGCAATGGCGGCCAGCTTGGTACTGACTACATCACACACTGATTGCTGATTGTCTATCAGAATATGGGTCAAGCACCATATGCCAAATGTCCCGTAAAGCGTGTAACAGGGTCCTTTATTTATTTTACTATTTGTAACAGTTAACATTAAGACAAGTATACATTTAATTATAAAGCAATGGCAAACTTCTGCATGTAAAATTGTCGAAGTAGTCAAAAAGTTATGGGGCTAATTTCATGTCCTGTAAAAGATGTACACAACTCCCTGCTTTTGATATAAACCTGGTTTTCTGGAGAGAACTGTCTGTTTTACTTCTGATATAAACCTGGTTTTCTAGAGAGAACTGTCTGCTTTACTTCTGTTATAAACCTGGTTTTCTAGAGAACTGTCTGCTTTACTTCTGATATAAACCTGGTTTTCTTGAAAGAACTGTCTTCTTTACTTCTGTTACAAATTTAGGTTCCTCGCAAGAGAGAACCGTCTGCTTTTCTTGTTATAAACCTGATTTTCTAAAGAGAATTGTCTGCTTTACTTTTGATATAAACCTGGTTTTCAAGAGAGAACTGTCTGCTTTACTTCTGATATAAACCTGGTTTTCTAGAGAGAACTGTCTGCTTTACTTCTGTTATAAACCTGGTTTTCTAGAGAGAACTGTCTGCTTTACTTCTGATATAAACCTGGTTTTCTAGAGAGAACTGTCTTCTTTACTTCTGTTATAAATCTAGGTTTTTCGCAAGAGAGAACTGTCTGCTTTTTTTCTGATATAAATCTGGTTTTCTAAAGAGAAATGTCTCCTTTACTTCTGTTATAAATGTGGTTTTTTTTTTTTAAAAAGAGAGAACTGTCTTCTTTACTTCTATTATAAACCTAGGTTTTTTTAACCTGAGGGAACTGTCTGTTTAACTTCTGATATAAACCTGGTTTTCTAGAGAGAAATGTCTGCTTTACTTCTTATATAAACTTTTTTTTTTTTTTAATACAGAGAAAACTGTCTACTTTCCTTCTGATATAAATCTGGCCTTTTAAAAAAAGAGAAAGCTGTCTGCTTTACTTCTTACATAAACCTGGCTTTCTGGAGAGAACCATTTGTGGTTTATATAATATAAATATATTTCAGAATAAAAAATACACACAATTCAGTACAAGAACACAATGTTGTTTTCAATATATGAAGAATTAGGTAAAAGAAATGATTATAAATCTATCTCATCAATGATGATAAATTAGTTTTGTGGGTTGAAATACACTCTTAACACACTTTTTGAACATCCTAAAAGTTCCACATCGGTTATTGTCAATATAAATATTTAAACAAGAACACGCTATTTATCACATCACACAGAAGCCTCATACGTGTCATAAACACTCTTAGCATTTTCCTTACGAGACGACTGGCTCTGCCGCCGCAACCTCTCGCTGATGCGCTTGTCACGTATATCCACAGCATCACTAACTTGCAAAGCCCGCACAAAGGACATTGGCCGACTGTCCTGTTGTTGTGGCAAAGACACAGATGAGGACTGGCTGGGTAGACGAGAGGACACGGTGGAGACGTTGGATGACAGAGGACCCACTGATGGGGCATTGCTGCTGGGATGAACAGTTTGATGAGCATTCGATGAGCGGATAAATTTTGGCGAGTGCGGTGAGCTGCCTGATGATACAGTTGATGATGCGCCTGGATATCCAAAGCCACCAACTCCTATACTTGTGCTAGGCAGCTGATGATACCCCGAGATATTCTGCAGTGCTGACGTTGGTTGGTATGAACTGCCAGAAACAGCACTGCTGCTATCCCCATATCCTGCTTGTGTTGACTCTGATAAGTTCCTTGGCAGACTCCGATCTCTGACACCTGCCCTCTCTCTATCCCTTGATGCTGATCTTTCTCGAGGTGGGTCAAAATCAAAACTCTTGGATCTGTCCCGATCCCTGGAATGATGAGCCTCCCTGGACAAACTCCTTTCCCGAGGATGAAACTCTGAACTCCTATGTAAAGGGGCACTATCATCAAAAGTGTCTTTGTCACTGTACCTTGATGAACTCCCTTCTCTAAAATACCTATCTCTGCTATTGTGCCGACCATCAGAAGAATCCCTTGATCGGCTGTCATTTCTACCAGATCTTTCAACATAATCCTTGGAGTCAATTCTGTCCCTGCCTCTGGAATTACTAAGAGAAACATCCCTAGGGGAACTGGTATCCCCTCTGGTCCTTTCTATTGTATTATAACGACCAGCTGATTTGTCACTAGAGCTGTAGAGTTGATCCCGACCAGCATCTAATTTGTCATGGGAGCTTGACAGGTAATCAGCTGAGCCTCTTCTACCAGACAAGGAATCTCCTGATCGGTTTAGATATTCTCTAGATCTATTTAAATTCTCCCTAGATCTATTTAAATTCTCCCTAGACCGGCTTGGATAAAAATTCTTGGCTCTATCCTTAATTGGAGATGCTGAAGGAATACCGGATTCCCCAGAGTCTTTCACACCACCTCTCGCAGGTGAAGGCGAATGAGGTGGATGTGGAGGTCGACCAACATTTCTGTCCCCACGCTGAGATGGTGGGGAGTTCACTCTTGGTGAAGGCTTCGACGACGGAGCCCTGGGAGGTAAAGTCCTCTCCAGGCTCTGAATACCAGGCCCAGATGACGAAGTGCTCCGTTTCACACCGGGACTGTTCACCGACACTGGGTTATCATCCACTGGGGGATGGAACTCTTCCTCCTCCTTCACAATCGGGGCTTTGTGTCGCCCAAGACTCCCCCCGTTCTGAACATTGTAAGAGCCGGACTTGCCTGTGGAGCGCTCAGATGTGTTCTTGGACTGAGCTGACTGCTGACTGGCAGGTGAAGCAGGTCTCCTGTGGTTGGGGTGAGCGTTGACCTGCAGGGCTGCCCCAACAGAGGTCGGGTAAGGTAGCTGGTTCACACCAGCATTGAACAGGTTGGTGTATGAACCCCCTTGCTTATGGGCTACAGGTGGTGAAGGCTCACAATCAATAGACTGACTGCTCTTGTCCAGATATTCATCATGCTCATGGGCACTTCTGGGTCTCAGCTGAAACATAAATCAAACAAAAGATGCATTGATAGGCTCTACTGTCTCCAAGCTATTGTTCACACATTATCTACCATAAGCTTAATTATCTCAAAGCTATATATTATCTATCATAAGGTTAACACTCTCCAAGTTATTGTTCACACATTACTTATAACAGGCTCAAATATCTCCAACCTATTGTTCACACATTATCTATCATAAACTTTTATCTCCAATCTTTTGCTCATACATTATCTATCACCTGGCTTTATATACAACCTACTGTTCATGTATTATCTATTATAGTTTCATGACACAAAATTAGTTCTACTGTAACCCTTATCTTCTACACCTATTTTATATGATTGTATATTTTATAAATCTACAATATCCTATGTTCCCCTATTTTTTCTACAGGAAACCCATTGGCTTATTCAGTCCAGATGAAATAACATGCAATTACATTTTAATGCATTACCGATTATCTCCATCTGGCACAAAAACAAAAATAATCGCAATGTATGACTTATTCAGCTAAAATCACGCCACATTTGTTCCTACATAAACACATCCCATTATTTTTTTTTTGGGGCAAGCCTCATAAAATGGACACCAGATGGGTAATGTGAGAACATAAAGGTGCGCCTGCATAATAATGGCCACATTACCCCTTGTCCTTCGTTATCAACAATCGGGGTCTAGCACTCATATGCCTGAATGGAATGTAAACACACTTTACATTTTGCTCCGTCTCTTCGTATTTTCTCTCTCTGCACCTGTCTGTAGGTTTCTCTTTTGCTTTACAAAGTGGCCAATTTTCAGACCACCTGAATTCATTATTAACATTTGCTGTTTCCCCGCCATTTAATCCATTAAGAGTGATTTTATTTTAAACAAATAAATCAATGAAATACCAATGTATTTCACTCAAATGAACTCATGAAATTCATGATTATACCTGGTAATGTATTTCGTCCAAATGGACCCATGAAATACCATGATCACAGCTGGTAATGTATTTTGTCCAAATTAACCCATGAAATACCATGATCACAACTGGTAATGTATTTCACTCAAATGAACCCATGAAATACCATGATCACAGCTGGTAATGTATTTCACTCAAATGAACCCTTGAAATACCATGATCACACCAGGTAATTTATTTATGTATTAAAAACCAATTGGCACCCGATTGCTGATATGATCAATATTACCCGGAAGTCTTTGTTTTCCAGAAAATTACCTGGTTCCCACATCAAGCTGGGTCAACCTGGAAGTTCAGGTCAATTTAAAACAATGCACCAAGATGGGGGTTTGAACAAATGACCACTAGGCTGACAGACAGGCATGCTAGCCACTGCACTACCACAGCTACCTCTGACAAAGGTATTTCACCCAAATGACCTAATTAAATACCATAATCACATCTGACCAAGGTATTCCACCCAAATGAAATTATTAAATACCATAGTCACACCTGATAAAGGTATTCCACCCAAAGGTACCCATTAAATACTATGATCAGATCTGACAAAGGTATTCCACCCAAATTTATCAATTCTTCTTCTGGTATTCTTTCTTTAGTCTTCTTCTTCTTCTGCGATCATCCGGAGTTTTTTTTTCGGATGTGATTGCGTTGTGCCTGTTTACAGCAGAGCTGCGTTCTTGCGCCGTTAGGCCGACACATCCGACTTCTGCGGGCATTTGTTGACCGGGTTAACCTTCCCGGCTTTCTTTAGTCTAACCTCATTCCATCAAGTGAGTTGTGTTGTACTCTATTGTTAAGCTTGTGGCTCAGTACATACAACTCCGACAAGCCTTTGTTGGGTTTGCCCTTGATTGTTCCCTGTCTATCTACAAGGCAGCAGGTTTGTGGCTCTCTTCATCTGGTTCCTACCCCTTGACCTGTCCAACATAGGAGACCCTACCAGTAGTTATGCTACCATCGTCACAGCTCTTGGGGTCATTGGAAAATGCAAGTCCCTCTGACATAGGCCAGGTGGAGACACATTAGAGGGGAGATGTCCAATCTAGATTCAGAACTTTACAATTAACCCAAAAGTTAATAGACCTGCAATCAGTTGTCCCATGGATAACATACCAGTGTGATATGTCAGATTCACCAACATGAGATCAATATATTTTAACTCACTCACTAACTGGCACCTGGCCATCTTGACAGATAGTTTCTTGTGCTTTAAAAAAGGCATAATTACAACCTATGGCGGCAAGACCAGGGATGGAATTATACCTCTTACAACACAAAGCCTTGGCTGAACTGCAGAGACCATAAGTTGTTCATGCAGCATGATCCCTCTCTCTGCCTGCCTAGTTTACTCCAGAGGATAGATAACACCAATACATCCGGAACAGGACAAGCTGCAGAAGCTGCCGGATCAGCAAAGTAAAGCTCTAACTGTCTGCCTGTCAGAGCTTCGATCCTAGACCAGTTGCTAACCAAGGCTTATGGCCTGGTCTGCCCTGCTATGACATTTAGTCTTAGGTTGCATTTCCTCGCACCAGGATAATACCTGAAAGCAATATATTTTACGATCAAAGCTATCCACAATCAGGCCAGGCTGGTTGTGGATTCTCTGGGAGACTTTTAACTCTGAAATCCAATGCCTTTGTGTTCAGGTCAACTCAACCCTGAGAATGGGTTTGCATTTATTGAAGTTTAATTTAGTTTAGTCGACGGATCAATATCACGGCACATGGGTGCAACCCATAAGTGCTACGTTCTACTCCTAACTAAAGCTTGAGCCTGGAGAATCTCAGCTCAGTGCACAAACTCCGTAGCACCGGCGAGGATCCTGAAATAATTTGGGTAGATTTTTAACTCAAAATTTTGCCCGAGCAGCATTGTTAGGCTACGCTTTTTCGATTTCCAACTGCCAAGGGATTTTTACGCATGCAACAATACACGATCTCACTACCCAGAGACCAGGGGAAATGTTACTAGAAGTCCAGGTAAAAAAATCCCGGCCCTCACCAGGGCTTGAACCTGGAACATCCAGCACTCGAGGTGGATACCATACATTGAGATCACTCAGCCCCTGCAGTTTATGGAAGTCAGGTTTGTTTAGAGACTTTTCTCTGAACCGAATACCAAAGTTCAATTTCTATAGGGAATGCATTGCACAGTTTTCCTTCTCTACTCCAAGTTTAGAAACCAGACTTGTACTGGCACTTCACATCTGTGGACAGGCATATAAGTATGTAACCAGGTCAAAATTCGGCACAGCATCTACAGACTGGCTGATACAAGGATCGGGTGAGTCATGTTTTCTCAGTGGCTTTTTACTGTCAACAGATCCAAACCAATGCCCAGAGGGAATAAAAAGGCCTCAAAACAATGGACATATAACAATGCACGTATAATAATGTACTTATCTTTGAGTGAGTACATATAACACAGCCGGCTACTGGGCGAAGGGCTTACGGATGCAGTTTGTAATCCAGCATACTGTGTTCAAAACACAGCTGTGCTGTTTTTTTATGAAATGGTATGGGTGCCGGTCGTTCAGAAAGCAAAGGCAAACTACTGAACGTAAACTTTCCCAGGAATCACGAACAGCCAAAAATTGCTGGGGTTGACTGCTACGTCCGTAAAGGATATGCAACTAACTTTAACATGTAACACTTAGAAAGCAAATGGCCCAAACAGACACATACAGACGGTATTTTCTTGTCAGGCAGCATGGAATGTTCTCAAATTCCCCCTTCAAATTTGTATGTATTAACATGTCAAATTCCCCTTTAAATTAAAATGTACTTGTCTAAATGAGAACTATGAACATATCAAATACCCCCTTCAAATTAAAATTTCTCCATCATAATTAGAACTATGAACATGTCAAATTTCCCCATCAAATTTCTCTATCTTAATGAGAAGTATGAACATTTCAAATTCCTCATTTAAATATATCCATCTTAATGAGAACTATGAAGGTGTCAAATACCCCCTTCAAATGAGAACTATGAAGGTGTCAAATACCCCCTTCAAATTAAAATTTATCTGTCTTAATGAGAACTATGAAATGAAAATTCCCCGTTCAAATGTATCTGTCTAACACAGTGGTTCTCAACCGGTGGGGAATCCCCCCCCCCCACCCCTGAGGGAATTTTAGGGTTTCCAGGGGGGGGGGGGGGGGGAAATGATTATTTCAAGATCGCGTTAATACAAGAACCGATTACTTGATATTGTTTTTCCTTTCATACTTTACGGTTCTGTACGTCTCACCACTTCTAAAATTCATTTTATAAAGTAAGCAGACCCACAAATCACGTTTTATGTGGACGTCTAGACTTGTTTTGGCATGTGCTTCCATTATTACGTATACTGTGTAGGGGCAGGAGCGGGAGGGGGGATTTTAGGTAGGAAATACGAAAAGGGGGGGGGGGGATGACATTGTGAAAATATGGTGATGGGGGGCATGGGTCAAATATTTAGGTAGGAAATACAAAAAGGGGGGGGGGGGAATGACGTTCTGAAAATATGGTGAAGGGGGGAACGGGCCAAAAAAGGTTGAGAACCACTGGTCTAACAGATTCAGTGCCAAACAAAAAAGTAGGTTTGGATCAAACATAAATAGACAGTAGAAAATAAGAAGTAGGGGTGTGCCATGTATCAGAAGTGGAGTAAAGGAACTAATAGAGGATAACAGGGAAAACCAACAGTTGTCTAGCCCTGAGGCACTTAGAGCAAGGGAATTAATAAAGTATAGCAGGGCAAAACCGAGTTGTCTAACCCTGAGGCACTTAGTGCAATTGAGCGCTAATCAACTCGAGGGGCCAGCGTGTATACCTTGGGCTAAGTGAAAACGCACGGGGAAAAAGTGTGACCGGGAAAAAGTGTGACCATGGATAGCTGAGAGGCCCAGAAGAGTTGTGAGATCACTCAGGACTAAGGTTGCAGGCTGTCAACATCAGTTAGGAAAGTTAGCGATATCAGTAATTCTGCACCGGAATGGAGAAATAATAAGAACGATATATGGCTACGCTAAATGCTGGAAATGAAAGAACTAGAGAACAAGTGATCTTCTTGTCGGCGTCTACGAGAAGTTACTAGTATGGGCGATTCGCCAGTATGTTCGTTAAGTGTGGGGTATAATATTTCAGAGCCACACTTGAGGTGTAACATTGTGTGGTAGGAGGATATTCTCTGAGTAACTGTAAGTTGAACTCTTTTTGTAAATGTGATGTGACTTATGTGATGTGACGTTTAGTGGAACATGGACAGAAGAACAAACGCCATCATTGACGAGACAAGGGTCATTCCCGACCAACTAGCACTGTGTAGAAACTGAGTGATCGGCACATTGAGTAAAGCAAGATCTCTACCAGCATGTTGCAGGACTGGCACTCATTTAATAAAGTCATCATCAACCTGACATGGTGTCTGGCGTCCTTTGTTCCTAATCAAGCGAGAATGTGCTGCAGTACCAGTTATGAGCCATTGCATAATTGACATACCACAATAGGTTCATGGCAGGGTGTGTCACAGTTATGACTTTAAAGTTGTTAATATGGGAGCAGACATGTTGCATTATATGCCAAATTAAAGGGAGCTGCATACAGGAAACTACTGTATTCATAGTTTAACTAATTTAATTTACACTCCCATGGCAGTCACAAGAAGTTCAAATAAGACGACTTATCAGCACATGGCACTTAATCAGTTAATGAGAACTATGAACTTGGTAAATCTGTACTGTTTTCTTTCTAATTTAGTTGTTTTTCTTTTTATCCTGGAACTAGAAGCCTTCACAGCTTAACTTTTGTACTGGCAAGATCTCACTCACAGTAGAGCTGTAATCAGAACTATGTTCAATCATCACCCTCATATTGCAGGTCTTTTGCAAAGCGTTGCTCACATCATGGCACGATGACAAGTGTCTCCATCTCTTGCCACTACTCTAGCCTCATCCTCCCATCATTGCACGATGACAAGTGTCTCCATCTCTTGCCACTACTCTAGCCTCATGCCTATCATCATCATGTGCCATGCTGATAAGCGTGCACAGTCATGTTTTGCCATCTCACTCGACCATCAGTCGTGGATCAGCTCAGTGTTTTTGTCTCGACCATACAACGTGGCCAAGCCATCTGGGTATTTACTTCTCTGCCCTCCCCTTGTTCCCTTCCCCTCGATCTTGCCAGTTGTCACCAAGCTCTCCAATTTATTTCTTCTCTTAACATGACCAAAAAATGTTGACTGTCTACGTCTAATTTCTCTAATCAGTTTATGGTTTTCATTTGTTTCTTGTAGGACTTGGTCATTGGTTTTTCTGTCTGTTCATGGTATTCTTTGCATACTCCTCAGAAACCACATTTCCGCAGCCATCAGATGTTTTTCAGCTTGTTTGCTCATTGTCCACACTTCACAACCATACAAAAGCACAGGTTCTATGTAGCACCTCAACACTCTTTTTCTCATTTCAATTGACATCTTTTTATTGGTCAGTATGTTTATCATCTTGCTACAGGCTACTTTCGCCATGACGATCCTTGTTCTAATCTCTTAAAGACATCTCCCATCAGATGTTATGACTGTTCCGAGATAACTGTACCGATTCACTTGTTGAAGAATTGTTTTTTAGTTATTCCCATTTACTTGTATATTACTTTGTGGTATTTCATTCTTCCTAGTGATGACCATAATCTGTGTCTCCTTACAATTTAATTCTAACCCAAGTTGTTCACTGTGTGCAACAATCACATCTACTAAATTACTTCTGCTCATTGTCTGCAATCAATACTGTATTATTCACATATCTAATGTTATTGATGTTATGCCCCTCAATGATGATTCCTTTCATATCGTCAACACTTCTGAAAATACTTTCACTGTACAGGGAAAAAAGGTCTGGAGACATTACACATCCCTGTCTCACACCTCTCTTAATAGGCTGATATTGACCTACTTCATTATCAATCTTTATGACAGCTTGTTGTTTCCAACATATGTTTTTTACGAGTCTAAGGTCTTTACCATCAATTTGCAGATCTGCAAGCATCTCCATCATGTTGACATGACTTACTTTATCAAAAGACTTTGTATAGTCAATAAAGCAAAGATGTAAGTCTTTGTTTACTTCTCTAGAACGTTCAGTTAATTTTCTTAGCATATACACAGCATTTACCGTGCCATTGCCTTCTACAAACCCACATTGTTCTTCTTCTATTTCGGGTTGTATTTTCTTCCTAACTCTTTGCATGATAATTCTTAGCAAAAGTTTTGATGTGGATCATTATACTAATTGTTCGATATTGATCACATTCCAAGGCTCCTGATTTCTTTGGGATTGCAATAAATATAGAATTACATAATTTAGGAGGTATATCTCCAGTATCATATATTGTGTTAAGCAGTCTGGTGACTAGATCTATTTCATATTCTTCTTAGGCATTGATCATTTCTGTTGAGATGTTGTCAGGATCCAGGGTCTTGACAGATTTCATATGGTTAGGAGCATTCTGAACTTCTATCTTCAGAATTGTTGGTCCTTCATTATTACTCCGAATATCATAATGTTCTTCTTTTGGATCATCATAAAGGTTTTTCACATAATGTTACCATGTATGTAAAATCTCATGTTTTTCTATTATGATTTTTCCATCTATTGTTTTCAGGCAGCCTGATGATGTAGGTGTTCTTTTATCAGTAAGCTCCTGAATTCTTTTGTGCATTAATTTGGTAGTTTTACTGTTGTTGTTTTTAAATTTCTATGCATTTTCAAACCATGCTTCTTTACACTATTTTCTGACTTTCCTGTGAATCTCATCATGTTTGTCAGGATTATTTTTGTTGAGTCTTCTTGTTTCCATTAGCCTTAACATTTTTTAAGTCATCCATTTCTTACGACCTATTTTCTTTAATTTTGGAATAGTTGTTTCTGCAGCAAAATTGATTGAATTCTTCAACATTTCCCATTGATCATCTACATCTTGAAATAAGATCTCTAGATCAGACAATACATCAAAATTGTTCTTTACTTCTATGTTAAAATTGTCTCTTATTTCCTTGTCATCTTTTAATGGACATAGATTATATTTAGTGTTTCTTGATGTATACTTGACTGTCTTTAACTTTACCTTCAATATGCCTATAATCAAGCTGTGATCACTGTAACAGTCTGCTTTTGGAACTGTTTTTACGAATTTTATCGCTTTTCAAAACCTTGTTAATCAGGATGTGATCCCTTACTAACAAATTAATATTCCTGAAAGTGACCCCTCACTAACAAACAGGTAACAAACTATTTTAAAAAATATGTTTTGCATATCCTTTACAGGACATCGCTGTCAACATTAGCATCTTTCAGCTGTATGTTGATTTCTTGGCAAGATTACGCTCAGTAGTTTGCCATTGCTTTCTGAGCGGCCGGCTCAGTTATCCCGCAAGTCACCAGCGGGGATCAAATCGCTCCCAGCTCTCGCCCCGCTACGAGACTCTGCGTGATAAACGGGATTACGGAGAAAGTGTTGTAACCCTTCGGCCAGTAATATTCCTAAATGAGCCTAAAAAAGGACGTTGGCTGTGACAGGTCCTTCATATGGTACAGCTGCAGGCAGTATCCATAGATTTCAGCCACCACATTTGGCTGAGTCAGAGTTTGGGGGAACTAAGCTAGCTTTCTATGAGAGTTTCCTCTGTGCATTCAAGTCTACAAAATATGATGGCGCGATCACATCCCAGAACCATAGCAGGAAATGGCCAATGTTAAACTGATTAAGTGTTGTGGTTAATACATCTACTTTACTACCCAGGACATACCTGGGTACCCTAGGTAGGCTGGGTCGACTTGGGAGCGCAGCTTAATGTTAAGATGCCACTTGGATGTGGATGTGAACCCACAACCACTGGGCTGGCAAACAACCAGGCTGGCCACTGCACTACAATGGATCCACCCAAGAAGTGCTGTGTTTGAATTCAGCTAAAGACAACAACATTCTCAAAGGAGATATTATTTTCCTCCCACCTCCACCTGATCTTTTGGTCGTTGATTGGATGCCTAGTTCTTCTTAGATAAGGATTTGAAAATCCCATGGCAGTTGGAAATTGCAAAGAGTAGGCTTTTTAGGTCAATGCTCTGGCAAAAGCTTAAAATTAGAAAGCCAACCCGAAACAAAATATTGATAGCATGTGTTTAAGACCCATCATTCATAAAATAAACACTAATTTTGATCAGTTCAACCCCCCACACACACACACAAATTCAGTACAGCTTCACACAACCAAAACTACAGTACCCGAAGCAGTGACTTCATTAAGACAAAACTGTGTATAAGAAGGTGTTGAACACAAGCAGATAGGCTAGACACCAGCAAAGCCATACTCAAGTGAAACAGTCACCCTAGCCTGTCTTTGTCATTTCTATTACAACAAAATTAAAAAAAAAAAAACTATTATGCTTACAGTGCATACATAAGACCAAGAACTAAAGTTATGCAACCATACTGAGACATGATCTAGAAAATAGGTTTTCAAACTAAAGCTATTTTATATATTTTAATATTTGTTTTTTGTTGTTGTTGAACAGCATCAAAAACCTCAGATGTGGAACGTATATTTTTCTATGAAGTCCTAAAGGTAGTCCCCATGGGTAACCAACCATAGCAGACAATGAGCAGGATCTGCAACATCTAGTAGCTGCGGTTGTTACACACTGTGAACAGCTAGGGTTAGAATTAAATTGTAAGAAGACCAGATTATGGTCGTCTCTAGGAAGAAGGAAATACCACAATGTATTATACAAGTAAATGGGAATATTCTTCAACAAGTGAATCGGTACAATTATCTCGGAACAGTCATAGCATCTGATGGGAGATGCCTTGAAGAAATTAGAAAAAGAATCGCCATGGCAAAGGTAGTCTTTTGCAAGATGGGAAACAAAGTGACCAATAAAAAGATGTCATTTGTAAATAAGAAAAGGAGTGTTGAGGTACTAAATACAGCCTGAGACTCTGAGACAAGTAACAACATTTATTTCTTCTTCATATTTTAATTTTCTCTTCACTGCTCTGATTTTTTCATCTTTTTATTCTTCTCATCCTGTCTTTATGCCTTAATGTAGTCACAGGAGGATCTTCTCTTGTACTACATGTTGTTTTTCATGCATGTATTTGTTTGCTGATGAAGGCTAGTCGCCGCAACGTCCTGTATGTGTCGTAATTATGTTCTGTAAAGCTGCATTATTTAATAATGTCTATAGTTATGTACAATGTTACACTCTCACATGGTGCTTGTAACCTTCTCCATAGTTATGTACTGTGTTATACTTTCACATTGTGCTTTTAACCTTCTCTACAGTTATACTTTCACATTGTGCTTTTAACCTTCTCTACAGTTATACTTTCACATTGTGCTTTTAACCTTCTCTACAGTTATGTACAGTTATACTTTCACATTGTGCTTTTAACCTTCTCTACAGTTATACTTTCACATGGTGCTTGTAACCTTCTTCATAGGTATGTACAGTTATACTTTCATATTGTGCTTTTAACCTTCTCTACAGTTATACTTTCACATTGTGCTTTTAACCTTCTCTACAGTTATGTACAGTTATACTTTCACATTGTGCTTTTAACCTTCTCTACAGTTATGTACAGTTATACTTTCACATTGTGCTTTTAACCTTCTCCATAGTTATGCACGGTGTTATACTTTCACCTTGTTCTTTTTACAGTCTTGATTGCAGACAATGAACAGGACCTGCAACATTTAGTAGATGCGGTTGTTGTACACAGTGAACAACTCGGGTTAGAATTGAATTGTAAGAAGACACAGATTATGGTCATCACTGAGAAGAAGGAAATACCACAATGTAATATACAAGTAAATGGGCATATTCTTAAAACAAGTGAAGAGCTACAGTTATCTCGGAGATGCCTTGAAGAGATTAGAACAAGAATTACCATTGCGAAGGTAGCCTTTTGCAAGAAGAAAAACATACTGACCAATAAAAAGATATCAACTGAAACGAGAAAAAAAAGAGTGTTGAAGTGCTACACAGAACCTATACTTTTGTATGGATGTGAAGTGTGGACACTGAGCAGACAAGCTGAAAAACATCTGATGGCTGTAGAAATGTGAGAAAAATGCAAAGAATACCATGGACAGACAGAAAAACCAATGAACAAGTCCTTCAAGAAACAAATGAAGATCGTAAACTGATTAGAGACATTAGACGAAGACAGTCAAAATTTTTGGGGCATGTTATGAGAAGAAATTAATTGGAGAACTTGGTGACAACTGGCAAGATCGAAGGGAAGAGACCAAGGGAAAGACCGAGAAGTAAATACCTGGATGGCTTTGCCACATGGCATGGTCGAGACAGAAACACAGAGCTGATCCATGACTCTGGTGATCGAGTGAGATGGCAAAACATGACCGCCCACGCTTATTGGCATGGCACATGAAGGATGGATGGATGGATAGTTATGCACAGTATAATACTTTCACTATTTCATATGGTTTAGGTTAAATAATCCTGCCATTTCTACTTTAATATTTACAGCTAAGAGTATTTTATGTATTGGTTTGAAAGAGTGTAATTAAAAAAGAATACTGCGAGAGGAGTAAAAGCAACATTTAAGATGGATAGAGTTGATTAATGAAACAAGATGTTAAGAAAAAATGTATTCATGTACAGAGTAACTAAAAAACACACAGTGAGTTGCTTTGCACAGAAAGAGCTATACAGCGTGGTACAGATATATTCCAAGGTTTCATCAGAATTGTTTTCTTCAGTGAAAGCTTGCAACAGCACAATAAAACAGCTTTAATATGAACCATTGACTAATTTTACCTTCAGCCAGAATTTCCGAAAACTATAATTGAAATCAAAATATACAAATAATCACAAACATTGTAGGATATGAAATAATGCGATATTAACGAAATAACAAAACACAAATGTTGAAAAAAAAACAAAAAAACCCAACAATCTAAGTTAATTTAACAATCCTTAAGAAAACATTATAAAAATGAACCAAAAAATTAGGACTTTTAACTGATGCTCAAACCTTGACATGGAGGCTATGTCTAACTCAAACTAGTGCCACTGCCATCCCTGCTACTACTGAAACTGCCTGCCCTGATGCTACTGACACTCTCAGTTATCTGCGTGGCATATAGTTTGCTAGAAGTTGATTAGTATATATGAGAGAGGGTGAGGGAGAGAGAGAGACAGTGAGAGAAGGGAGAGTTGGAGAAAGAGGTGAGGTAGACACAGAGGTGTATTCAGAGGGCAATAAACAAAAGAAATATCGCGAGATAGAGATGGTGAGAAAGATATTAAATTTTTCAATTTAACTTTATTTTAAAAGGGTCACAAACTGGGAATGCAGGCCCGTCTTACATTCTGCCCTTCCAATCACTCATCTTTCATTCATCCATAGTGCATGATACATTCACATAGGAAAAAAAATTGTTGTCGAATGTTGTAGACATAAACAATGTAAATTACCACGTTATGTGGCACATCTCCCACCAACCAACACATCACCTCACCCACACCCAGGGACACATACATACCCCACCAACCCATCCATTCCCCTCCCACACACATCCCCCCACCCCACACAAACATCCCCCACCAACCTACACATCCTGCAACCACCCACATACACATACAAACACCCCCCCCCCCCAACATTCTCTAACAACCCACCCACTCCACCAACCCACACATCCCGCACCCACCCACACATCCATCATTCACTCACACATACACATCCCCACTAACACACATCTCCCTATCCACACTATCTCCCTACCCACCTATACATCCCCAATCCACTCACACACACCTATACATCCCCAATCCACTCACACACAACCCACCACCCACACATTCCCTAACCCACATCCCACACCACACATATCCCACACACACACACATATCCCCCACCAATACAGATATCCTAACCCACCCACCACACACATACCCCCACCCATACATCTCTCCAACCAACACACCACAGACATCTTCCCACCCACACACACACATCTCCCTCCCATCCACACATCCTCCACCACCCACCCACCAACCGCCCATTCTCTAACCACACACATCCCGCTCTGACCCACACACACATACCTCACCCACTTACACATCCCCCACACATCTCTCCACCATCCAACACATACCCCACCACCCACATACACTTCCCCCCACCAACCCACACATCCCCGCACCCTCATCCGCCCACCCACATCCCCACCCACACACCACACACATATCCCCAACCCACACACACCTACCCACCCACACACCCCCACCTATGCCACACACACATCCCCCACCCCCTACATCCCCCACCCACCCCCACCCATCCAAATACACACCCCTCACTCACACATTCCCACACTCACACACATCCTCCACACACACACTCACATCTAGACACATGCATGATGCCTCATGTAATCACTGAAACTAATATGACCAGTTGCTGACCAAGGTTTAGGGCCTGGTCTGCCCTGCCATGACATTTAGTCTTGAGGTTGCATTTCCTTGTCGTGGCAAATCAAGTGAATAAATGTCCTCAGGATCCACCAAAAGGGGGAAGGGAGAGTGATGGATCCACTGGTGCTCAAACGGTAACAACTAGGAACGACACACGGGCATCGACTCCAGCCTCACGTCCGGGCTGGCTGTGTCTGTGGTAAAAGCGTCACCACGCAGCGGGGGATACAAATTCACGAGGGACTTAAGAATGCATGAGTATACCACGGGACGATCCTCATCGCGCTGCCACTGATGTGGCAGGTGAGTCAGTAGTTGATCTCAGCCAGGGCGAATCCCAGAGCTGAGCATATTCAAGTTGATCACTCTGGCGGTGCAGCCGAGCACCTGTCTGACGGTCCACGTGTGAAGATCAAGTCCCTGCGTACTTGCGAAAGGGAGGCTTAGGGATGAATAGAGAACATCCTGTCCCAAGCATTAGATGAAGACACCAAGTAGACACCACTGAACAAGAAAAAAAGAGAGATTTAGAGAAACTGTATACCTCCACTGCCTGCGCCAATTTGGTGGCAGTGAGCGGAAGAAGGCTACCAGTCCACAGATGAGCAGGCGGCAAAAGCTAATCGCTGAGATGAAAGCGCAAAAGAGAGCTGCTCGGAAATGATTTAAAAAGTCAGATGCAAGTGAAAAAGAGGGTCCGTGAGAGGTATGAGAGCACCTCAAATCCAAACATAGCGCCCTCTGCAGAGCAGAATGATTCTGCAGAAATAGGCAAAGGGCATGCAAGTAAGGAATTTTTCCGTGAACCATTCCAATTCGCTAGAAACTTGTTCAAACAGCCACGATCCGGTAATCTCTGCACTGAGAATGAGGAGCTAGAGGAGCATCTGGTACACACGTACTCGGATGCACAGTGCGACGTTCCGCTTGGAGAAATAGGTCTGGTATGGCCAGAAGAACCTACAGTAGGTTTCAATATCAAGCCCCCGAGGTGGAACGTGGTCATGGCTGTTGTGAAGAAGGCAAAAGGTAAATCGGCACCTGGTCCTAATAATGTCTCGTACATAGTGTACAAGCGATGTCCAAACATCCTTAAAAGGCTCCACCGGATACTGAGATCTGCGTGGAGGCACCAGCGAATAAGTCCGGAGTGGAGCAAGGCCAATGGAATCTACATACCCAAGGAACAGAACACAGCAAATATTACCTTGTTTAGGCTAATCTCTCTTCTGAAAGTCGAGGGCAAAATATTCTTCTCACTTGTGGCTAGTAGAATCATGACGTACATAATCGCGAACAGGTATGTCAATAAGCAGGTTCAAAAAGGGGGCATGCTGGGAGTTCCTGGAGGTGTGGAACATGCTACCATGATCTGGGAAGCTATCCGGAGACAAAGGGCGAAAAGTTAGACCTGCATATGGTACGGTTGCACCTGGCTAACGCCAGGGTCAGTACCCCACCAGATGCTGTGGCAGGCCCTTAGGATGTACTACGTTCCTGAGGAGATCACATCGATGGTTAAGCAGTATTTCTCCGGGTTCACTCTCCATTTCTCTACCTCGAGATGGATTGACCTTCAAGTGGGTATAGCAATGGGATGTACGATTTCACCGATACTATTTGTCATGGTCATGCGGGTCGCTCTGGATACTGCATCCGGCTATATACAAGGACCGAGCTTCAAGAAAGAATATAGGATGTCACCACTCAAGGCCTTCATGGACGACACGACAATCCTGATGCCAGATGAGAGTCATGCTCACCGCATGCTCCAAAGGCTTGATCAGCTGATCGACTGGTGCAGGATGAGCTTCAAACCCAAGAAGTCGAGAAGCTTGTCAATCGTGAAGAGCAAGGTGGCAGCAAATGCATTCAAGGTGGCCAACCAGGTGATTCCCACAGTGATGGAGGAACCCATCAAGAGTCTCGGCCAAGTGTACGATTCCTTTTTGACGGATATGAATGCAGCACAACACATACGTGAGACAACAGTAAGAGGTCTGCAAGCCATTGATAAGGGCAGACTCATTGGGAAATTCAAGATTTGGTTTATCCAGTTCATGCAGATCCAGAAGCTGCTATGGCCCCCCACTCATCTATGACATGTGCACAAGCGCGATGGAGGTGTTAGAGAAAAAAGTCAGCAAAGCCACAAGTAAATGGCTGGAAATGCCAACAGGTCTGCCGGACGTAACGTTGTATTCAAAGAAGTCCAAACTCATATTCCTGTTCAAGTCTGTTGTCGAGGAATGCGCGAGTCCCAAGATGAAACAGTGAGCGGCTCCCAGCCAGCGCAGTGTCTAGGTGTTCGCTTGCATGCCCGGTGGTCATGAGCTAAATCCACATTGGGGCAGATTAGGATTTTAAATATTGACCTGGGCTCCCATGTCAACCCAGCCCAGGTGTACCCAGAGATGTCCTGGGAAGTAAAGATGGCCGGCTGAATACTGACAGGCATGGGAGGGAGATAGAGTATGATTGCATGAATGATTTAGTGTTTGTGATTGTGAGTGGGTAAATGATGTAAGAGTATGTATGCAGGGTTGTATGTATGTGTTTATGTGAGTGTGTATGTGTGTCTGCATGCCTGCCTGTCTGTCTCATAGCATGGTAATGTGCATTGATTATGTTAACATTTATTTCACAATGTTTTTTTCCCTATGTGAATGTAACTTGCACAATGATGAATGAAAGATGAGTGATTGGAAGGACCGAATGTAAGATGGGCCTGCGTGCCCAATTTGTGACCCTTTGAAAATAAAGTTCATTCGTTCGCTCATCTCCCACAGAGAGCCAATTGGTGTATAAAAACACTGGTCTAGCACCATATAACATTAAGACTGTGATGTTGCAGCATTAATTTATGTTTTAGTGATTAATTTTAACAGATTTTAAAACATGTGGGAAAAACAGGGAGATCATAATAATCATGGGAGATTTCACTGCAAAAGTGGAGTTGGAAGAAAGAGTCAAAGTATGAGGACTTTCGGTACATGATACAGAAATAATAATTGAGAGAAATTAATAGACTTTTTATGACATGATAATCAGTTTAAAATTACAGTGGTAGACAATTCATATTACTGTGTGAATATGTGTGTTGTATTTTTCAGCTAGTAGACCATCTTACTATATCAGGTCGAATAGTTAGTTAGTTAGTTAGTCGACAGATCATCCTCGTTGCACATCGGACCATTCAGTCCATAAGTGCTCGGATCCCCTCCTCAGCAAATCCCGCAGCGTGTAGCGGCTAACGACGCCAGTTCTGTGTTGGTTTATCAATCTTCTTTGGCTTCCTGCGTAGTGTTCTTGTTTGGCCACCCCTCTTTTAATTTGCTGCTCTCGCAGTCTGGCCATTGTTGTAGATTCACAGTCATCACTTGGTTCTTGCAAAAGTCTCACTTCTCGTAGAGCATTCAGAATGTCAGCCTGGTCCATGGCGCGTCCGCCCTCCACAGTAGCCTCACCTGCGAGCTTGTCAGCCCGCTCATTTCCTTGTACTCCCGCATGCCCTGGCACGAAGATGAAACTAATCTTTGCCAGCCGAGACCGCTTCAGAGGCAGCAACCATTCTCTTCGGATCGACCCCTCCTCTATCCTCTTGATCATGTTCATTGAGTCGCTAAGGAAACAAGCCCTAGTGAATGTCTGTGTCTCGAGCCATGTTATTGCTTTACTTACTGCCATGACTTCCATGGTCAGGCTACTTGTGGTTTCAGTGAAAGCACCAGAGTCCTCCTTCACAATTCTCCCTCCGGCCCGAGCTGTAAAGGCCCATGAGCTTCTCACATGTCGGACGACCGACCCATCTGTGTAGATGACCGCGTCACTGTCTAGCGAATTCTCGAAAATCAACGCTTGTACTTCAGCCTCCACAGCAGCCGGATTTTCTTGTCTGCATTTTCTATCTAGTTGGATGCAAACTGAAAAGGATGTGCAGAAGTCTGTTGGCACTTGCACCCACTCCTCGCCAGGTTCTAAGTCCTCAAGTGAACACACCTGTTGAAGAATGTCTTCGGCTTGACCCATCCACGACCGTCCTCTTTTTAACCTGCTGCCCTTCACCTTCCTAATTTCACTATGCAGTGGATGCTGTGTGTTTGCGTTAATTCTGAGGTAGGCGCGTGCCCTGCAAACTTGCATTCTCTCTTCAATGGTTGGAAAATCAAGAAGGTAGCGCATCGCCCTGCATGCTGTATCTCTTGTACATCCAAGAATAATGCGCATAGCTTCATTCTGTATCCTTTCCATCCTTTCTATCTGCTTATGGCTGAGAGTAAGGATTGCCATTGCATACTCCAAAACAGACATGACCAGCCCCTCGTACAGAAGACATAGATGGCGCTGCTCACAGTTTGCTGCCGCCATCACCCGCATCGCTGCCAAACCCCGATTGGCCTTTGTTATCACCTGGTCTATGTGCACATTATAAGCAAGGCTTCGATCAAACCGTATCCCCAGGTAATTCATTGCCTGCGTTCTTTCCACCGTCTCTGAACACAGCATTACAGTTGGTGTTGGATTGTTGACAATATGATTATTCAACGAGAACCAAGTCACTGTTGCCTTTGTTGGGTTGACCATTGCCCCAGCTTCATCACACCAAGTACTTATGCGATTGAGTTCGGTTTGTAGTTCCACAGCAACCTCCTCTCTATCCTTACCCTGACGATACACTAAAACATCATCGGCATATGACAATGTCCTGCCAGGTCCAGTGATCTGCTCACTGGTGATTCTCACTGTGTAGGCGTTGAACAGTACCGGAGATAATGGTGATCCCTGTGGTAGGCCAGGATATATTGTTGTTGGTTCCGAAGTCCAACTGCCACATCTAAAAACTACTTTCCGTTGGAAGAGGGCTGCAGCGAACCAACTAAGGAGGAATGGACACGTTTAGTTCAAGAAGCTGAAACATTAAAAAATCCAGTGGTACTCTGTTGTATGCGTCCTCAAGATCAATCGCTGCAGCAACGGTTTCAGTGCCTGAGTGGAAACCTTCATAGACATCGTGGGCAAAGACTGCTGCATTGGTCCAGGTTTCTCTTTTTGGACGGTACCCACCCAGGGTAGGTGGGAAAACACCTTGCCACTCTAGTTGGCTTGATATTTTCCTGGCAATTACCTTCTCCAGCAGCTTGCCTATTGTATTCTGCATGGTTATAATTCGATATCCCTGAATTTTTTTGTGGTCTTTGTCAGGCTTCGGCAAGGGAATCAGATAGCTGTGTAACCATTCCTCCTTGATGCTAGCACTCCCTATACTGTTGTTGTACATGTCTGCTAGTTTCTCTAGCTCATTGTCGGTACACCTATTTATGTCGTCGTATCTTATGCCATCAGGACCTGGAGCACTGTTTTTTGATCGTCGAAGCACAGCCTTGATTTCTTTCACTGTCACTGTGTCTTCATCCGAAGTGTTCTGGGCCTTGCATCTGTCTGAGGTGACCTCCTTGGCCAGATTCCGGCCTCCCATGTCTGTCTGGTTGCTCTGCTCAAGGTAGCGTTCAAAGAGGGCTTTGCCCTTGTCCTCGTCAGTCCTCTGCCAGATGAGGTCAGCGCCTTGGAAGTCAGAAATGCTCTTATTCTTGACTACACCACTCATGCTTTTATGTAGTCGCCAGAACAATTTCAGTGACTTGTCTGTGCTTACTCTTTGACACATCTCTGCCCATTTTTCGCTTTTAACCACCTTGACCAGTTTTTTGAAATAGCTTACTTTTGTGTGCATCTCTCTTTCTAAGTGCAAGCAGGGACTAGGATGACCAGCTCTGTTCTTCTTGGCATTTTGCCATCTCCTTACAGCACTACGCTTATCCACCCAAGCCTTCTCCACCTCGAAACTCCACCACGGTGGCTGCTCCCAGCTTTTTTTCCTGCCCTGAAACGTTCTGCGCTTGTCACGTCTTATTTTACTCACCACATCTTGCCCTGTACTGTCATACTGGAACGTCTTTACCTTTAGCTTGTGCTGCCTGGTTCTGCCTTTCTCCACCAATATGCTGCATGGGTGGTGGTCGCTGCCATGGTGTCCTAGGACACCCCATCTACACACTGTAGTGAGTGAAGGTGAAACTAGCGCCAGATCAATAGCACTGTCCTCATCGCCTGGACGGCTTGCTGTCCTGGTGACACAGCCGCTGTTGATACAAACCAGGTCGATGGTTTCCAGTGCAGTCTCGAGCTCCTCCCCTTGTGTATTGGAGGAAGTGTTTCCCCATGATATGCCTTTAGCGTTGAAGTCACCACAGAAAATAACATTTCTCTCGTGGCCTAATATGCCACTTAAGCACTGCCACTTCTGGGCGTCCACACTTGCATTGCGGGCATAAACATTAACCAACACGAATGGTATACTGGAATGAACTCTCAACGCCTGTATTTGCATATCGTCACTGTTCCAACTGGACATGTCTAGCTCTGACGCCACCATGCTGTCGCGAACGAGAATCGCCGTTCCCAGATGTCGTCTGTTGTAGAAACATTTGAAGCCGGCAATTCGGAGTAGCTGATCGCCCAGTCTCGTCTCCTGGAGTGCTACAATGTCGTTCCTGTAAACTAGGGTTTCTAAAATAGAGCCCCGTTGTTTTACACTGGCACAGTTCCAATATAGAATACGGATGTTCCTGAGTCCTAGACGGTGACACTTGAGTCTAAAACGTCTCAAGCCACCGCGCTTACCTGGCTTCTTTTTCCCTGCGCGGCTACCACGCCGCTTCGGTATGTTGACTGCTGATCGCTCGGAACACACACGTTGTTCCGCCATGTTGAAAAAACGTAAACACAGACTTTTGAGAACCACACACGCTGCTGAAAATTCACTCAAGGATGGCTTCGCTCGATGCACGAACTCCGTAGCACCCGCGCAGATCTTGAGTAGAAACTCCTGGTTTTACATCCTGGCACACCAATTACACGCAAGAAATGAATAAATCCATCCCCTACGCGAAAAAGTTAACGAACACAAAACAACACGACCGTCCGTCGCCATCTTGAAACCGGAAGGTCGAATAGAGAGTGACAGTGAGTCCGGGGGAAACGGAGGAGGGTTGGCAGGGAAAGACCTATTTAAAGCCAGGGCTATGAAATATACATGAGAAAATTGAGACATAGTTATTTGGGACCCTCCACATAGCTTGTTACAATCAGAGGTAAATAGCAAATTATCCCTCGATCAGGAAATCAACATCAGGATTGGCAAGGCAGCAACAACAATGAACATGTTAGCAAAAAGAGTCTGGGAGAACAGGAAGCTTACTGCCAAAACAAAAGTCCTCGTCTACCAAGCCTGTGTCCTTAGTACTCTTCTTTATGGCAGTGAAACCTGGACAACTTACTCACGCCAAGAGAAATGTTTTCATATGCTTCTACTGCTTTTCTACAGGAAGGAACAGCTTTCATATGCAGTGTCTGCGAAGAATACTTGGTATTAAGTGGCAAGACAAAATCACAAATACTGAAGTATTGGAAAGATAAGGTTGTGTGACGGTTTATTCCATGCTCACTCTTCGTAGACTTAGATGGATAGGACAAGTTAGGAGGATGGATGATGGTAGAATACCAAAGAAAATCTATTTTGGTGAATTACAGACGGGTAGAAGATCTCAGGGTTGGCCTCTACTACGATACAAAGATGTGTGTAAGCGGGACATGATTGATACAGGCATTGATAATGCACATTGGTTGCAAGTCGCTGCTGAACGCGTTGCATGGAGGGCAACTATCAGAAATGGAATAAAGACAAAGGAGAAAATGATTGCAGATAAAGCACACACAGAGCGTGAGAGACGTAAGATGGTGCATAATGGTGGAAATGACCATGTTTTCACATGCACCTACTGTGGGCAAACATTTGCAGCAAGAATTGGCCTTACCAGCCACACTCGCCACCGCCATGGGTCGTAGTTATTAAGCCTTTTTGAAGCACAATGTACCAAACTATCGTCTGTCAAGACGGAAAGGTGCCAATATATAATAATATATATTTTTCAGCTTGAAGGATTAATCTAATGACTTTAGTTTATGTTATGTGATTTCTGCAGTAAGTTCCTGACGAGACGTACAGCGAAATATGCCAGGCAATAAATCGTACAATCTATTGTTTGTGTCTCCGTTATTCAAATTAATACAATTTTGCCTGAAAAAAAGTATGTAAATCATAAACACCTTATGTAGACAATATCCAAGAAGTCGCCACATCTTGACCTCCGCCAATGGTAACTGCAGGAACCTTACTGGTTACATCATAACACAACAAGCAGAACGGCATGCATAACATTCACAAAGACATGGATGGAGCAGACCAGACATGAAAATGTACAAAGCGGGAGAATTGGTAGGGGATCGAAAGACCTTTAGGCAGGCCATAATGAGCAATGTTCCGCAAAGGACTTGCTACTGATTTTGCCCCTGACACCTAGTAATGAACTCCTGAAACTATTGGGCATTGGGTTCAAATTTGCAGACAATAAAATACCCAAAACTTGTGCAGGCAACATTACCTAGTCTTAATAGCGGCCAGTCCATTCACGCTGTGCTGAATCTTGATCTACAATATGCTGACAATAGCATGAGCATGGCTGAACAAGGGTTCGAAGCCAGCTATCAACATCTGCTATGGGAGGGAGAGACTGGCCACCTATTCCTTCTTGCACTCAGGCCTATTAGAATATCATGGCCCTAACACTTTACATACCCATACCAGGCTCTTGCTACAGAATTTGTTTATTAATTTTTAAAATGTTGACCTGGTCACATTCTACCATGCCTTTCTGGTACCACTAGTATTGGGACTGTTGTAAATGAGGACAGAGCACGTATGGGAATGTTCCAAGTGCGGTGATGTCGGTTGTGGACTCATCTTGACTCTGCATATACAAATTCACCATTCCTGCTGGTTTCTGTGCTTGGAGAGGGGGAGCAGAGCTCTGCAAGAGTCCTGTGCAGATGGTACTTTGGTACTAGATAAAGTTTTCTACAGGAAGGAGAGCTCTCTAAGAGTCCTGTGTAGATGGTTCCTTGGTACTAGATAGTTTTCTACAGGAAGGAGAGCTCTGTAAGAGTCTTGTGTAGACGGTACTTTGGTACTAGATAAGTTTTCTACAGGAAGGAGAGCTCTGCAAAAGTCTTGTGCAGGTGGTACTTTGGTACTAGATACAGTTTTCTACAGGAAGGAGAGCTCTGTAAGAGTCTTGTGTAGACGGTACTTTGGTACTAGGTACAGTTTTCTACAGGAAGGAGAGCTCTGTAAGAGTCTTGTGTAGACGGTACTTTCGTACTAGGTACAGTTTTCTACAGGAAAAAGAGCTCTGCAAGAGTCCTGTGCAGATGATACTGGTTTAGGATAGTTTTCTACAGGAAGGAGAGCTCTGCAGGAGTCCTGTGCAGATGATACTGGTTTAGGATACAGTTTTCTACAGGAAGGAGAGCTCTGCAGGAGTCCTGTGCAAATGGTACTTTAGTACTAGATACAGTTTTCTACTGGAAGGAGAGCTCTGCAAGGGTCCTGCGCAGATGGTACTTTAGTACTAGATACAGTTTTCTACTGGAAGGAGAGCTCTGCAAGGGTCCTGCGCAGATGGTACTTTGGTACTAGATACAGTTTTCTACAGGAAGGAGAGCTCTGCAAGTCCTGTGCAGATGATACTTGGTTAGGATACAGTTTTCTACACCAACCCAACACTGATAGGAACAAATCCCTTTCGGGGCTCACATGACACGAACATCAATGTACTGGACTGAAAACAGAGTCACCCAGAGAATTCACAACCAACCAACCAATGGACTCAGACACCCGCTGAAACAAAATAACAACTGCCTAGGTCAGATGGAATGAAGAACATGTCTATGTTGTTTACAGTAATCTATAAATATACGGTGTGCTTGCTGCTACAGGAAGTTTCAAACCTCAATATAGCTCTAGCATCATATACCCAATGTGCCCTGAGGTGGGTACATGGGACCACGGCACCCATGTGGTTCTGGCACCCATGTGGTTCTGAGTAAAATGCAAAGAATACCATCGACAGACAGAAAAACCAATGAGCAAGTCCTACAAGAAGCAAATGATAAACCGCAATCGAATTGGAGAAATTAGACACAGACAGTCAACATTTTTCGGGCACGTTATGAGAAGAAACAAACTAGAGAACTCGGTGACAGCTGGCAAAATTGAGGGTAAAATACCATAGGAAAGGCAGAGAAGTAAATATACGGATGGCTTGGCCACGTGGCACAGTTGAAACAAGATCACAGAGATCATGTGAGAAGGATAAACATGACCACCCACACTTATCAGCATGGTACATGATGATGATGATGATGATGGCACCCATCCATCCATCCATCATGTGCCATGCCGGTAAGCCTGGGCGGTCTTGATTCGCCATTTTACTCGATCATCCATCTCAGTTAAAAAAGAAATGAAACAGTTATTCAAAATGCACACAAGCTTGGATCAAAACAATAAAGTGCTTACAAAGAAAGAAATCACATGCTTAAAAGCGGTTTACAGGCGAGAGGATCGACTCCATCGCACCGGGTTTTATCCCATTTGACTCGGTCCCTTTCTGCAGGGCAGCCTGTTGAAATCTCACATTACCACCACTCCCAGATCTGAGCTGTTTTCTTGTCCAGATCATGCCACATGGCCAAATCATCCAGGTATCTAACTCTTTGTCTTCCCATTGCTAATTTCCCATAAAGTTATTACCTGTGAGGAGCGGCTGGCCGAGAGGCTAGAACGCCGGACTCTCATTTGGGAGACCCGGGTTCGATCCCTTGGTAAGGTGTGGGATTTTTTTCTGTCAGGGGCAAAAAGAAAATCCTAACCTGCACAGTTCGCGGCGACTGCACTAGCCAGGCGGCCTTAATTCCTCAGGCTCAAAGACCCCTCTGCCATACACCGCAAGGTACTATATTGGCAGTAAATGACAGTTTTATGACAGTTATCACCTGCTGACCCAGAGTTCATGAGTTCAATCCACAGCTGGACAATACAGATTTAAAAAAAAATTGATCCGGGCTCCCTGGTCGACCCAATCTAAAATGGGTACCAAGTATGTCTTGGGAAGTAAAGGCAGCCGGCCTAACACTGACCACACCACCCACTGAGTGCCGATTGTGCTATAAGAATATGGGTCTAGCATCATATGCTTGATGAGCCTTAAGGCGTATACATTTTATTACTAAGTTTGTTATATCACAATATACTAGGGGTACGCAATGATAGTTTCCCCTTGATTTCATTCAGTCTGTTTACAGAACTCCACTTGCCTTTATCTAAAAGGATGACCCTGGCAAGGCAGCAACAACAACAACAAAAAAGGTGGGTGGTGGTGTGCGTGTGTGTGTGTGAAGAAAAAGAAGAGGGGTTATATATGGTGTCTCTGACCTACCACCAATGGCAATTACAGTATTTTGAGGTATTTTATTATTTTATAGAGATAGCTACCCCATCAACTAACTCGCCTCCTCTCAATACCACCGCAGCTTATTAAACATATACAAAACTGATTTCTATATCTATCAGCCACTTCGCCATCCGATGGTGTTGTAACTACTGACAAAAACAGTTTTACAAGTTTATAATAAAAATGTGTCAGTATAATTTCAAAACAACTACAAAAGGGAAAACAAAAAAAGAAAACTTGAAAGATGCAAAGCTGATTGCTACAGTACAGAGTTGACAGCTTTTAAGCAGGCTAAGACAAAGAACATTTAATACAGACAAACTAACTGCTGCTTTTACTGGAGCTACTGGCATGGAGGTCTAAGAGAGAACAAGGAAGAAGCAGAAGAATCGTAGACATAATTTCGGGGCTGTGCCCATTCCGCACGCCAATGTGGGCATAATCCCACACTCCAACATGGAACCACACCTCCACTTCAATGTCAGACAACAACCCTACCTCAGTGTGGGACCAGATGCCACACACTCCAATGTGGGACCACACCCCAACTCCAATGTCAGACAACAACCCCACTTCAGTGTTGGACCACATGTCACACACTCCAATGTGGGATCACACACTCCAAAGTGGGCACATGCCTTGCTCACTGTTGTGGGACTACACCCCACTATTACCCACACATGGAACTAGATATATCACTAATTTTCAGACAGCTTTTACTTACACTGTGATTTTTACCAACAGACTGTATACCATTGGAGTTGGCAGCGACAGTAATACTGACATCGTTTTCTGCAGCCGTATATGTAATTTTACTGGAGTCTAACTTGACAGTTCTAGTCTTTGGAACGTAGCCTACAAGCCTGCATTAATAAAACGAAGAATAGTTTCAATCATAAGTTTCAATTACAAATAGCAAAAAAATGCAATGAAGATAAAAATCTTTTTCTGAACTAAAATAAAAATAATGTTGACTGACAAAAACTACATAACCAAAAGTCACAATCAACTATGAAGAAATTCTGCAACCTGCTCGCCAGCTACAGTGCATGGCGAAACATATCCTATTACTGGGAAATGCTGGTCTAATGATTTGTCAGAACAATGAAGATAAAATTTCTAATGTCATAGGCAGAATCACCTACAGAAATACACAGGAAACAAACAAACAAACAAACAAACTTTATTTTCAAAGAGTAACAAATTGGGCATGCAGGCCCGTCTTACATTCGGCCCTTCCAATAACTCATCTTTCATTCATCAAAAGTGCATGATACATTCACATAGGAAAAAACATTGTCACATGAATGTTGTAAACAAACAATGCATATTACGAGACACATCCCCTACCCACTACACATCCCTCACACCCCCCAGGCACACATACACACCCCCACCCATCCCATAACCCACAGACTCACCCACCCACATATCCTCCACCACTCACCCACAAACCCCCAACCACCCAGCCAAACACAGGAAGATAGAACCAGTGTTTCATGATTCCCGCCTTTGTATGCTTCAAAAATTGCTGTAGACAGTTTATGTGCTGCCGCTCAAATATTGCTAATCTGTGAGCTTGTCCTCAGGGATGTCAGAAGTGCAGAAGAAAATCAATGACCAGGATTGAAAAATGACAACTATGAAGATAGCTTGCACAGTAAAACTGAGTGAAAAATCATTTCACAGAATTTTACACGACAGATGAGAAAACTGTGTAGCCACTGGATTATGTGGCTGATGAGACATTAACAGAAGCAAACAAAGGGTAATGTCAAAGTTTGCTGTCAACAGCTGCTCAAAAAGTGCTAGTCTGAAAACATTTTGATGACTATGCTCGTAGATGCCCATATTGTAGATGAGACTTGGGTTCACCAATCCCAATCCAAAATTTCCAACATGCAATGGAAAATCCTGGGCTCCCCAACACCTGTCAAGCAGCGAGCACATGTATCTGCAGCAAAAGTGATGCTGACCTTTTCTGGGATACCAAAGGTGTCCTCATGAAAGATACCTGCCTCGTGGCAACACAGTTAATGGACAGTGCAATGTCCGAAGACTGACCAGACCATGGGTAGCCCACTCAAAAGCTTCCTCTGTTTCAAGACAATGCGCTCTTTCATAAAGCATGGCTTGTGCAGTTAGCAGTCAAGGATTTGAATACCGAGATTCTTCCATGTTCATCCCCTTCTCTGGATTTGGCTTCATCAGACTTCATTCACTTCCCAAATCTTATAAAAACATCTCAAAGGATGTCATTTTGCAGTGATGAAATAGCCATACTAGCATGGGATAACTGGTTTAGTTTGAAAAATAGAGTATGCTATTTCCAAGGTCTTTTCAAGATCAAGCAGTGATGGTATAAATGTGTCAATTCATGTAGTGGCTATATAGAAAAGGAACAAAGACTACACAAAATGTCAGTTCTCTATGACATTTCCTTTACAGTCAGCTTATGAGTTATATGCATATACACAGGCATATAACATGGGCACATTTAAGAAATATCAAATTGGATACATACTTTGGCCACCGAGGTCCATAGAATATAAAACAGCAGTTTCTGACGCAGCCTCTTGTGAATGGATTTGGACCACCCTTAAACTTTCCAGTCACCTAAATTTTGGAGACAGAAAATGGGAAAATGTATGAGGGAGCTTTAAATGAAAACCTTAAATGTTTTTATTTTTGTGTGTGTGAATATATTCCGACAAAGTAAAGAACAAATGTATAATTTTTCAAGGTAGCCACCACTGCGTTCAATGCAAGTCCTCCAGCGCCGATAAAGTGCTTGGATTCCTGTAGAAACAAATTCTCTGAGGTCACTACTTGGTGTGCCTGACCTGATAGTGAACAGTCTGTCACATAAGTCATGCTGTTTTGAAACTTCTTTGAAACTTTTGAAACAAAAAATTATGACTGCCTACCTCTAATTTGCTGGCTTCCTGGCCTAGAGGTTAGCGACTTGTCTCCGTAATCTCGTAAGTAATGTGACGACGGTGAGAATCAGCAGTGGTTCGAATCGCGTCGGTAACTTATGGGGTATGTGAGCCGGCCGCTCAGAAAGCAATGGCAAACTACTGAGCGTAATCTTGCCAAGAAATCAACAATCAGCTGAAAGATGCTGATGTTGACAGCAATGTCCTGTAAAGGATATGCAAACAATTTAATTTACCTCTAATTTATCTAATCAGTTTGCAGTTTTCATTTATCCCTTGTACGACTTGGTCATTGGTTTTTCTGTCTGTCCATCTTTGCATTTTCCTCAGAAACCACATTTCCACAGCCATCAGATGTTTTCCAGCTTGTCTGCTCATTTTCCATGCTTCACATCCATATAAAAGTACAGGTTCTATGTAGCACCCCAACACTTTTTGTCTTATTGCAAATGAAATCTTTTTATTAGTCAGTATGATTTTCATCTTGCAGAAGGCTACCTTCGCCATGGCGATTCTTCTTCTAATTTCTTCGAGGCATCTCCCGTCTGATTTTATGACCGTTTCGAGATAATTGTACCAATTCACTTGTTTAAGAATACTCCCATTTACTTGTATATTACACTGTGGTATTTCCTTCTTCCTAGTGACTACCATAATATGTGTCCTCTTACAATTCTAACCCCAGTTGTATGGCATAAGAGGCTACATGGGAGAGTTGCCATGAGACTGACTACCTCACCCCCACTTAGATTTTTTCTCCCAAAAAGTGGCTTTTTCTAACTTCAGAACCTTAGCTAGGTGACTTAAAATATTGTTTAAAAAAATATAGTTATATTAGTCTTTTTTGTTTTTTTATCTGTTGATGAAGGCTTTCTACCCACACCATCAATTCTGCCACTTGTGATTATGATATTTAAAACTACCCAATTTCTCTTTCTCTGATTTATCCGCGAGATGCAAACCCTTTCCAGACCCCAGGTGACCTGAAAGGCAACTCAAAGAGTTAGAACTCCAGCCTTCCAGAGGCCTTCAAACTAACCAAACCCAGATCTTCTTTACTTCTTATCAGCTAATCCTAGTGACATAAAACCAATGTAAGTGGGGCATTGGTGCATTATAAGGCAGATGTGGTCAGGGCCCTTTAGGATCGTATGTGTAGAGCAGAAGAACAGATAGATCATAATGGCCTGGAGAGAATGGTGCTGCAGGGAGTGACTAGAGGATCAGGCCAACACTCAGGACTCAGAGGAAAGGCCAGACAAACACGTAATCATACTGCTGTTGGTATCATTAGTATTGGGACTTGCTGCTGACTGTTGAAGAAGAGGACGGAGCGCGAAAGGGAACGCCCCAAGTGCTGTGATGTCAGTTCTTGACTCAACTCTAAAACAAACCTACCTGTTCATTTGTTGTGGTGCCCTTTGAGACTAGAAATATATGGAATCCTGTCAAGCCAAAGACGGGAACTAACACTAGGCCAATGACGATGTTGATAATGATGCTGTGTCAGCAGTTAAGGAAAAAATACTTCAAGTGTTTCCTTGACAGCAATTATGGAACGCAGTGGAGATCAGTCTGGTCGAATGAATAAGCTCTTAAACATCCAGTGTGCTGATGCCTAGGCAGTAGGTTCAGCCCGTACACCTGTCAGTTAAACTAAAATATGTACTTATCGTCCTTGACCTGGGGACATAAATTACAAGTACCTCTGAAGTCGGAGTGGGGGTCGCTTGATGGCAAAGGACACTGGTATTATGGAAAAGCTAATCCACAAGCAAAAATCAGCCGAGTGCACTAGAAGTAGTAGCAAGTGTATGGACTACGCTTGAGTTCAAAGAGATCAAACAAAAAGTGAAACGCAGGCACAGAACAAAATGACAGTTACTGATTTCTCAATCATGATGAGTTTTTGTTGTTGTTGTTGTGCTCGCTCGCTTTCAACTCAAGTTTAGTTCATTCATGCTACTTTCAGTAGCACTGGAATGAATATTGCATATGGATTAGCTTTTCCTATTACCAGTATCCCTTGCCATCAGGTGAATACACTCCGACTTTTGAGGCACTTGTAATTTATGTCCCAAACTGACTGGTATAGGGGTTGAACCCACTACTTCAGCACACAGGATGATTATGGAAGTGCGCTTTTATCTATTCAGCCAGGCTGACCAATCATACTGATGTAAAGCAATGGTAATCATCACCATGAGTTGGACCTTTGCAGAACAATGCTGTCAACATGGTCCACCAAACATTCCCTCAATATCTTTCCATTTCTTTCACCCCATGCCCCAAATCCACCGCCTACAATTTCTTCACCATTTCTTGTCCAGCAATCACTTCCACGGTGATTTGTAAAAAAAACTGCTTAAATAAACTACAGTTCAGCTTTCAAGAAAAAGCATCCCGTTGGGGTATGAAGTGTTCTAAAAAGTTAGTTGCATATCCTTTATAGAACGTCGCAGTCAACCCCAGCATGTTTTGGGCTGTTTGTTATTTCTTGGCAAGTTTACTTTCAGTAGTTTGCCATTGCTTTCTGACTGACCAGCACTCTTACCATTTTATAAAAACCAATGCAATGCAATTCTGCTGGCAAATCACCCACAGCTGTGTTATGAACGCGGTATGTGGAATTACAAACCGCGTGCCTAACTCGTTCGCCACGGAGCTGGCTGAAGTTTTAGGCCTTCACATATTCTAGGCCATGACATATACAGTGGGAGTGGCCAGTTCCTTTCCTCGCCACATTTTCTTCCCGATGTCATGCGGCTGGTCTACCCCGGAACCAAACTAGCCAGAGAAAAATCCAACGCCTGTTGGCAGCTGAACTGGGACCACTGTCCTGGCAGGTAATTGCACCAACCACTTTGCCGGCAGAGCACCACAGCTTTCAATGAGACTTCTTTTTTGCGATCGCTCGCTTTTAACTCAAGCGTAGTCCATGCACACTGCTTATAGTAGCATAGGATTGAATTTTGCATGTGGATTAGCTTTCCCTATTACCAGTGTCCCTCGTCATCAAGCGAACCCACTCCGACTTCAGGGATACTTGTAATTTACGTCCTCAAGTCAAGGACGAGAAGTCAACATTTTAGTCCGACTGTCCGGTGTAGGGGTTATGGAGACTCAAATTAACACAATTTGTTCTTTATACTTCGCCTGGCTCGGGGAAAAAAACGAACCCCCAAGACAATTCTGTGAAATTACGAAGGAAAAAGGATACGCAATAATGGGCCCGGTACGCAGTAAGTTGTCATTGTGGGTCATGATGTAGATCACGCACTGCACAAAAATAGTCAGTATGTGAACACACAAAGTCAACAAAAACGTCACAAAGTAGCGGTAGTTTCTGCGACCAATGCAGTTGTTCAGCCATGGACAGTGATGATCAAATGTCTGAAAAAAATAAAACAACATCTGTTTATATGTGACAAAACAATGTGATGCTTAAACAATCATGCATTATAATTTGAAAATGGGTACAGCATACAGCTAATATAGGTGGTCTCTTATAGTGTAGTCTATAGGCTGGTTAATATAGGTGGTCTCTTATAGTGCAGTCTATAGGCTGGCTAATATACTTAGTCTCTTATAGTGCAGTCTATAGGCTGGCTAATATAGGTGGTCTCTTATAGTGCAGTCTATAGGCTGGCTAATATAGGTGGTCTCTTATAGTGCAGTATATAGGCTGGCTAATATACTTAGTCTCTTATAGTGCAGTCTATAGGCTGGCTAATATAGGTGGTCTCTTATAGTGCAGTCTATAGGCTGGCTAATATAGGTGGTCTCTTATAGTGCAGTCTATAGGCTGGCTAATATAGGTGGTCTCTTATAGTGCAGTCTATAGGCTGGCTAATATAGGTGGTCTCTTATAGTGGTCTATAGGCTGGCTAATATAGGTGGTCTCTTATAGTGCAGTCTATAGGTTGGCTTATGTAGGTGGTCTCTTATAGTGCAGTCTATAGGTTGGCATATGTAGGTGGTCTCTTATAGTGCAGTCTATAGGCTGACATATGTAGGTGGTCTCTTATAGTGCAGTCTATAGGCTGGCTAATATAGGTGGTCTCTTATAGTGCAGTCTATAGGCTGGCTAATATACTTAGTCTCTTATAGTGCAGTCTATAGGCTGGCTAATATAGGTGGTCTCTTATAGTGCAGTCTATAGGTTGGCTTATGTAGGTGGTCTCTTATAGTGCAGTCTATAGGCTGGCTAATATACTTAGTCTCTTATAGTGCAGTCTATAGGCTGGCTAATATAGGTGGTCTCATAGTGCAGTCTATAGGCTGGCTAATATAGGTGGTCTCTTATAGTGCAGTCTATAGGCTGGCTAATATAGGTGGTCTCTTATAGTGCAGTCTATAGGCTGGCTAATATACTTAGTCTCTTATAGTGCAGTCTATAGGCTGGCTAATATAGGTGGTCTCTTATAGTGGTCTATAGGCTGGCTAATATAGGTGGTCTCTTATAGTGCAGTCTATAGGTTGGCTTATGTAGGTGGTCTCTTATAGTGCAGTCTATAGGTTGGCATATGTAGGTGGTCTCTTATAGTGCAGTCTATAGGCTGACATATGTAGGTGGTCTCTTATAGTGCAGTCTATAGGCTGGCTAATATAGGTGGTCTCTTATAGTGCAGTCTATAGGCTGGCTAATATACTTAGTCTCTTATAGTGCAGTCTATAGGCTGGCTAATATAGGTGGTCTCTTATAGTGCAGTCTATAGGTTGGCTTATGTAGGTGGTCTCTTATAGTGCAGTCTATAGGCTGGCTAATATACTTAGTCTCTTATAGTGCAGTCTATAGGCTGGCTAATATAGGTGGTCTCTTATAGTGCAGTCTATAGGCTGGCTAATATAGGTGGTCTCTTATAGTGCAGTCTATAGGCTGGCTAATATAGGTGGTCTCTTATAGTGCAGTCTATAGGCTGGCTAATATACTTAGTCTCTTATAGTGCAGTCTATAGGCTGGCTAATATAGGTGGTCTCTTATAGTGGTCTATAGGCTGGGTAATATAGGTGGTCTCTTATAGTGGTCTATAGGCTGGCTAATATAGGTGGTCTCTTATAGTGGTCTATAGGCTGGCTAATATAGGTGGTCTCTTATAGTGCAGTCTATAGGCTGGCTAATATACTTAGTCTCTTATAGTGCAGTCTATAGGCTGGCTAATATAGGTGGTCTCTTATAGTGGTCTATAGGCTGGCTAATATAGGTGGTCTCTTATAGTGGTCTATAGGCTGGCTAATATAGGTGGTCTCTTATAGTGCAGTCTATAGGTTGGCTAATATAGGTGGTCTCTTTTAGTGCAGTCTATAGGCTGGCTAATATACTTAGTCTCTTATAGTGCAGTCTATAGGCTGGCTAATATAGGTGGTCTCTTATAGTGCAGTCTATAGGCTGGCTAATATAGGTGGTCTCTTATAGTGCAGTCTATAGGCTGGCTAATATAGGTGGTCTCTTATAGTGCAGTCTATAGGCTGGCTAATATAGGTGGTCTCTTATAGTGGTCTATAGGCTGGCTAATATAGGTGGTCTCTTATAGTGGTCTATAGGCTGGCTAATATAGGTGGTCTCTTATAGTGCAGTCTATAGGTTGGCTTATGTAGGTGGTCTCTTATAATGCAGTCTATAGGCTGGCTAATATAGGTGGTCTCTTATAGTGCAGTCTATAGGTTGGTTGATATAGATGATCTTTTATAGGCACTCCTGTGCCATGACACAAGATTAGCACACATTTTCTTCTACTGTCTTCCTCTATCTGTTTGTCCACAATTCTTTCCAGTTGTCACATTTTCCAGTGTTTGTATTCTAATAATGTGGCCAAAACAAAAAGACTGCATTTTTCTGATGTTTGTGATAAGCTGTCTTTGCAACTTAGCCTCCATCAAAATGTCCAGATTACTCTTTTGGCCATGTAAGGAATTTTCAGCTTTCTTCTATAAAACCACATTTCCAAGGCTTCCAAAGATTTTTTCCCTTTTTTACAAATTTATCAGGATTCACAGCTGTATGTTAGAACTGATCATATGTAACATGCAAGAATTTTTTTTATAACTTCCAATGACAAGGACCTATTGCATAAAATAAGTAAATAAAATATTGCACTATACCAAGTGCCTAAAAAATGCACCCAACACTGTATACCCAAAATGTCTCAGGGAACTAAAGAGGGCCATTTACTTTCCTTACATGTGGACACACCTGGTAGGGTCTACTGACTTCAATACAGATGAAGGATCAGCACATACTAGACAAAAACATAAACATTACTCAAAAGCTATACTGAAATATGGCAGTTGGCAGACCTTACAGAAACGGTTCAAGAGGCAAATTTATGAAGACGAAAGTTGGTAAAATCTGACCATGTAAGTCATAAGAGGTGACCTTTCAGGAGGGTTGGAGTGAAAGCCAGTGTGGTCAAGCCATTCGCCTCGCGCTCTGAAAATTGTGGGTTTGATCCCGGGCTACGTCTTTCAGTTCACGAGTGCATTTTTCTTGGAGACTCCTGGGGTTGTCGCTGGAGCTATGGAGTTTTGCTTTAGGCGACCTGCGGAAAGAGACCGAGCCATCTGGGATAAAACCAGGTGCAATGAAGTCAGCCATCTCGACCTTTAAGCCTTTTTTTTAATCCTACAGAGAACTTTAGCTGCAAAATCCAGCCAAACATGAAGAAATCTTCAGAGGGCTTGGTATGAATTGGGTGAGGGGCTGTGCTCCAGCAAGAGATAAAGTGCAGAAGAAGAACAAGAGAAGATTGGGAGAAATGTAACAACTGAAGAAAGTTATTTGCATATCCTTTACAGCATGTCGCCATCAACCTCAGCATTGCTTGACTGTTTGTGATGTCTTGGCATGTCTATTTTCAGTAGTCTGCTATTGCTTTATGAATGACCACCACTCATACCATCGTATAAAATCCAGTGCAAGGTGGTCTGCTTCCAAACTGCTCGCAGCTGTGCTTCGAATGCAGTATTGCAAACTGCCTTCGTAACCTCTTTGTCACAGCACAGGAACAACCAGAAAGCTAGCTAGTATTAAAGGTCGACACATGGAGAAAATGCTGGGTGGACTCTCATTGTGTCATGATTCATGGTCATGGTGAAACCTATTAAGAACACTAAAGACAGATGGTTGTGGAAGAACATGATCTACCATCTGGCATGGTCCACAATGATTATTATAAATCTCCAATGCAAAGAAAAAGTGCCCAAAGAATAAACGTTGACAACTCACATCAATGCAGTTATCACAGGAGCTACAATGAGAGCTGCGAGGCGGACGGTAAAACTGGCACGTTGTACACCACTTCATGCGTGTCGGGACACCCCGGATCTCGATATTCTTGTACAGTGGAGAACGGAAGTCATCATCTTTGGCTTCATCATCTGGGGCTGGAACGGTAGATAAATTCACAAAGCTATTTTGACAACACATGTTGGAAAAATCTGCCTGTGTCATAATATAATAAACAACAAATGAACAAACAAATGAACTTTATTTTCAAACGGTTAAAAATTGGACACGCAGCCTGTCTGACATTCTGCCCTTCTTCTCTAATTCCTCTCCTACATTCTTTCATTCAACATCACTTATGAAGCTAATCTTAGACAACAAAAGAACAATATGCATTAAAACACATGAAAATGTGCAATAATCAATAATACATGACTCACTAAATCTAATTTTTGACATGGCAATTATAATTACCTTGGTAGCTGTAATGTGCCACAGTAAGGGGAATGTTTATTATAGTAGTTGTAATTTGAGATTATTATTATTATTTTTGTTTTTTTTTCTTTTTAGGGGACATGTAGTCTGTACTGAGATAGTGTTCAAGTAGGTTGTGACTGTATGTACAAGTCTTTGAGTTATTGTGGAAGATTGTTCTGCAGATGAGTTGCAAAGTACAATAAGCTTGTGTTTTACTTTAATTTTGAGCGCTCGCTCAATTTGAACTCAAGCGTAGACCATACACAATACTTCTAGTAGCACCGGATTGAATTTTGTGTGTAGATTAGTTTTCCCTAATACCAGTGTCCCTTGCCCTCAATGAACCCACTCCCACTTAAGAGGTACTTGTAATTTACGCCCCTAAGTCAAGGACGAGAAGTCAACATTGTAATCCAACTGTCCAGTGTAGGGGTTGAACCCCTTACCTCAGCATCAGCACACCAGATGTTTATGAACTTGTGTTCTTACCCATTCGGCCATGCTGACCTCCAGCTTATTTTGTATAAGTGTATCCTAAGTTTAGGGACATGAAGTATGTTTAGTCATTCGCCATGTCTTGCATTATATTTAAACAATGGCCAAAGGTAGCGTGGGGCATTTTGATATAGGAGAATAAATTTGGCCTTATTAAAAAGTAAATAATGAATTAAGATGGCAGTGACTTATGCTGAACAAGTGCTAATGGTGAGAATTTAAAAAAAAAAAAATGTGCATGTATGTGTGTGACCCTGAGGACAGGAAAGCATAACTTCCTGAAACATCAGTAACAGTTATATTTTATCATTATTACTGCACCAGTTGGTAAAAAGATTGTGTTGTACAGTGTTTTTTTAAGTATCTATTGATACATGTTTGTTCTTTAGTGTTGGTGCCATTTGTCCAATGTGTTGACTGGAAAAGAGAAAAGAAAAATTACAACAATAGAAATAAGACTCCTTAGAAGAATACTCAACATATCAAGAAGAGAGAAAATCAGAAATGATGAAATAAAAACTAAAGTGAGAGTAAAGGCAGCGTTAGATTTCATTAGAAAACGGCAAGTGAAATGTTTCAGCCATATAACTAGGCTATCAACTGCCAGCATACCAAAACAAGCAAAGATGTTTAGACCACATGGAACCAGAAGGGGCCAACCATATAAACAATGAACAGAGAAAGTAACAGAGTCCATGGAAAATTCAATACATGAAGCCCATAAACGGGCACTGTCCCACTGTTTATTATAAACCTCGACACCTCAAGGTACAAGAGGGACAAGAGGAGATGATGAGAATGCATTATAATAATCATGTGCTCTGCCAAATGGTGTAGGAGTGCATGTATCTCCACAGATCTCAGTTTCTGGTGTTCTCAATCAATCATACAAATGTCATTCCACTCTACTACCATCTTCAGCATCCAGAATAATTTCTCTCAGCCTGCTTCTGCCTTGTCTACCACTCTTTCCAGTCATGATCCATAAGAATCATCCGGAAAACTTCTCAGTCATCAGCAAGATGTCCCACATCCGATACACCTGGCCCTCCTCTTCTTCTCTACCCGGGCTTATACCCCTCCATGACTGTTCTTTCTAAACTTTCATGACGTTTCAAATTACCAAAATATTTCAATTTTCTTTGTTTTACGAGGGCGAGTCAATAAGTAAGTCACATAGTTCTGTAGGATGGCAGGTAAATGTAGTTGGTGTTTTCTACGGGTGTTATTAGGTGACAGCAACATCGAACTCTATAGTCCCGTTTGTCAGGTGGCGCTAGGTGTCTAATGCGCAGCGCATAAACAAAATGGCGAGTGTACTTATGGAGTGTACAACCAAAGAGCAACGTGCTGTTGTGAGTTTTTTGTGGGCAAAAGTACTGCCCGCAAAGGACATTCATAAGGAAATGCTTCCTGTTTATGCTGACAAATATTTGTCCCGTAAAGCGGTGCATAGATGGGTAGAAAAGTTTTCTCAAGGACGCTCAAAAATTGTTGATGAAATCCGATCTGGGAAGGTTATGCTGACAGTGTTCTGGAATTGTCAAGGTGTGCTTTTAACAAATTTCAAGAATCGTACTGTGAAGTTCTATCAATGCTTCATGATGCAATTTGAAGAAAATGTCCAGGACTGCTGACTAGAGGTGTGTTGCTTCTTCATGACAATGCCAGGCCACATACGGCTCGATTAACTCAGAAGAAAATTAACTAACTAAGGTGGGAAGTTCTGGAACATCCACCTTACAGCCCCGACCTAACCCCTAGCTATTTCCACCTTTCTGGTCCACTGAAAACTCACCTTGGTGGGAGACATTTCGCGAATGACGCGAAAGTTGAATGTGAAGTGAAAATGTGGTTTAGAAAACAGAGCACGCAGTTCTATGCAGCCGGTTTGGGAGGACTGATAAAGCGATAGGATAAGTGGATCAATGTTGGTGGAAATTATTTTGAGAAATAAAGGGACAATGAATGTATAACGATAAACTGGTTTCAAGTAGTTATCATATTTAGTTATTTTTTCTACAGCCATTTGTGACTTACTTATTGACTTCCCCTCGTATCATCTTTAGTAGCCAACCTTCTTCAATATTCAATTCTTGTCGTATGGATGCATTTGTTCTTTTCTGTATCCAAGATATTCTCAGAACCTGTCTACAACATTTATATTCAAAGGCATGTATGCACTGTTCAGCTTGTTTAATAGTGTCACATCTCATTACATGACCAAATAACACTGTCTTCTTCTTCTATTTGTATACAATATTCTACTTTCATTAACTTCTTCCAGGCAATCATTAGTTATTCTGGCAGTCCAAGGTATTCACAGCATTATTCCTAGAAAACAGTGACTGCAAGGGCCAGTGTAGGTACTTAGTCTCCTCTTTGATGTTTCTATACTTGTATATTTTTGGGGGTTTTGTTTGTGCGCTCACTTGCTTTAAACTGAAGTGCAGTCCATACACACTGCTTCTAGCAGCACTGGACTGAATTTTACACGTGGATTAGTTTTCCCTATTACCAGTGTCCCTCACTATCAGGCAAACCCACTCCTTCAGAGGTACTGGTAATGTATGTACCAAAGTCAAGGACGAGAATTCAACATTTTAGTCCAACTGATCGGTGTAGGGGCTGAACCCTCTACTTCAGCATCAGCACGCCGGATGTTTAAGAACAAGGAACGCTTGTCCGGTCAGCCATGCTGACCTCCCTCATCCCATCTTGTCATCTCTCCACATAAAACAAAAACCTGTTTATTTCTTGCTTTATTTTCTCTACAATATATTCCATATGGGTTGCATAAGCCTTCTTCTTCTTGAAATCTAATAAAAACAAGTAAATGAAACAATCACATTGATAAAAGTTTGGGGGCAACAAATAACCTCACCACACCAATAATTATGTAGAGAACAGGTTAAAATTTACACCAGCCACTCATTGGCACTTGCCGTTTTCACAGACGATTGTTAGATTGTGTTTCAAAAAAAAAAAAATGTCATACTTCTCCATAACACAAAGCCCGGGCTGAACTGTGCCCATGCAGAATGATCCCCCTCTCAGCCTGCCTAGTTTACTCCATAGGAAAGGTAACACCAATACATCTGGAACAAGGCAAGCTGCAGAAGCTGCCAAATCAGTAAAGCAATGCTCTAACTGTCCACATGTTGGAGCTTTCATCTTAGACCAGCTGCCAACCAAGACTTAGGGCATGGTCTACCTGTCATAACATTTAGTCTGTATGTTGCATTTCCTTTCAAAAGGATGAAGCTTGTACCCTCTCAATTGAGCCCCTCCACCAGAAGCTGTTGGCATAATGTTGGGTGTCAAGTTTGGTGGGAGCGCCTCCCCCCAAAAAAAACAACAACAAAAAAACAAAACAAAACAACCATTTGAAGCTAACAGAAGGCAGCCAGTACTGTCTACTGTCATATGGTAGCTCAGTCATATCTGACTAAGACCTGTATGAGTTAACATAATAACTGTCAAGATCTTAATTTAAACCATATTAAGTGACTTAATTACACTGATATTTTCTCTCACCTCTGGGGAATATCCCAGGATCCATGAACGTCGACAGGCACAAGTTGAGCATCATGAAGATTGTGATGACCCCCTGCCCGACTGGAAAGGCATAGCTATACTCAACCGTCAGGTACCGACAGCTGCGAACGAAGGATAGCACTCGTAATGTGACATAAATAATGGCTACCCTTTGTTGTTCATTAATTCAGGTCTCCACGAGTTTCTGTTTTTAACTGATTCAGTGCTTAAGGATATCGCCACATGTGACCTCCCATTTGGACAGAAGGACGATATATCCCTATACTAGTGTCGTGTTATTTATTTTGTTTCGTGGTATCTTCCGAAATTTCAATGATCAGGAACGGAAATTTACATAATAATACTTGTTCATTTAATTGTATACCACGTTTGGTCCAAACTTACTTTTTGTTTGGCACTGAATCGGTTAATAATAATCATCATGTGCCATGCCAATAAGTATGCAGGTCACAGATTGGCATCTAACACTATCACCATAGTATTTGATCATAGTGTGTTCTTGCCTCGATTTTACCATTTGGACAAACCATGTTCATCTCTTTGTCTTCCATTGCTTTTTTTCCACAAGCTTGCCAGCTGTTTCTAAGTATTCAAGTTAATTTCCCCTCACATCATGTCCACACAAATGGTCACTATCTACATCTATGACCTGGTGGTCACGTGTTCGAATCCCAATTTAGAAAGATTTCTAAAATTGGTGTAAGCTCCCAGGTCAACGAGCTTAAAATAGGTACCAGGAAATCACCTGGTAAGCAAAGGCTGGCGTAATATTGACCTCATCGCCCACTGAGAGTCGATTGGTCTATAGACATACAGGGCTACCGCCATACATAATGCCTTTAGGTTTGTAAAACGGCCCTTCACTTGAATTAGTGTTACTGAATCTATAATGGCTATCCACAGCTCACAGTGTCCCTCCAAGCACTCAACTCAGCTGGGCGATGAAACCATGTACTACCAGTCCAACATAAGAAACATGCATAAGCAAGCCATTGTCAGAAACAAAAACACTTCCCAAGGCCTTAATAGCTCAACTGCCTATCCGCCATATTGGCCCGGAAGATTCTCCAGCAGCCTTATGCATGTACTTGCCACTTGGGCTGTTGGTACCGCTGTCTTTTCCTCTCTTCTGATGGGGCAGTGAGGGGCATTTTGTGTGATATTCACTGGCACAGGAACGGAGCATTATGGGGGTGACCCTCTGCTGTGAAGTTAAAACCGTGATTAATTAACTAACATAATGGCTGTGATGTGGATATTTAACAATCATAACCAAGACAAAACAAAGGGTTGCGAAAAATTGCCAGCCATAAATACTGGTCTTTTATTTAAGGCCTGCAGCATTTAGTGAATGCTGTTACTGTGCAACTACGGTAAGAAATGGGAAATTGAAATTATGGTCATCTCCACGACACATATACATACCACAATAACATCAAAGCAAATGAGACAGTTTTTAAAAGGATGGATACAAGTATCTTGGAAAAGTCACAACAGCTAGTTACTTAGTCTTTAGATAACCCTCACTGCACACCAAAACATTCAGTCCATAAGTGCTTGGAACAGTCATAACAGCTAGTTACTTAGTCATTAGGTTAGCATCATGGCACATCCAACCATTCATCAACCATTCAGTCCATAAGTGCTTTCCTTCTCCTTTCCTTCTCAGTTATGTCCCTCAGCATGCAGCGGCTGATGACACCAGCTCTGTGTTTGTTGACTATGCTGTTTTGGCTGCCCTCTTGTCTGGCTGCACATGTTGTGATTTCATGTTCTTGCAGTCTGGTCCAAGTTGCAGGTCCACAGTCATCACTTCATTCATGTAATGGAGGTCAGCATGGCCGAATAGATAAGAGCACTTGCTCTTAAACATCCGATGTGCTGGTGCTGAGGAAGGGGGTTCAACCCCTATACCGGTCAGTTGGACAAAAAATGTTGACTTTTTGTCTTTGTCTTGGGGACGTAAATTACAAGTACCTCTGAAGTCAGAGTGGGTTCACCAGATGGCAAGATACAGTCCAGTGCTACTAGAGGTAGTGTGTATGGACTACGCTCAAGTTCAATGCAAGTCGGCACCAAAAATAAACAATTCATGTAAACGTCTTGCCTCTCTGATGGTATTCATTGATTGATTTAGGAATCGACATCACAGCATTCGGGGCATTCCCATAAGTGCTCCGTCCCCATCCCCAGCAGCCAGCGAAGAGTTCCAACACTAATAGTACCAGTAGCAATCTGATTATAAGTCTGTCTCGTCTTTCCTCTGAGCGTTGAGCGTCGGCCAGATCCCCTCATCACTCCTCGCTGTCTCATTCTTGCCAGACCATGGTAATCCATTTGCTCCTCCGAGGTGTGCACGTCCCACAAGGCCGCAACCATGTCTGCCTTGTCATGTATCAATACTCCACCAAGTTCTGCAGAGCCAGCCAATCTGTCCGCCTGTTCATTTCCCAGCACACCGGCATGCCCCGGAGAAAAGATCCAGGCGATGCTTGTCACCCGTGACCTCCGAAGTGAAGCAAGCCACTCCGCACGAAGTCTGCCCGTCCTCACCCTCGTCAGCATGCTTTCTGAGTCAGTTACAATCATGATGTGTGTGTATGTCGTATTCTCCATCCAGCGGAGAGCCGCAGTGACTGCCTCCACTTCCATCACTTCTGATGGTATTCAATGTATCAGTCAGGTCCATTGCTCACCCACTTTCCACAGTAGCCTGGCTCGCAAGCCTATCAGCTTGTTCTTTTCTTCTTACACCCACTGGCCTGGAACAGCCAGTGGTATGTTTCTTAGCCATAAATTACCAAATTGTTGCATTAACGTCTTCAAGATTTGGTAATAGTCTGCGGTATAGACTGTGGTATTGTTGTTAGCCATAAATTACCAAATTGTTGCATTAACGTCTTCAAGATTTGGTAATAGTCTGCGGTATAGACAGTGGTACTGTTCTTAGCCATAAATTACCAAATTGTTGCATTAACGTCTTCAAGATTTGGTAATAGTCTGCGGTATAGACAGTGGTACTGTTCTTAGCCATAAATTACCAAATTGTTACATTAATGTCTTCAAGATTTGGTAATAGTCTGCGGTATACTGTGGCATATTTTTTCTTGCAGATGATCATTATTTCTGTTTCCTTACAATTAAATTCTAACTCTAGACTAAATAACTAACTCGGTATATGTTGTGACTATTCCTGATGTAACATCTGACAGAAGATGCCTTGTAGAGAGATTAGAACAAGAATTGTCATGGCAAAAACAGCCTTTTACAATGGCAAAAACAGCCTTTTGCAAGATGGAAAACATACAGACCAATAAACAAGGGTAGACAAATACAGGGTGCGCAGCTGCCATAGAACCTGGAAATTTTTACCTGCAGCCTAAAATTCATGGATATTTAAACGCGTATTTAAACAAAAATGTATGCTGGCTCCTAAGAGAAAGGAGGTGCTCGTACATTATTTTTAGTTTTGCCTACTCCTGCCAATAAAAATGTGGTCGACTGTGCTTCAGAAAGTTGACAGACAGTTGTTGATTATGGTCTCAACAGTAGGTATAGGGTCTCTATATAGAGGCAATGGATATGATCTCTGACCAGTATGGTTACTGCCAAGAAGGAAAGTAATGGCAGACTACATTCTTTACAGATGCCTAGAAAACTACAGCAGTCAAAGAAATAATGTAGAACACAGAAACAGATTAAGAGCAGAGTAGGGCAAGCAAAAGCTGCATTCCAGGAAATGAAGAGTATCTTATGCAATAAGCCACTGTCATTGAATGTAAGAAGAAGTGCTGAAATGCTATATAGAGGCAGTTTTGCTGGACGGCAATGAATCTTGGAATGTAAATGAACAAATTAGGAAGAGCTTGGAAGCAATAGAGATGTGGTTCCGGAGACGAATGTTGCGAATTCCTTGGACTACCAAAGTAACTAACAACGACTGCCTGAAAGAGGCTAATGAAATTAGAGACATTATAAACAACAATAAGAAAGAGACAAACAGTTTTATTTGGTCATGTGATGAGAAGAGAGGCATTGGAGAACATCATGACAACTGTAAAGATCGAGGGGATGAGAGGCATAGGCAGACCAAGAGAAGTTATTCTGGATGGATTGAATTGGTGGCATGGAGGAATATCATCAACAGAGTTAATCCAGAACACCAAAGACCGAGAATGGGCAGAGGTATGTCAAAGAGTAAGCACGGACAAGTCAATGAAATTTTTCAGGCGATTACATAAAAGCATGAGTGGGGTAGTCAATAATAAGAGTATTTCTGACTTCCAAGGTGCTGACCTCATCTGGCAGAGGACTGACGAGAACAAGGGTAAAGCCCTCTTTGAACGCTATCTAGAGCAGAGCAACCAGATAGACATGAGAGGCCGAAATTTCACCAAGGAGGTCACCTCAGACAGGTGCAAGGCCCAGAAAATTTTGGATGAAGACACAGTGACAGTGAAAGAAATCAAGGCTGTGCTTCGACGATCAAAAAACAGTGCTCCAGGGCCAGATAACATAAGATATGATGACATCAATAGGTGTACCGACAACGAGCTAGAGAAACTAGCAGACACGTACCACAACAGTATAGGGAGTGCTAGCTTCAAGGAGGAGTGGTTACACAGCTATCTGATTCCCTTGCGGAAGCCTGGCAAAGACTACTAAATAATTCAGGGATATCGAGTAACAACCATGCAAAATACAATAGGCAAGCTGCTGGAGTAGTTAATTGCCAGAAAAATATCAAGCCAGCTAGAGAGGCAAGGTTTTTCCCACCTACCCTGGCAGAGTACCATCCAAAAAGAGAAACCTGGACCAATGCAGCAGTTTTTTCCCATGTCTATGAAGGTTTCCACTCAGGTATTGAAACAGTTGCTGCAGCGATTGATCTTAAGGACGCATACAACAGAGTACCATTGTAGCATGAACCATCAGATTTTTAAATTTGAGTATTTTCTAATGGGACCACCACCAAAAGATAGGCCTTGAGAAACCGAATCTAATGGTACCAAGATGATGCATGTATGTCAATTAGAAGCGAAGATATGCAACTTTGAGTGTCGAGATCATTAACGCAGAAATTGACACAAAAGATCTCTTCTGCACATCTTTTTTTCGTGTCCGAACCAAGGTCATAGCAGAAGTTATCAAAACTAGAGTAGTTTGTTTATTTTTAAACAAACATCCTAGCAACCATACACGAACATCCTAGCAACCATACATCATTGCGATCGGTGTAGCGAAGCCTAACCGCTCATGTCATCTATTTTTACATATGATGTAACATTATCTAATTAGCATATAAAAATGGCCGCCAATTAGTTATTATATTAATTAATTACCAAGTGCATTCTTAATATTATGTTTAAACCCTGGCACGTAATATATTGTATTATGCGGAATGATGCTACGCACATAATGGGTTAATTCCTGTTTAGATAGTATGCAACATTATCTAATTAGCATATAAAAATGGCCGCTAATTAGTTATTATATTAATTAATTACCACGAGCATTCTTTATATTAGCTTTAAACCCTGGTAAGTTGTATCTTGTATTCTGCGAAATTGTGCAACGCACGATATGTGTTATATCCTGTTTAGATAGTATGCAATGTTACCTAATTAGCATATAAAAATGGCCGCTAATTAGTAGTTATATTAATTAATTACCACGAGCATTCTTGATATTAGCTTTAAACCCTGGTAAGTTGTATCTTGTATTCTGCGAAATTGTGCAACGCACGATATGTGTTATATCCTGTTTAGATAGTATGCAATGTTACCTAATTAGCATATAAAAATGGCCGCTAATTAGTAGTTATATTAATTAATTACCACGAGCATTCTTTATATTAGCTTTAAACCCTGGTAAGTTGTATCTTGTATTCTGCGAAATTGTGCAACGCACGATATGTGTTATATCCTGTTTAGATAGTATGCAATGTTACCTAATTAGCATATAAAAATGGCCGCTAATTAGTAGTTATATTAATTAATTACCACGAGCATTCTTTATATTAGCTTTAAACCCTGGTAAGTTGTATCTTGTATTCTGCGAAATTGTGCAACGCACGATATGTGTTATATCCTGTTTAGATAGTATGCAATGTTACCTAATTAGCATATAAAAATGGCCGCTAATTAGTAGTTATATTAATTAATTACCACGAGCATTCTTTATATTAGCTTTAAACCCTGGTAAGTTGTATCTTGTATTCTGCGAAATTGTGCAACGCACGATATGTGTTATATCCTGTTTAGATAGTATGCAATGTTACCTAATTAGCATATAAAAATGGCCGCTAATTAGTAGTTATATTAATTAATTACCACGAGCATTCTTTATATTAGCTTTAAACCCTGGTAAGTTGTATCTTGTATTCTGCGAAATTGTGCAACGCACGATATGTGTTATATCCTGTTTAGATAGTATGCAATGTTACCTAATTAGCATATAAAAATGGCCGCTAATTAGTAGTTATATTAATTAATTACCACGAGCATTCTTTATATTAGCTTTAAACCCTGGTAAGTTGTATCTTGTATTCTGCGAAATTGTGCAACGCACGATATGTGTTATATCCTGTTTAGATAGTATGCAATGTTACCTAATTAGCATATAAAAATGGCCGCTAATTAGTAGTTATATTAATTAATTACCACGAGCATTCTTTATATTAGCTTTAAACCCTGGTAAGTTGTATCTTGTATTCTGCGAAATTGTGCAACGCACGATATGTGTTATATCCTGTTTAGATAGTATGCAATGTTACCTAATTAGCATATAAAAATGGCCGCTAATTAGTAGTTATATTAATTAATTACCACGAGCATTCTTTATATTAGCTTTAAACCCTGGTAAGTTGTATCTTGTATTCTGCGAAATTGTGCAACGCACGATATGTGTTATATCCTGTTTAGATAGTATGCAATGTTACCTAATTAGCATATAAAAATGGCCGCTAATTAGTAGTTATATTAATTAATTACCACGAGCATTCTTTATATTAGCTTTAAACCCTGGTAAGTTGTATCTTGTATTCTGCGAAATTGTGCAACGCACGATATGTGTTATATCCTGTTTAGATAGTATGCAATGTTACCTAATTAGCATATAAAAATGGCCGCTAATTAGTAGTTATATTAATTAATTACCACGAGCATTCTTTATATTAGCTTTAAACCCTGGTAAGTTGTATCTTGTATTCTGCGAAATTGTGCAACGCACGATATGTGTTATATCCTGTTTAGATAGTATGCAATGTTACCTAATTAGCATATAAAAATGGCCGCTAATTAGTAGTTATATTAATTAATTACCACGAGCATTCTTTATATTAGCTTTAAACCCTGGTAAGTTGTATCTTGTATTCTGCGAAATTGTGCAACGCACGATATGTGTTATATCCTGTTTAGATAGTATGCAATGTTACCTAATTAGCATATAAAAATGGCCGCTAATTAGTAGTTATATTAATTAATTTATGTGTTTACGATCACGACACTCAAAGTTGCATATCTTCGCTTCTAATTGACATACATGCAACATCTTGGTACCATTAGATTCGGTTTCTCAAGGCCTATCTTTCGGTGGTGGTCCCATTAGTAAATACTCAAATTTAAAATCTGATGGTTCATGCTAAAATAGATATCTTTATATAATGAGAGGAGGAGCGGCTGGCCGAGAGGCTAGAATGCCGGACTCTCATTCGGAGGCCCGGGTTCGATCCCTCGGTAAGGTGTCAAATTTTTTTCTGTCGGGGGCAAAAAGAAAATCCAAACCTGCACAGTTCGCGGCGACTGCACTAGCCAGGCGGACTTTATTCCTCAGGCTCAAAGACCCCTCTGCCATACACCGCAAGGTACTATATTGGCAGTAAATGACAGTTTTTATATAATGAGAAATTATATTTTTCTAAAAAAAGATTTCTCCTTTATGCAAACATTTAAACATTTGTCATTAATTAAAGAGATTGGCTCACAAGGTAGTAGTTCGAATTGCGTGTTTCCGGGAAGGTTAACCCGGTCAACAAATGCCCGCAGAAGTCGGATGTGTCGGCCTAACAGCGCAAGAACGCAGCTCTGCTGTAAACGGGCACAACGCAATCACATACGAAAAAAAACTCCGGATGAACGCAGAAGAAGAAGAAGAATTGCACGTTTTAAAAAGTGAAACGCATGCCGACATTTTGGATTTCCAAAGGCAAAGTCAAAGAGGGATTTAATATGTCGGCAAAAATATGTCTTTCCCTGGATCATTTGTCGCCACAATGGTTTGGACTTTTCCTAACACATCAGGTACAGAACAACTGTCCACAACCAGCAGGCGGGCAATGTATCCTGTACTTATAGGATATCCTCCTTCGAACGCAGATAGATGGGATCTGAGATCATCAGCAGTCCTTGCCATGATAGTCAGTCAAATTCTAAATAAATTTACGTAAAATTAATATTTAATAATTACATGCAATCATATAATAATAAAAGATGATATCTTTATATAATGAGAAAGTACATATATTTTTATTAAAAGGATTTATTTATTTTTCCAATCGCAAAGAGAATTTAATCACGTCCGCAAAAATAATTATTAATTCATTAATTTTTTTCTACCAGAAGGTCCCCATATATTTAAATGAAACTTTCCAAATTTATCTTTGCATGCACAATTCAAAAATGCAACTAAAATTAACAAATATCTATGCCTTGTACTAAAAATAATTTCTATTGCGTGCCGACAGTGTGGATTTACAATCACAAAGAGGAATTTATCATGTCCGCAAACAAAACGAATTTTCGGAATTTTTTTCTACCAGAGGGACCCAATATTTTTAAATGAAACTTTCCAAATTTATGTATCTTTGCATGCACAATTCGAAAATGCAACTAAAATTAACGAATATCTATGCCTTGTACTAAAAAAAATGTTTATTGCGTGCCGACAATGTGGATTTACAATCACAAAGAGGAATTTATCATGCCCGCGAAACGAATTTTTTTCTACCAGAGGGACCCAATATTTTTAAATGAAACTTTCCAACTTTATGTATCTTTGCATGCAGAATTCGAAAATGCAGCTAAATTTAACGAATATCTATGCCTTGTACTAAAATTATAATAATTATTTATGGTATGCCAAATAGTGAAATTATCTCAAGACAATTTCAAATCTAACCACCGGCTATTTGCGCAATGATTAGACTGGCCATTTTACCGGAAGCGGAGATGGTAATTCGTTATTGGCACGAGTGATTTAAATATATCCAGTGAGATATACAAAGTGTATGTTAATAGTCAATGATGTAGACACGACGACACCCTTCTGCGCAAGTGCGGAAAAAATGACTTCCGGTTAAAGTATGCTTCAGTACTGATGGATCACGCTAACCATTGGATGTTTTAATACTTCAGCTTCTTGAACTCAATATAAGTCTGTTCCTCCGTTGTTGGATCGCTGCAGCCCTCTTCCAACGGAAAGTAGTTTTTAGATGTGGGAGGTGGACTTCAGAACCAACAACAACATATCTGGGCCTACCACAGGGATTACCATTATTTCCGGTGTTGTTCAACGCCTACACTGTGAGAATCACCAGCGAACAAATCAAAGGACCGGGGAGGATATTGTTGTATGCAGATGATGTTTTAGCGTATCATCAGGGTAAGGATAGACATCAGGTTGCTGTGGAACTACAAACCAAACTCAATCGCATAAGCACTTGGTGTGTTGAAGCTGGGGCAATGGTCAACCCAACAAAAGCAACAGTGACATGGTTCTCTTTGAATAACCATATTGTCAACACCCTAATGCCAACTGTAAATCTGAGTTCAGAGACGGTGGAAAGAACACAGGCAATGAATTACCCGGGGATACGATTTGATCGAAGCCTAGCTTATACTCCACGTAGACCAGGTGATAACAAAGGCCAAGCGGGGTTTGGCTGTGATGCGGGTGATGGCGGCGGCAAACTGTGAGCAGCGCCATCTATGTCTTCTTTACGAGGGTCTGGTCCTTTCTGTTTTGGAGTGTGCGATGGCGATCCTGACTCTCAGCCATAAGCAGATAGAAAGGATGGAAAGGATACAGAATGAAGCCATGCGCATTATTCTTGGATGTAAAAGAGATACAGCATGCAGGGCAATGCGCTACCTTCTTGATTTTCCAACCATGAGAGACAGAATACAAATTTGCCAAGCAAGTGCCTATTTCAGAGTCAACGCAAACATACAACATCCACTGCATAGCGAGATTAAGAAGGTAAAGGGCAGCAGGTTAAAAAGAGGAAAGTCATGGATGGGTCAAGTCGAAGACTTTCTTCAGCAGGCGTGTTCACTTGAAGACTTAGAACCTGGCGAGGAGTGAGTACGAGTGCCAACAGAGTTCTGAACATCTTTTTCAGTGTGCATCCAACTAGATAGGAAATGCAGACAAGAAAATCCAGCTGCAGTAGAGGCGGAAGTACAGGCTCTGATCTTCGAGAATTCTTTAGAGGATAATGCTGTCATTGACACGGATGGATCGGTCATCCAAGGAGTGAGAAGTTCATGGGCCTTTCCGGCTCAGGCCGGAGGGAAAATTGTGAAGGAAGTCTGGCACTTTTGCTTTGACCACAAGAAGCCTTACTATGGAAGTCATGGCAGCAAGTAAAGCAATAATATGGCTCGAGACACAGACATTCAATCGGGCATGTGTCCTTAGTGACTCAATGAGTATGCTCAGGAGGATAAAGATGGGATGGGTCCGAAGAGAGTGGCTGCTGCCTCTGGAGCGGTCTTGGCTGGCAAAGATTAGTTTCATCTTCATGCCAGGGCATGCGGGTGTACAAGGGAATGAACAGGCTGACAGGCTTGCAGGTAGGGCTATTGTGGAAGGTGGACGAGCCATGGCCCAGGCAGACATTCTGAATGCTCTATGAGAAGTCATTTACGAGAACCAAGCGATGACTGGGAATCTACAACGATGGTCAGGCTGCGAGAACAGCAAGTTAAAAGACGTGGGGCCAAACAAGAACACTATGCAGAAAGCCAAAGAAGAGTAATAAACCAACACAGAACTGGTGTCGTGAGCCGCTACATGCTGCGGGATTTGCTGAGGAGGGGATCCGAGCACTTATGGACTGAATGGTTCGATGTGCAAGGATGATCTATCGACTAACTAACTAACCAAAGGCTGAGAGATGTGGAGAGCCATGAACACCTACACCAGCTACCAGGGCACTTGATGATGGTGATGATAAAAACAGAAAATAGATTTGTTGGTGTGTGTGTAAGAGACAGAGAGAGAGAGGTGTGAGAGAGGCAGAGGCATGGGAGAGCGAACAAACTTTATTTGCACAAGGAGAGGGAGAGGCATGGGAGAACGAATAAACTTTAATTGCAAAAGGAGAAAGAGCAAGAAAGAAACAGAGAGTGCGACAGATAGACAAATAGACACCCTTCCCCAGACCAAGAGGGTTTATTTTTATACACACTGGGGAACTAGTGAACATGATAATGTAATTATATTAATATCCATCTGCTAACCATGGAAGGATCAAGTGTCAAACTTAAAATTTATGCCATACACTTTTTGAATATATACACATTATTAGAGATAGAAAACAATCTAAAAATAATTCAAAGGCCAGCATATTTTCTTTTTACAAATACGGGCTCAGACAGTGATTGGAAATTCAGTAGCAAGCAAACATTAACAAGACCGTGTAAAATGTAGTTAACAGATTCAGTGCCAAACAAAAAGTAGGTTTGGACGATACAAAAATGGATGGCGGAAAATGGGAAGTAGGGGTGTGTTACAGTTATGACCTAAAAGTTGTTAATATGATAGCAGACATGTTGTATTATATATCAAATGTAAGAAGGTTGCTTAGGAAAAAACTACTGTAATGATATTTTAATTGAGACAACATTTTGCAATGACAACATTTTGGCGACATATAAGCCTATGGCAGATACGGGCAGTCACTTAAGACAATTAATCATCCCATGGCACTTAATTAGTTAACTCTTACTGCCCTGGGCAGGTTAGTTTTAAATAACATTGTATCAAGAGTCAAGGCATAACTATCTTCTTGATACAGCTGGCGAAGCTATAGAAATAAACTGAATTGACCTAAATATTTTTATTATTGTTTCTGGTATGCAAGTATAAGAAATGGACAACAGACTACTACTAAATAAAATTTGGTGGAACTGTGGTAAAGCTGTGAAAATGTAAACAACAAAACATAAAATGACACAAAGTAGTGCAGCTTTACATAACAGAATTACGACATATACAAGACGTTGCGGCGACTAGCCCTCATCAGCAAACAAACACATACACAAAACACAACATATAGTCACGGAGATCTCAGGTGACTACACTAAGACGTGATGACAGGATGAGAAGAATAAAAAGATGAAAAAATGAAAGCAATGAAGAGAAAATGAAAATTGGAACACATAGCTGAGGTAAGTAGGAACATTTTTTAAAATTTCTATTTCTCTTCACTGCTTTCATTTTTTCATCTTTTTATTCTTCTCGTCTTGTCGTCACATCTTAATGTAGTCACCGGAGATCTCCGTGACCATATGTTGTGTTTTGTGTATGTGTTTGTTTGCTGATGAAGGCTAGTCGCCGCAACGTCCTGTATATGTCATAACTCTGTTATGTAAAAAGCTGCACTACTTTGTGTCATTTTATATTGTTTACAACTAAATAAGAAGAGCTGTTGTCTACTTTTAGAGTGGTTTTTAAGTTTGCTGTTGTGTATTTATACTTATTCCTGTTTACTTTAACCTACTTTATCTCATATGTTAACATGCTACTTTAACTTCTGTTTCTGACAGTTATATAATAACCCCTGACCTAGACATTTATTGCCAAGCCACAAAAACCAGAGACAGAAAGAGTAAATGTTTAAAACCAACAAGAAAAAAAAAACAGCAAGCAAGGCCTTGTCAAAGCGGGTGGACTTACACAAATGCGAAGTACAGAGCGGTACACACGATGATCAGGGACCAGGCACATGTTGCAGGTATTATCTTCGTGGAAAGCTCACACTTGGGCATGTTTGTGAGCTAGGTAAGGCATAATAACGACTGCTAGGGATCGAGTAACTCAATGTACTTTGATTTGTCTGCGCCAGACATCACTTTTCCGGGGTTCATCTCCCGTACCTAACAACGAACACTTGTCAATTTATACGCGATAAGAAAACATTCTTTCAAACCAAGCGCTCTTACAGATAAACCCCTACTGTATTAAATTATGGTAGGCGTAAACACAGTTAATAAAATATGGAAAAAATGAATTTATATTCTTCAGCCTGGCTGTTTAAATTTGCTTCGTGTTGGAGGAGGAATACAAAAATCCCAGTTGTTCATTCTATTGCGCATGCGTGGAAAAGTTTCCGGTTACATCAAATCCAAAATGGTTGCACATATAAACAAATCTACAAGACTATCGTTTGTTTACAGTTAAAAAGTTGTGAAAACTGACTGCCGTTATTTGTTACTTTTAAGATAAAAGTACGCGATGATGTCAGTAAATTAAGCAGTTGAAAAGGAAGTAATTTTCGTGCGATGGGGAACGTAGGTTCGCAGACTGAGGCTGAGAAACATGGCAACGACAGTTTGAATAAAAATGAAGAGGGAGATTCTAAAAACTTGAGCAGAAAGGAAGGGTTTGCGACGGATCAGACAGTTTCTTTAGTGAAGTTGTTTGAAGTAAGAATAATTGTGAAGAAACGACTTGTCTATTAATTATGCGCTAGCTTTCAAATTGAGTAATCGAATTTTTTTGTTGTTGTTTGTTTGTTGCGTATCCCTTACGGGACGTTGCAGTCAACACCAGCATTTTCAGCCGCTGTTGATGTACTAGGCAAGTACAGAAAGCAATGGCAAACTACTGAACGTAAAATTTGCCTAGTACATCAATGGCAGCTGAAAAATGCTGGTGTTGACTGCAACATCCTGCAAGGGATGTGCAACATTTTAAAAATTTTAATGAGGCCCTGTAAGGGATGCTTTTTACACTAAATAATTTGGGACCATTATTCAGAAGAGTGCCATAATGTTTGCCCAGTGTGATTTTGAATAATTGATCGTGATTTTAAAATTGAGTATTTACTAATGAGGCTAATGAAAAACCAAATCTAATGGTACCTCAATGATGCCTTTATGTCATTTCTAAGTGGAGATGTCCACATATGAGTATCGGTAAATCCATGTACAAAATTGACATGATTTCCCTTATTTCAGGAAAATAAGTGTGTCCATTGTTTATCTCCACTTCCGGTCCATGCGAGATTGTCTCAAATGAGTCACAGATGGATATGAAGACTGATTTCAATAATATGTTCCGTCATGTTAAATGATAAAAAAAACAATAGTACAAGTATACAAATAAATTATTATTAATCTTTAAACTTGTATTCTCTTTAACTTTAGTAGTTCAAATTGCACGATTGAGCGTTAAAAGTTTGCACGGCTGACAGCCGCCATCTTGGAGTTCCATTCACAAAGACCCCATAGAAATATTTTTTTTAACAACGTATCAAGCGAATCCACAATGAAACTTCTCCAAATATATTTTAAAATGGATGCAGAATTTGAATATCCATCTAAAAATATGGTAAGATTTAGTAAACAAGCTCTAGAAAATAAAATTACTTACTTTTTGCCCAAAAATTCAATTTATTTAAAAGGTCATGATAATTTCTACCAATTGCTGTGCACAAAATATTAGACTAACCTTTCCTACACAGCCGTTTCATTTCGGGTCGCAGCACAATAAAAAATCCTATAATAATTAAGACAAACATTTCAAACAAAAATTGCACAATTTATTGCCAGACGTATTGCTGCATCTTGTCAAGTGCATATTGCAGACATGACTCAGCGTAAAACAAAACGAATCCTCCTATTTGAAATATACAAAATGCTTATTCCAACAATTATTTAAACTGTCTTCCACAGTAATTTTAACTGATTATGTGCCAAGCAAAATAAAAACAAAAATTATGAATGGCAGACAATGGAAAGTGGGGTGTGTCATGGTTATGACTTAAAAGTTGTTAAATGATTAAATGCCATGGGATAATTCATCATCTTAAGTGGCTTCCTGTATCTGCCATGGGCTTATATACAGTAGTTTTCCTTATGCAACTCCCTTTAATTTTATTTATAACTAGCTGACTCGGCCCGGCTTCGCCCAGTCCCTGGAGGGGATCTATCTATCTATCAGTCTGTCTGTCTGTCTGCTTGTTTGTCTGTCTGTCTGGCTGACCCGGCCTGGCTTCACCCAGTCCCTGGTGGGGAGCATCTCATTTAATTCATATAAGTAGTCATATAAGTTTCCCGTTCCCGACTATCTGTGTGTCTGTCTGTCTGACCCGGCCCGGCTTCACCCAGTCCCTGGTGGGGAGCATCTCATTTAATTCATATACGTAGTCATATAAGCTCCCGTTCCTGACTATCTGTCTGTCTGTCTGACCCGGCCCGGCTTCACCCAGTCCCTGGTTTGGAGCATCTCATTTAATTCATATACGTAGTCATATAAGCTCCCGTTCCCGACTATCTGTCTGTCTGTCTGTCTGTCTATCTGACCCGGCATGGCTTCGCCCAGCTCCTGGTGGGGAGCGTCTCATTAAATTCACACAGTAACTTAAAAGAATGTCCTTCCACACACCATCCATTATTTTTAATGAAAACTGTTTTTAATCACCTACATGACTAGATAACTTCTTTAAGCATAAAAAGATGAGTTACAATGTTATGCATTATGCATTATCTTTATGAAAACTTTGAAAATGCCTTAAAGATTATATCATTATTTATTATAACTCATATGCCTGTAAATAACTATAGACAAAGAGTTTATAAATCTTTGAAAACGATGCAACAATATGACTATAAAGTATATAGCAATGTTATTAAAAGTTATGCCCCTTGAAATAACTTTTCTAGAGTTAAGTCCCCTTGCTATATAGAAATTATAATGAAAAATGAAATATTAAATTTTAGTAAGTAAGTAGCCGAAAAAAAAACTAACAAACTATGACAGAAAGTTGCACAGGAATGAAAAGAAAACGTATAGAAAATTTCATCTCAATCGGATGGACCGTTCGCGAATGCATAAAGAATGGACATACATACAGTCTCTTTTATAGATATAGATACAGCATTAACAACTAAAGTCATAACTGTGACACAAGCCTACTTCCCATTTTCCGCCATCCATTGTTGTTAGCCCACTTCTTTCACAAATACCATAAGTATTGCTCCTTAATAACATCAGTATATAATTATATAATCATGTTGTGAAGCATGTCATTTTCACACACAATTGAAAAAAGAAAAATCAGGAAAACACTTGGCAGATTTGTATTCAATAGATTGAGAACCAATATATTGTATCAGAGGGGGGTTCAAGGCGTTAACACAGCAGGTTGGCATGCTTCTTCCCCCCAATCCATTTCCAAAAACCAGCAGACCAATGCTCTCGGGTCAGGTGGAAGCACTAGTAACAAACGTGCAGTTGGGTACAAGAGGTCATCAAGTTTATTATGCTTGTTTGGTAGCAATGAATGAATCCGAACATGGCTCCTGCCAAACCCTGTAAGAAAAATTACAGGTTCCAGAAGTGCATTATGAATTTGAAACATTCTAGAAGAATTGAGCTACACAAACAACATTCCACCATGAGAGTTGCTTGCTTGCTTGTGTTCGCTGGCTGTGAACTCCAGCGCAAAGTCCTGTATGCCGGATGAAGACATCCTGTTGTCCAACATCAGTGTGATGTCATACAGGACCTGAGGTTTGCATGAGTATCCGTTGTCCCATATGAGAGTATAAGAGGATCCTTGAAATTACAAAGAGGGAGATATTTATTTGGCTGGGACTCTTAACTGTAAGGATTGGCACCACAATTATTAGACTATACGTTCACAGAACTGACATTAATATTTAAAATATTTTTATGAAGGATGGCATGATGGCTGTAATTGTTGTGTTGGACCACATATTGAAATTTATAGGTAAACCAGAGGTTTCCTCTCAAAATTTTTGCCGGTGCAACGGAGTTCGTGCATCTATGCGAATCAATCCTGAATGTTTTTCACAGCATGTTTAGGTTACTGTGTAGTACACTAGTGGTGTGTAGTGATTTTGTTTTTTTTCATCACTACAGACCAGCTTTTGTGTCCCGTACAAAGGGTTAAGAAACCACTGAATAGACAACGACAGGGGAGATGGGCCGGAGCCAGGTGTCACTAACGAAAATGTGACCGTCGGGGCCTCAAGAACATGCGTATTCTATATTGGAACTGTGCCAGCGCAAAACGAGGCCCAATTTTGGCATACAGAAATGATACAGTAACGCTTCAGGAGACGAGACTGGGCGTTAATAATACACTCCATATAGCCGGCTTCAAATGTTATTACAACAGGCGACACCTGGGAATGGTGATTCTGATTCGAGACAGCATAGTGGCTTCAGATCTGGACATGTCCAGGTGGGACAGTGACAAAATACAAATACAGGCTCTTAGAGTTCACTCCGGTATACCATTCATGTTGGTTCATGTTTAGGCCTGTAATGCGAGTGTGGATTCCCAGAGATGGCTGTATCTGAATGATATACTATGTCATAAGAGGAATGTCATTTTCTGCTGCCATTTCAATGTTAAAGGCAAATCATGGGGTAACATTTCTTCCAACACACAGGGGGAGGAGCTTGAGGCATTTGAAACCAGCGACCTTGTTTGTATCAACAGTGGCTGTGTTACCAGGACAGCAAGTCGTCCAGGTGATGAGGACAGTGTTATTGACCTGGCGCTAGTTTCACCTTCACTCACTACAGTATCTCACAGTCCTCCTTCCTAGTGACCCGTGACAAGGCTTCTCTGACGTTATCTCTAATTAGTGACCCCAGACAAGGCTTCTCTGACATTATCTCTAATAGCCCTATCTTGCTGATCCATCTGTGTTAAAAATCGCGCAAGAAAAGCCTCCCCTTTGTCCTTGTCAGTTATCATAGGTTGGTTGTTATCATAAATGGTACCATGTACCAGGTATCGCCTGTCTCTTCATCTACCGGTGCAGCCTCCAGAATTTTCCCAATGTCACATCCCCACCAAATTCATTGATAAACTGTTCCCACTTCATTCTCTTTGCCTCTGCTGCCTGGAGTTTAAATCCTGCACCTTTACCTTTTTATATTTTTCAGCCTCTTCCAATTCTGTGTCAACTGAATTGGTTGCTCTCGACACCCTCTGCCAATTCTTTATGGCCGCCCTCTTTTCCCTCCATGAATTCTCCACCTCTAGTGTTGGTTGGGTGAAGTTTCTTCTTGTTGGTTTAGATCTTCCCTGTGATCTAAGGCGCCCCAAGAGTGAAGAGTGGTCGCGATCATAACTGTATGCCCTGCAAGCTCTTATAGCCCTAACTGTGCTGGACTTAGGTATCAGCACAGAACAGGGGAGGTGGTCACTTCCATGGTCTCCAAGGACGCTCCATTTTATATCTGATGCCGCCACTTGGAATACAAGCGCCAGGTCGATGGCCATGTCAGGGTCCCCCGGTCTCATTGCTAGCCTAGTGGGTGTCCCGTCATTTAGACAGACAACATCCGTCTCAAGCAAGGCCTCAGCAAGAGCAATACCCCTGTTTGGGGTGAGGTACTCCCATATGAGGAACATAAATGATGGGGACTTGGAGGAAATGGCTCTTTGTTTCAACCTAAGCATCAATACGGCGAAAATACCCCACGATTGGCTGCATAGCTACCTGGTCCCACTCCCAAAGCCAGGTAAGGGTCACTCCAGACTTAATGGATACTGAATCATAACCCTGCAAAACACGTATGGCAAAGTCCTTGGAAAGATAGTAGCACGTAGGCTCCAGCGACATTTGGAAAGTCATAATCTGCTTCCCAAAGGACTCAGGAGTTACCGGCCTGGGAAGGACACCTGGGCCAATGCTGCGACTTTTACATTTGATGTCTACGAGGGCTTCCAGGATAAACAGGAGACAGTGGTGGTAGCTCTTGACCTGGAGGATGCATATAACAGTGTTAGGTATGATCGGTTGATAAATACACTGTTGGACATGAAAGTCTGCCCTTGCCTTGTTAGATGGGTTGTGACGGTCCTTTATGAGCGTAAGGTTGCACTGCGCATGGGTTCCTGGACTTCTGACCCATGTACTATTACACCAGCGTTGTCGCAGGGATCTGCCTTGTCCCCAGTGCTTTTTAATGTCTACACCAGCAAAATCGCAGCTATTGAGACACCAGGTGTGGGTAGAATCTTGACATTTGCAGATGATGTGCTGGTGTACAGATAGGGCAGAGACAGGGCCAGTTTGGCAAAAGACTTATAGGTGGCAGTAAACAGGGTAGCGGAGTGGTGCAGGGACGTAGAGGTCATTATACACCCAGACAAGGCATCGGTTGTGTGGTACTCCCTGGATAACCGGATCGTCAAGGCAGATGTCCCAGGTATTATGTTGAATGGTTGAGTTGAGTTAAGAACCGACATCACTGCACTCAGGACATTCCCATACATGCTCCGTCCCCTCGTTCAACAGCCAGCGAAGAGTCATACTACTTATCGTTCCCACCATTATCTGATTAAACGTTCTCCTGGTCTTCCCTCTCAGTTTTGAGATTCTTCCAGAACCCCTGCCAATCCCCCGCAATCTAATTTTTTCCACATATGGGTTCTCAATCTGTTCCTCCGCCCACTCCACCCGGTCCCACTAGTGCACGACCACCTTCCCCTTGTCCATAGGCAAACTACCACCAAGAGGTGCATTTCCTGCCAGCCTATCAGACTTTTCATTCCCCCATATGCAGCTCTCAACGGAAAGTAGTTTTTATATGTGGCAGTTGGACCTCTGAACCAACAACAATATATTAGGGCTTGCCACAGGGATCACCATTATCTCCGGTGCTGTTCAACGCCTACACTGTGAGAATTACCGGCGAGCAGATCAGAGGACCGGGGAGGACATTTTCATATGCTGACGATGTGTTAGTGTATCGTCAGGGTAAGGATAGAGATCGAGTTGTTGTGGATCTACAAACAGAACTAAATCACATAAGCACTGGGTGAGTTTTGCACAGAAAATGAGTTAACAATAGCCAACACGCTTTTTAAACATCATCCAAGAAGACTCTTCACATGGAAGTCCCCAGACAGTTTTACCAAAAATCGGATAGATTATATTTTAATACAAAGAAGATGGAGATCAAGCACAACATCTGCAAAAACCCTACGAAGTGCAGACTGTGATACAGATCATCAGTTATTAGAAGCAGATCTGAAATTAAAACTCAAAAAGCTTACCCGAGGACCAAGGCCACTTCGTTTTGATCTCACAAAAATACCAGATGCATACAACATAGAAGTTAGGAATCGCTTTGGGGTCTTGATGTCTGTACAAGAAGAAATGACACCTGATGAACTGGCAGTACAAGCTAGAGATATCTTGATAACTGCAGCCAAAGATTTCATTCCGACCAAGAAAAAGCAACTTAAGCCATGGATTACATCAGACACGTTAGAATTAATAAAACAACGAAGGGAGCTGAAACAGAAAGGAGATGAATCCGATAACAGCAAGATGAAGTATAAATCTTTAACTCGAGAAATAAAAAAGAACACAAGAAAGGACAAAAATCAATATATACAAAATTGCTGTACCAGAATAGAGCAATATCATAAGACTGGAAGAGATTATGAAATGTTCAAAGAAATGAAGTTATTGACAAGAAATGTTCAACCTCAATTGAATGTTATCTGTGACAAGATGGGAAATACCTTAACAGAATCTAGACAAATTCTAGAAAGATGGCAGGAGTACTGCAGTGGAATGTATGATATGAGTGACAGTGAGGATATGAATGAGATACATGAGCAATGACAGCAGACAGAACCTGAACCCTCATTAGATGAAATTGCTTGGGCTATAAAGAACTTGAAGAATGGTAAATCACCTGGATGTGATGAGATACCAGCTGAACTAATTAAAGCGGGAGGAGAAGAAAGCATACACATATATCATGCATTATGTACAAAGATTTGGAAATATGGTATATGGCCAAAAGATTGGAAGAGAACTATCTTCATTCCAATACCAAAAAAGGGCAACCTGAAATTATGCACCAACTAAACTGTTGCCCTGATCAGTCATACAAGTAAAAATTCTACTAAAAGTCATAATGCGAAGACTTCGTAAGAAAATGGAAGAAGAGATGAACGTGGTTCAAGCTGGATTTAGACAAGGAAGAGGGACAAGAGATCACATATTCAACATGCGTTTAATAATAGAGAAGTGCAGAGAATTTAATGTAAACCTATTCTCATGTTTTGTGGATTATTCAAAGGCATTTGACTGTGTCAATCAATCAATCATGTGCCATGCCGGAAAGCGTGGGCGGTCATGACTCGCCATTTCACTCGATCACCAGTGTCGTGCATCAGCTCAGTGTTCCTGTCTCGTCCATGCCATGTGGCCAAGCCATCCAGGTATTTTCCTCTCAGTCTTCCTCTTGGTCTGTTCCCTTCGATCTTGCCAGTTTTCACCAAGTTCTCCAATCCATTTCTTCTCATAACATGGCCAAAAAATTTTGACTTCTACGTCTAATTTCTCTAATCAGTTTACGATGTTCATTTGTCTCCTGTAGTACTTGGTCATTGGTTTTTCTGTCTGTCCATGGTATTCTTTGCATTTTCCTCAGAAACCACATTTCTGCAGCCATCAGATGTTGTTCAGCTTGACTTCTCATTGTCCAAGTTTCACATCCATACAAAAGAACAGGCTCTATGTATCCCCTCAACACTCTTTTTCTCGTTTCAGTTGACATCTTTTTATTGGTCAGAATATTTTTCATCTTGCTAAAGGCTACTTTCGCCATGGCGATTCTTGTTCTAATCTCTTCAAGACATCTCCCATCAGATGTTATGACTGTTCCAAGATAATTTTACCGATTCACTTGTTGAAGAACATTTCCATTTACTTGTATATTACATTGTGGCACTTCTTTCTTCCTAGTGACAACCATAACCTGAGTCTTTTTACAATTTAATTCTAACCCCAGTTGCTCACTGTGTTCAACAACCGCATCTACTAATTGTTGCAGGTCCTGCGCATTGTCTGCAATTAATACTGTATCATCTGCATATCTAATGTTATTGATGTTTCGTCCTCCAATGCTGATTCCATTTATATCCTCTACATTTCTGAAAATATTTTCACTGTATAGGGAAAAAAGATCTGGAGACATCACACATCCCTGCCTAACACCTCTCTTAATTGGCTGTCTAAAATAGATACTGTCCCACTTCATTATCAATCCTCATTGCAGCTTGTTGTTTCCAATATATGTTTTTTATAAGTCTAATGTCTTTCCCATCAATTTGTAGATCTGCAAGCATATCCACCATGTTGACATGTCTACTCTATCAAGAGCCTTTGTATAGTCAATAAAGCAAAGATGTATATCCTTGTTTACTTCTATAGCACGTTCAATAACTGTTTGCAGCATATATACAGCATTTACTGTACCCTTTCCCTCTACAAACCCGCATTGTTCTTCCCCTATTTCAAGTTGTATCTTCTTCCTCACTCTTTGCATGATAATTCTTAGCAAAATCTTTGTGATGTGATTCATTATACTTATTGTTCTATGTTGATCACATTCCAAGGTTCCTGATTTCTTTGGGATTGCAATAAATACAGAGTTACATAATTCAGGAGGACTTCCGGTACAATGGCGACCGGATGACGCGTTACTTTTCGGAGGGACGCTATTTAGTGTTTTCCTTTGGATTTCGTGTGATTTCCTATGGATTTACTGTGAATAGTGTTTTTCTGTGGATTATGTGATGTTATTTTGTGTTCTTTGATTGAAATTTTTCAAAAGAAGCCACGGAAGGCAGGTGGTGGATGAAATTTTGAGGGCAGCCGACAGATATTTGTTGGTCATGGTCTCGAGTTTCACGACGGCAGGCAGAGGAGCTCTTCTTGAGTCAATGGCTGCGGTCTCCGACCAGTAAGGTTACTGCCATAGAGGAAAGCAATGGCAAACTACCTCTTTAAAAGTGCCTAGTACATCATGATTCGCTTAAAGACTGATCATCGCAAGGCAATGACAGAGACGTTAAAATTAGCAACTTTGACTGTGTACAACATCAGAAACTTTGGGAAATCATGAGGAATATGGGCCTTCCATCACATGTAGTACAACTCATAAAAATGCTCTATCTAGACCAACAAGCAACAGTTAGAATAGATGGCGAGACATCAGATTGGTTTGACATCAAGCAAGGAGTCCGTCAGGGCTGCGTGCTGTCACCCTATTTGTTTAACCTGTACGCCGAAAATATAATGAGAAATATAAGAGATGATATAAACAGGGAGCTATATGATGCCCTAAATATTGGCGGTCATGACATACCGGAGATTCGATACGCTGATGATACAGTATTACTATCCACAACACAGAATGGCATAGAAAACCTAATAGCCTCAACCCAATTGAATAGTGAAAATCACAACTTATATCTTAACATAGCAAAAACAAAGATAATGCATACAGATAAAACTACTATGGAGAAAGAAATATACATTAATGGGGGAAAATTGGAGGCGGTGGAAAATGTTGAATATCTTGGGTCATTGATTACCAATAACGGTGACACAATGAAAGAAATTAAACGCCGACTATCCATTGCTCTTCAAAGACTAAAACAGATGAATAAATTATGGAGTGGGACAGACAGAACTACAAAAATTAGATTTTTAAGAGCATGCATCTTTCCCATTGCAACATACGCCTGTGAGACCTGGACACTTACTAAACAAGCTGAACAGCACATAAATACCTTAGAATATGCATGTTATAAACGGTTTCTAAGAATATCTTGGATAAAGAAAAGAACAAATGCAACCATACTTCAAGAGCTGAATATTGAAGAAGATTGGCTATTAAAGACGATAAAACAAAGAAAATTTAAGTATTTTGGTCACTTGAAACGTCACAAAAGTTTGGAGAGAACAATAATGGAAGGGTATATGCCTGGGAAGAGAGGAAGAGGAAGGCCAAAGAGAAGATGGGTGCAGGATGTGGCGGATGATCTCCAGATGGGTGTATCAGACGCGGGCCATCTTGCTTGTGATTGAGAGGTTTTCCGGAAGGTTGTTATGGGAGTGAGGTTCTGCAAAGGACATGCTACTGAATGAATGAATGAACTGGGTGAGTGGAATCTGTGGCAATGGTCAACCCAACGAAGGTAGCAGTGACATGGTTCTCTTTAAATAACCATATTGTCAACACTCCAACATCAACTGTAAATCTGGGTTCAGAGATGGTGGAAGAAACACAGGCAAGGAACTACCCGGGGATATGTTTTGATCGAAGTCTTGCTTATCATGAGCACATAGACCGAGTGATAACAAACTCCAAGCGAGGTTTGGCTGCGATGCGGGTGATGGCTGCGGAAAACTGAGCAGCGCCATCTATGTCTGCTTTATGAGGGTCTTGTCCTGTCTGTTTTGGAGTATACGGTGGCGATCCTGACTATCAGCAGATGGAAAGGATACAGAACGAAGCTATGTGTATTATTCTTGGATGTACGAGAGATACAGCATGCAGGGCGATGCTGTACCTTCTTGATTTTCCAACCATCGAGGACAGAATACAAATTTGCAGAGCATGTACCTACCTCAGAGTCAACGCAAACACACAACATCCACTGCACAGTAAAATTAAGAAGGAAAAGGGCAGCAGGTTAAAAAGAGGAAAGTCATGGATGGGTCAAGCCGAAGACATTCTTCAACATATGTGTTCACTTGAGGACTTAGAGCCTGGCAAGGAGTGGGTACGATTGCCAACAGATTTCTGTACGTCCTTTTTCAGTTTGCATCCAACTAGACAGAAAATGCAGACACAAAAATCCAGCTTCTTTGGATGCGGAAGTACAGGCGTTGATCTTCAAGAATTCTTTGGAGGGTGATGCTGTCATGTACACAGATGGGTTGGTTGTTCGACGAGTGAGAAGTTCATGGGCTTTATGGCTCAGGCCGAAAGGAGAATTGTGAAGGAAGATTCTGGTGCTTTTGCTTTGAGCACAAGTAGCCTGACTATGGAAGTCATGGCAGTAAGTAAAGCAATAACATGGCTTGAGACACAGACATTCACTAGGGCATGTTTCCGTAGTGACTCAGTGAGCATGTTCAAGAAGGTAGAGATGGGGTGGATCCGAAGAGAGTGGCTGCTGTTTCTGGAGCGGTCTCGGCTGGCAAAGATTAGTTTCATTTTTGTGCCAGGGCATGCGGGTGTACAAGGAAATGAGCGGGCTGACAAGCTTGCAGGTAAGGATACTGTGGAAGGCGGATGAGCCATGGACCAAGCTGACATTCTGAATGCTCTATGAGAAGTAAGACTTTTGCGAGAACCAAGTGATGACTATGAATCTACAACCATGATCAGACTGCGAGAACAGTAAATTAAAATAGGTGTGGCCAGACAAGAACACTACGCAGGAAGCCAAAGAAGATTAATAAACCAACACAGAACTGGTGTTGTCAGTTGCTAAACGCTGCGGAATTTACTGAGGAGGGGATCGGAGCACTTATGGACTGAATGGTTCGATGTGCAATGAGGATGATCTGTTGACTAATTAACTAACATTGAAATTTACATATTATGTTAATAAAAATGGAACCAACAGAACATATGGCGTCCACTGTTTGGTTAACCACGAGCCATTCATAGAGTTAGTTAGTTAGTTAGTTAGTCGCAGTTCCAACTTCACAGCAACGGGTCGTTCCCATTATGCTCCATTCCTGTGCCAGTGAATATCACACAAAACATTCATAGAGGTTGTTGCATTGTGTGTCTACACATTGTGGTTGTCTCTCGTACAGTGTCACATTATGCTCTATTCATGTACTATCTCGACTGTGAAACAATATACATTATTTACCATTTATTTATGATTATCTACAATACTGCTCAGCTCATTTGTAATAGACTGCTAAGAAAACTTCGGGCGCAAGTGTGGCCTGTTGGACTCAACCTGTCTCAATATATGATAACGAACTTTCACTGTCAGTTTTGTTTTTCCTATCACTACCTGCCCAGTCTTTATTGCATGTGCTATCAGATTCTTTCACAAAGTCCTTTAAATCAGAATAACTGCCATCTAAGATAGTTTCAAATAATAATCTAGCTTGTTCTGATATAAATTGTCAAGCACAAGAACCAATGGATGTTCTTTGCAAATTCACAAAATTAACCACAAACGGACACATATTTCTACATTTTATCGAGCCAACATGAGGTAAGCTTGGTCTAAATTTGAAAGACGGAAGTAAATTTGTGTTTACTGAGCATTAAAATTGTGAGAGATACTGCAAAACCAAAGAAATAACACGATTACCCTAGTATGGCAGTATATAGGCCTTCAGCAAAACCTAGGATGTTGTTTTCGGCGATAAATCATCCTTCGACATTGAATCTGGTAAACTGGCCATCATGTCTTTTTGCTTACACGAGAATAACTTGGCCTTGGCCATACGAATCACAACTGCTTCAGCAAACTTGACATTCATCAAGTTTTTGTGTTAAACAACACATGAAATGCATTGCCTCTATAAATCACATGACCGGATTCTAGCAGGAGAAATGCTATTGCAGCAGTAGGAAATTTTCTGCCTGTAGGTTTTATTCCGTAGCCAGCTCCATGGCTAAAGGCTTGCGAACGCGGTTCGTGAGCCGGGTACCAGACGTTCGAAGCTCAGCTGCGATCGATTTGTGCAGCAGACCGTGTCGTGTTGTGTTATAACGTGCGGGTATGGGAGCCGGTCGTTCAGAAAGCAGTGGCAAACTACTGAACGTAACACTTGCCTAGTACATCAACAGCGACTGAAAAATGCTGGTGTTGACTGCAACCTCCCGTAAGGGGTACGCAACAAAAAAAAAAAAAAAAAGGTTTTACCGGGTTACTAGAATATTCTGATTTATTATTCTGTCTATCCAGTTGGGTATGTGCTCTTCCACCCTTTTGTTCAACTGCCTCTCTGTTCCAGCAATGTATATACATTGGCAGTTGCATTGAAATTGATAAATGCAGTTAGATTTGGCATATAGATAAATAGGTTGTTTCACTGCTAGGGTGGAGATAGGGGTGATTTTGTATATAATGATTGGAGCTGCAGCACAGAACATTTGGTCATTGTCTAGTCGTTGTAATGAAATTAAAATAAATCATCATCATGTGCCATGTCGATAAGCATGGGTGGTCATGTTTTGCGATTTCACACAATCACCAAAGTTGCGAATCAGCCCTGTGTTCTTGTCTCGACATGCCATATGGCCAAGCCATCTAGATATTTACTTCTCTGCTTCCCTTTGTTCTTTTCCCCTCAATATTGCCAGTTGTCACTAAGCTCTCTAGTTTATTTCTTCTCATAATGAAATAATAAATGTATTATATTATTTAAAAATATAAATAATTTCATAACGAATTAATAAATATAACGAAATAAATCATACAAAATAAGAAATTATTTTCGTGCCTAATTTTTAGCCTGAAGACGAGAGAAGGTGGACTTTCGAAGTGTAGCTACATTTAATTTCTTTATGTGGCTGAATAGGCCAGCGTTCTTCTTTTCAAATATAATGAAACAGTTACAGTGCTTTTGTAAAGAATAAACAAACTTTATTTTCAAAGGGTTAAAAATTGAGCACACAGGCCTGTCTTACGTTTGGTCCATCCAATCACTCATCTTTCCTACATCAATTATCTATTGTGCATGTTACATTCACATAGGAAAAAGAAAACATTGACAAACGAAAGTTGTGAACATCATAAACAATGCATCTTCCTATGTTATGAGACAGGCAGGCAGCCAGACACACATACACACACATGCATAAACACATACATACATACATACATACATCATTTACACAAACTCCCACAATTACCCACCCACTCAGTAATGCTCAAATACTTCCTTGCATACACATTTACTCACTCACAATCACAAACTCGCTAACAAAAGTTTACTTATTCATGCATGCATACATACATATATACATACATACTTGTATACATACATATATACTCTCTCTCTCTCTCTCTCTCTCTCTCTCTCTCTCTCTCTCTCTCTCTCTCTCTCTCTCCCCTCTCTCTCTCTCTCTCCCCCCCCCCCCTCTCTCTCTCTCTCTCTCTCTCTCTCTCTCTCTCTCTCTTTCTCTCTCTCTCTCTCTCTCCCTCTCTCTCTCTCTCAGGGAACTTAAAATTTTTTATATACCTTGCAGAAACTTCAAGTAACCGAGGACAGAAAAGATGATTTGTCTTGCGGACTTTTCAGGACAACTTTTGAGGTATATTTTAAAATGACTAGTTATTTTAACACTGTTATACTTTAAAACCCAACACCCTACATTGTTTTATTTGTTTTGTTTTTTTCTTCTAGTGCTTCCGTGCATGTTTTCTTCTAATGCTTCCTAGTGATTCATATTGGTAGGTTTGCATATGACAAATAACATCTCAAACATCCAATACATACAAAGTATACTAATTCAAAATAGACATATAATGATATTCCTACTAATGGCATAACAATGAGTTAGTAATAATATTGTATACATACAAAATGAGACATATAAACAAGTTTCATTGTGATTATGTGAGAATGCGAAGCATGGTTGCCCACCACCTACTGATGTAACAAGTATGAAGATTATTGATGAGGCTTTCATGACATACGAAACAAATATGACTACATGTTATTTTACAATCTGTGTATATTTTGTCCCTGTGAATGTAACAGACAGACTAGCACCTTGCTATCTTAACATACAATAGTTTGTAAAATGGAGTTATATAGGGTGTATTTTTAATGACTGTGCAGTGTTTGAAAATATTGCTGGTCCAAGTTTTGTATTCACCCTCTGTAAAGTTCATGCATCATAATAGGTAAATACAAAACTTGGACCGGCAATATTTTCAAACACTACACAATTATTAAAAATACACCCTGTACCTCTCCATAACACAAAGCCTGGGCTAAATTTAGAGACCATGTGTTGCCTGTGCAGCATGATCCCTCTCTTGGGCTGCCTAGTTTACTCCAGAGGAAAGGCAACACCAATACATCTGGAACAAGACAAGCTGTAGAAGCTGCCGGATCAGCAAAGCAATGCTCTAACTGTTCGCCTGTCGAAGCTTCCATTCTAGACCAGTTGCCAACCAAGGCTTAGGGTCTGATCTGCCCTGCCATGACATTTAGTCTTTAGGTTGCATTTCCTCACACTAGGGTAAGGCTTGTACCCTCCCAGTTGCACTCTTCAGCCCAAAGCCATTGGCACAATGTGGGGTGTCGGTTTTGGTGAGCGCCATCGAACATTCAGCGCTAACAGAAAGCATGTAGTGAGTGGCACCTTGCAGTCTTGACAGACCAAAGTGTGTGAGTTGGAATGTGGCCAATATTCCATCACAATGCCTGGGCAGACCTTCAGAGAATCATGTGGTGCCCAAACAACATGTCCCCTCTCTCGACCTAGTCTTGTGTATTCCAGAGGAATGGGTAACCAATACGTCTGGCACAAGGTAGGCTGCAGATGCTGGCGGCACAGCGTCAATCCTCCGAGACCTCGCCACCACAGCAGATGGCGAGTGATGGCCAGGCCCTAGAACCCAAGGGACCCGGCTTAGAGGCGTTCAGCCAAGTCCCACAGGTGAGGGCCTCGTACGCGTCCGGACCGTAAGGGCGCGCACATCTGTCAATCACAAGTGTCCGGACCTGTGTAAAGCGTGCACTATCGTCAGACTCTCCGCCTGACTTTAGCAGACCCCGTGACCAGAGGGAATAGGCCCGCCAGAGCTACCGCAGGAGACATTACTTGTCTATTGCGAGCAGTGTCTTCCATCCCTCCACTGTGCGGCTCTCGTGTCCTGCGAGAATAGGCCCGCCGGAGATTATTCTCGTCTGCTGCGAACAAATCTCTACCGAGACGACTGAATAAGTAAAGAAACGATAAAAGTAGTGGTATTTCAATTGCGCTTGCGCTCCCACCTATGCTACACCCTTCATGTGTCTTCACAAAGTCGGACTAGAGTCAAGCTCAACAGGGT